>OY728156.1:624801619-625401619 GCA_963277665.1 Viscum album
GTCTTGGGTTTGAAAACAAAAAAGATAGGCACGTGTGGGGTATGTGAAACTGGTACATGGTATTGTTAAATGGGAGAGGGGACACCTACCACTCCTTAGTAGAGGTGGAAGGCTAAACAAGTGTTGTTAAAAGGGGATAAAGCATTGATAAAAGGGAATATTCCACCCTTATATTTGAAAAAAAACAAATAAACGTATTTTTTGACATTTACCGGGGGTAAAAAGAACTAATAATGGACCATTTTATTAGTTAATTTTGTTTAGTGATGATAAAGTGCCCTTTATTAGCACTTTTAAACACTGGAAAAAATACCCCATTTTAATAGCACCTCAATTGAAAATTATTTTTTAGCACAGATAATGTCTTTTTATAGTGCTGATGCAACACTATATTGTTATAGTGGTTAATTTATAGCTAAATTTCAAAACATTGGATCAAAATTGACCCCACGACCAAGGGTATGATAGTGTGTGAAACATGTTTGATATTCATGCTAGAAATTCCACATAATAGAAATGTGTAGTATCATATATTATAAATGATGGAGGTTTATGATTGAATATATCACCACATTCGATTGGCTCTTGGGTATCTTTATCCCACCTCCACTAATTTTTTTTATTCTTCTACTGCTATTTTGAACCCTATCCTTTAATATTTAGCCCTCATATTTACTTTTCCATTCCAAATTTTTCATATTAATGATATCCTTAAATTTTTTATCTTTCAAGTTATATATTTTATTCTATAACGATTGGGATTCTTTCACTTAAACCTCATCCTAATCGGTTGTAGTATGTTTATGTCTCTCTACCAATATTTCTCTTAGTTATTGATCTCACTTTATTGGATATTCTCTCGGAGGTGATTACCCATCCGGAACAATCCATATGTAATTTTTATCATGTCCCATCGCGTTCCCTTTCCATCCATAATATTCATATAATTACACTAAGCTCCAAATGTCACCAAATGGACTTTTTGTGTCAAATGTGTAACACCCCATGATTACATAGTATGTTATTTCTTCAAAGTAATTCAATAAATTGCAATACACACAACACTGAGTTCAAGCACCCCACGACCTAACGAACTATCATTTCAAAAGATATTATTACTAATATTATATAAAATTTGATCTTTATATAATATTTATAATTTTAGAATCCATATTACGTGTTTCTTAGAAATAATGAAAAAATAAATTCATTTGTTTCAGATAAAAGAAGTATTTTTTTAAAAATGAAATTTTATCGCCTTTTAATGGAGAAAACTTTTTAAATATAACATTTGAAACATTTATATATTTAATTTGACAAAATAAACTTCTTTTTTAGAATCGGGAGATAATAATTTAGTTTTAGTACATTTTTTGTGTTTTTCTGAAAACATTCATATTTTGGTGAATACTAAAAATACTATATTTTAACTGAAAACAACATTTTTGTGAAAATAATTTTTAGTATTGAATTATGAATTTTAATGGTTTTTAAGTATAAATAGATTATATTTTTACCATTTAATCTAAATTTATTTATTGGAAATAATATTAATTTGAAATTGAACATTAACAAGTATCAATCTTTTGTAAGTTATTTCTTAATAACACTCTTTTTGGTTTTGACAACAAGAATTAATTTTAAATTAATAAATGATACATTAATGTTTATAATTTTCTAAAATAGAAATAATTTTTGAATTTATAATATCAAAGTTAGCTTTGGCATAATTTTTGGTATTTTTCTGAAAACATTCAATTTTTGAGTGAAAAACACAAAGTTATTGTATAAATTCGACATTATATATAAATAATTATTTATTTTATTTATATTTAATTTAGATCAAAATAGATATATAATACCTATATAAGTTCAATGTAATTCATCGGAGTCAGTTTATAATAATTTTATATATATATATATATAATTTTTATTGAACTCTTTACCGTACTTTATCCATCTAATATGAGCATGTGAAAATTTACATAAAACATAGGTTTACCACTTCTGTGAGTTGAATTTCAAATATAAAATAGTAACAGTTGATATTATTACGTAAAATGTGGTTTAATGAGATGAAATTTTTTTTGCTGAATAGTAACTCTTTACTTTTATTTACCACAGCTAAAAGTAAATAGGGTAATTAAAGATAAAAATGTCATTATTATTACACTAAAACATGTAATAATTCTATTGTATAAGTGTAATTCAACCAAAAACAACCTTAGGAGTAATATATTATCATTTAGGTCCATTTGGATTAGATTAAGACTTTTATTATTATTTAATTCAAAGAAGAGTTAAGAGTTTTATATTCAACGTTTAATAACTAAACCATTTTTAATATAGGGATACA
The DNA here is from genome assembly GCA_963277665.1 of Viscum album. Taxonomy (NCBI): domain Eukaryota; kingdom Viridiplantae; phylum Streptophyta; class Magnoliopsida; order Santalales; family Viscaceae; genus Viscum; species Viscum album. The sequence goes on from OY728156.1 coordinate 624,803,976, forward strand.
CATAAGATAAATTAGACCATAAATACTCATTAGAAAGATAAAAATATATCCTACATAATGGTATTTTATTTATATTTTTTTGACATTAAATAATTTAATTTATTAATGAAACAATGATTGTGCAGTAATTACGTAATTAATGAAATATCAAAATATTTGATATTATAAATATCCACATTTATTTAATTTGACACTTTTTATGATTTAAAATAATTTTATTGGTTAATATTACATATTAGTGTTGATTAAATAATTTTTTATAATTAATTATGTTGTTAATAATTTAGATAAAAGAAAATACCAAATAATGTCAAAATTGACATAAAAGAGTTTTTAAAAAAAATATGATATTATTAATTGGTATTCCATTCCTAAATATCTAAGGTTCTTCCAAAGGGATAAAATTATATTATATATGTCATTAATGAACAACATGGGGTTCTATCGGATGTTTATAGTATGTTTATTGACCATAGTATATAAAAATACAAACAGACATGGTAAATGTGAAACTATTTGACAAAGAGTTAAATATAAAGTATTAGGATGATATTGTGATCCAAACCTATCTAAAAACTATTGGGTGGGTGGTTTTAGACCCATTCCCTCCATATCCTTCAAATAATACATTTTGAGCCATTAGAAACCGAAAATTATTTTATTATAAAATAATTTTTTTCAGCTTTTCCTAAGGTGCCTCTCACCCCTATTATAAAAGGCCACTTCCCCTTCCTTCACATTCAAATATCCATAGCCATTTGTCACGGGAAAACCCTGCCCAAATAACCTCCCACAATTCATATCTTCATCTTATAGTATTTACTTTGGTCATAAATCCATCCTAATGAGCCATTTTGATCAAATCAAACTGAAGAACATGAAAAAGAGGTAAATATTTCACCACCCTCTTTCATGTTATTTTATTCGTCCACTTCCTCTTTCATTGTCGTTTCCATTATAAAATAACAACTCTAGTATCATCTATATAATTTTATGTTATTATAAATATGGTACAACCATATTCATTATTCAATCCATCCTTTAAATTACATGTCACCATACTTGCGTACATACGGCTTACCGTCTCCACGTCGTGGTGTATTTTGTTATTCAAACACTAAATTATTGGTGTGCGTATAATAATGAGTATAAATGATTTAAATAATAAATATAAAATGTTAATTATTATTTATATATGATATAAAACCCAATTATATATGATTTCTTTATCAATATAATGATATTGTCGCTAGTGCGTACGTAGGGATTACCGTCTCCAAGACACTATGAGATTAATTTCCACATTCACCATTAAACGATGATTATAAAATATAAATCATTAATAATTATGTAATGTATGAAATAATAATACTTTTTTAGATATATATATATATATATATATATATATATATGTACTTAAATATATCTTATTCACTTAGTTTCGTGCAATATGATATGAAAACGGAAACAACGTTTATGTGTACGTATGGACTACCGTCTCCATAAACTGTGTTTTCCATTTCAAATATTTGTATATTATACAAATTTATATTCTAAAATATATTATATATAAATCATATTTATTATTATATAAGTATTTAAATATTGATCTAAGTGATACAATCAAAAGTAACAAGTTAAAACACATACGATAATGAAAGCGATTATTACACGAAATGTTAATTTAACATGTACATTTTTAATAAATTGGTAGTATAAAGTCATTTATGATTCATGTATGATATCATAAATATTATTAAGGTTTTGGTATAATCTAATAACATACAATGGTGATTATACATGAGGTTAATCATACACTCGACTAAAGGAATGTGCAAGGTAAGGGTTAATTTCACAATCTCTTAATTATCCGAAGTTGTTTTTATGTAAGTATCTACATGGACATATTTATTACCAATGTAAATGTTTCATAAAATAGTTTTCAACTGTATTATTTATTAATGGATTTTTTACTTAAATATCATTTTAAATGTTATAAAGATTTATTCTTATAAATCATTATCATTAATGACCAAGTTTTCGAAATGGTTTTAAAGATTTATTTATATGGGCATGAATTTTTTTAAAATGATTATTCCATTAAAAATATTGAATGTGTTATGGGAAACTTTGATTAAAAAATTTATTTAAATTTATTCATTTTTAAATTGTGTGAATTTTAAATATATTAACAAAAAAAGAGATATTTCTCTCAAAGAGTTTTACAAATTATTTTGATCTATGTCAACATCCATTGATGGATTTTAAACTTGTTTGAAGTTGATTTATTATGATAAAAATATTCCATATTGTATTGAAGGATTTGTGATATGTTTTACTATGGATGTGTTATTTTTATACCGTTCATGTTTTATGGATAATGTATTGAAATTTCGTATTATAGTTTTAATAAGATTTTTTATGTTATGTTTATACCTTTTCATATGAGGAATGCAGTGGACTAATTAATTAACAGGTGGAGCCTGCTATAGCTTCTCGTTGAATCTGTAGGTCTCATGAGACAAACTAGTGTCTTTGCATAAGGCCTTGACAAAAATAATATTTTTTGTCTTGCCAGAAAGCCTTGACTATGTTGTAATCATGCCTAGCGTTAGGCATTCCCCCATTATGAAATTAGTTATTAAATGTGATTATTCGACTCGTATAATATCCATGAACATATTTATATGTTAATGTTGGATTTATTATTTCCATATTATATTCATATTTATTTTTAAAAGGATATTTTTGACATTACTCATCTTTAATTAAAACATTATTGCATTCGCTAAATTATTTACCCTTACTGAGCATCTGAGCTCACCCCTTTCTTATGTTTTATTTTCCCGGGATCCCAAGAAGTGTTTTATATTTGAGATTTAGGGTTCATATAAAGGAATAATAGAATTATAAAAGGATTTTTTGTTTGTTTTATGTTATAAAGGATAATTTAATTTTCATGTATAAAATCTATTTTCCAAGACTTCTAAATGGACCGGTCTTTCAGGACCTGGTTCTTTATAATCATGCCTATGTATTGAAATAATGCACCGACTCTAAAAAATCAAGGGTCATGGCATTACAGTTGGTATAAAAGGAAGTTTAGTACTACCCTTGGAAACTAGATTTAGATAATCTCTAATTAGTGCACAGTACAATAAGATATAATTTTAGGATTAATATAGAAGAACATCCTAGAATTTTGGTATTTTTGAGATTATGTGAGTTTTCCAAGAAATACATCTCTGTCTAGATATGAGGAGGTTGAGGTGGCTCTAGAACAGATGTACCGAGGGGTAAAACCCAAAAATGTCGCTTTTTTCTAGACTCAAACAAGAACTGGTGCAAAAAAATGTGCATTACTTCACTCATGGTTACGACATCCCGGTGTATATTCTTAGGATAATTCACATTTTCATTAGAAAACCTTATGAAGGGTTTATGAGTATAACTTCCTCAAGGAATTTTTTTTATGATTATGGATTATATCTCTAAACTGTCCAATTTATGTTAGGTATTTTACAAGGTTGTAATTATTCATTTCCATTCATAAACTGACCTTGTGTATCACATTGTATAGAAATGGCGCCCAGTAGTAGGAATGTGAACTCCTATATTACGTATGATCCAAAGAGTAAGAAGGATCATATCTTTCTTGGTATTAAGACAACATTTGATGGGAAATAGTCTCCCATGCATTATTAATATATGAATAAATAGTATCATGTGTTAATAAGATATGCAATGAATTCTATGAGTCTTATGGATTTGAAGGGAAAAAATATAAAAAACGATTGAAGGTATAAATATAGATAAAGGAAAGATGGAAAAGAAGGATTTTTCAATATGTGTTAATTGAGGAAAGAATCACTTTACTAAATACTTTACAGGAATTAGAGTTTGTTATAAGTGTGGAGAATAAGGACACCAAGTATGTGATTGCAACGGTAAGAAAAAAGTTTCAAATGTTCAATGATTCATCTGCAATGAGTTGGGACATTATGTGAATCAGTTTCCAAATCATCAAAGTATACCCCAAATGCTTCTTTTAGATAATATTAAAGTAATGATACTACCGAAGATGAAGAGGGAAGATTATATTTATTACATTGTTATTAAAGTACTGTGTTATTTGAGTATTCAATCAATGATGTACATGTTATAAGAATTATAGAGTATATAAGGATTGTAATGCATTATTATTTCACTAAGGACATGAGATTGTGTGGAACAAATAAAAGTGACTCAATTGAAGGTTAAATTTTATTAAAATATACGGTTGAGATAATTTTAAACCATTATATGGTTCTGATACTGAGATGGTGATTTTGGAATAATACATGTTTTATTTGGATAAATTATATTGGATATTTTCGTGACTACCTTGAAACAGATTAATGATTTGTATATTCCATCATTGTTGGAGTTTAGAAATTTTTATGATAGAAAGAGTATATCCATTATTTTATAATGAATAAGGGGGCATTAATGTAATAAATAATGTCTTATGGTAATTCAGGTTGTTGTAGCCTTTTAAAAGAATACAAGATGATGGTGTTCACATGTAATTATGTGGAAAAAAGGATCATCATTGTGTTTACCTTCATAAAAAATATTGGATTGTGAGTTTGGACAGAATTATTTTGGATAAATTTATTTTGAGATTACATTTGGATTGCCATTAAAATGTCATCCTGGAGGTTGGGCGGCAGCCCGCCGCATCTGTCACGGCTGCGAGACTTGAACCCACAACTGAAGGGCGACAATGTTGTATCACCTACCACAGGCCCATGTTCTGTCCTACATTGCATAATGTAGATTATTTAATGGTTTGGTAGATGAATTATAAATTCATTTTTTGGAACCCTATACGCATTGGATAAATAGATTATATATTTTTTATGTTTTATTATCTTTTAGAGTAAAAGATGAGTTTTTGGTACAAATTTTTTAAAGGATGGAACTCTACTTGTCAAATATTTTTTTTTTCTTTGATTATTTTATGAAGAAATTAATTCTCAAACATTTGTTAAGGGATCATAAAACGAATAATTTGTTATCCTAATACCTTATTTTTGTTGAATGAATGATATTTTAAATCATCATAGATTGATGACTTTGAGGCCCTCAATTCGACAATTGTTTGTGACTGATTACCTCAATCACTCCCAATAAATATTTACGTTTTCCTCCTAATATGTGTCACTAATTTCCACCAATGTTCTCTTAATTGAGATCATAATCTGGTTGTGAAATTTTCATTCCCCTTTTCCTCTTATTAAGAATAAATTTAATTAACCCAATTTCTGATGTGGGTTTTCCCACAAGGCTATTTTCTATTTTAAAACATTTAATTTTGAAGATTAATTTTAAATTTTGATTATGCAATTTATTGATAGATGGAATAATTTAACACCCCATGATTTCATAGTATGTTATTTCATCAAAGTAATTCAATAACTTGCACAACATGCTACACCATGTTAAAGCGCACCACGACTTACCAAACTAGTTGTTCAAATGTGGTTAGGAATAGTAATGACTAAAATTATAAATTTATATAATCCTTATGATTTTACAATACATATTATGATTTTCTTATATATAATGAAAAAATAAATTCATTTTTTTCAGATAAAAAATATATTTTTTAAAATGGAATTTTACCGACTTTTAATAGAGAACACATTATAAATCCAATATTTGAAACTTTTATATTTACAATTTGACAATATAATCTTCTTCTATAGAATAGGAAAATAATAAAATAGTTTCAATAATTTTTTGGTGTTTTTCTGATAACTTTCATATTTGGGTGAATAGTGAAAATTACTATATTTTAACTGAAAACAATTTGTTTAATCAGACGAATTTCTATTGTAAAATTATACATTTTAATGGTTTGTAAGTATAAATAGATTATATTTTTACCATTTAATCCAATTTTATTCATTGGAAATAATTTCTCTTTGAAATTGAATATAAACAAATATCAGGCTTTTGTACGTTATTTTTTATTAAAACACTATTTTTTGTTTCGAAAATGCGAAGTAGATTTAAATTAATAAATGAAACTTCAATGTTTTTAATTTGGTAAAATAGACTTAATTTATGAACACATAATATCAAAATTATCTTAGGGTGAAATGTTGGTATTTTTCTAAAAACATTCAATTTTTTATGAATAGTGAAAAACATTGAGTTATTGTTTAAAACCGACTTTTTATTTAAATAATTATATATATATATATTTAAATTTATTTTTGGTCAAAATAGATACATAATACCTATATAAGGTAAATGTAATTCATTGTATCCAATTTGTTATAATTATATATATATATAAAGTTTATTGAACTTATTACTGCCATTTACCCACCTCTTAGGAGAATTTGCAAATTTACATAAAACATAATTTTACCGCTTATTTGAGTTGAATATTGAAAATCTGAGAGACACGCCTGATATCAGTAAGTAAAATGTGGTTCAATTAGATGAAAATAATTTTTGGTGAATAGTAACTTTTGGTTTTTATTTACCACTGTTAAAAGTAAATATGGTAATTAAAGGTAATATTGATATTATTATTTCCCTAACAGATGTCCTAATTCTCATGGATAAGTTTAATTTGACCAGAAACAACCTTATTAATAAAATAAGATCCGGTAGGTCCAATTGGATTAGATTTGGACATGTATTATTATTTAATTCAAAGAACAGATAAAAGTGTTAAATTCAAAGTTTAATAACTAAACGATTTTTTATAGGGTTACACATAAGATAAATTAAAATATAAATATTAATTAGAAATATAAAGATGTTTCCTACATAATTTTATTTTAGTTTTTTTTAAATTAAATAATTTAATTTAATTATGACACAATGATTATGGAGTAATTACCTAATTAATGAAATATAAAAATATTTGATATTTTAAATATCCAAATAAATGTAATTTTTAGACTTTTTATGAATCACACTATTATTATAGATTAATATAAAATTTTTGGTTGATTAAATATTTTGTTTTTGAAGTAATAATGTAATTATGAATTTTGAAAAAACAAAATACCAAATAGTGTCAAAATTGACATAAAAGTGTTTTTAAAACAAATATTATATTATTAATTGGTATTATATTCCTAAAAATATAAGGATCATCCAAAGGGATTAAATACTATTATATTTGTCATTAATGAACCACTTGGGGTTCTTTAGGAAGATTTTATTATGTTTATTAACCATATAATATAAAAATACAAAGAGAAATGGTAAATATCGAACTATTAAACTAAGAATTAAATATATAAGACAAGGTTAATATAGTGACCAAAACCTATCTAAAACCAATTTTTTGAGTGGTTTTTGGCCCACCCCCACCATATCCTTTAAATATTACATTTTCTATCCATTAAAAATCAAAAATTATTTTATTATAAAATAATATTTTATGTTTTTTCTAGGGTTCCCCTCACTACGCTTATAAAAAGACAATTCCCTTTATCTCAAATTCAAACCTAAAAATCCATTTTGATCGCCAAACCCTAACCCAAATATCCTACCAACATTCATCCTTTCATTCTAGATTGCATCCTTTGGTCATAAATCCATCAGAAAGATCCCTTTTGATCAAATAAAATGGATGAACATGAAAACGAGGTAAATATTTCACCACCCTCTTTCACGTTCTTTAATTCTTCCACATCCACTATCACTGTTGTTTCAATTTTAAAATATTAACTCATATATCTTCTATATACTGTGATGTAAATAATAAATATTGTAAAAATATATTCATTATTCAATCCATCCATTGAATGACATTTCACCGTACATGTGTACGTATGGCTTACCGTCTCCACATCGTGGTGTAGTTTGTTATTCAAACAATTAATTACATGGATAGGTATAATAAAGAATATAACAAATTTAAATAATAAATAAAACATGTTAATTATGATTTATATAGGATATATCGTCCAATTACATACTATTTCTCTATCAATATAATGATATTGTCGCCCGTGCATACGTACGGATTTCGGTCTCCACGACGCGATGAGATTCATTTCCACATTCACCATTCAAAGATGATTATAAAATATATATCATTAATAAGTATGTAATATATGACATTATAATTCTATAGGAGAGAGAGATATATATATATATACTTAAATATATCTTATTCAGTTAGTTTTGTTCAATATGATAAGAAAACTGAATCAATGTTTATGCGTACGTATGGACTATAGTCTCTATAAATGGTTTTTTCCATTTCATATATATTTCTATTATACGTATTTATATTTTAAAATAAATTATATATAAGTAATTTTTTATATTCTATAATTATTTAACTATTCATCAAATTGATACAATCAAGTGTGACAAGTTAAAACACGTACGATAAAGAAAACGATTATTAGCCGAAATGTTAATTTAACATGGAAATTATTATTAAATGGGTAGTATAATGTAATAAATGATTCATGTATTATATCAAAAATATTAATATGGTTCTGGAATAATCTATTAACATAAAATGGTCATTATATAGGAGGTTAAACATACCCTCGACTAAAAGAATGTTCAATGTAAGGGTTAATTTCACAATCACTTTATTACCAGAGGTTATTTTTATGTAAATATCTACTGGAACATATTTATTATCAATGTCCACGATTCATAAAAAATATTCCAAGGGATTATTTTTATGTGATTTCTTACTAATAAAACATTTTAAATGTTTTAAATATTTATTCCTCAAAACCATTCTCATTAATATCCATGTTTTCAAAATGGTTTAAAAAATATTTATTTGAACATGAATGTTTTTAAAATCATAATTACTTTTAAATGTTTCAATGTGGAATGGGACACTTTGATTCAAAATATGTCATTAAATGTATTACTTTTTAAATTACGTGTCTTTTAAATGTTTTCATGAAAAAGTAATATTTTTTACAATGTTTTTTGCAAATTATTTACATCTATGTCAACATTCATTGATGAATTTTAAACTTTTTAGAAGTTGATTTGTTATGATACAAATATTCCATATTGTATTAAAGGATTTGTGATATGTTTGAGTATGGATATGTTATTTTTATACCAATCATTGTTTATGGATAATGTATTGAAATTTTGTAAGCTAGTTTTAATATGAATTTTTATGTTATGTTTATATATTTTAATATGAGGAATGCAGTGCACTTAGTAAGTGACGGGTGGAGCTTTCTATAGCTCGTCAATGCATTGGTAGGGCACATGAAAATAAACTAGTGTCTTGGCACAAACCCTTGACAAAAAAATTTATTTTTAGTCTTCGAACAAGGCCTTGACTATGTGGTAATGATGTTCGGCATTAGAAATTCCCTTATTATAAAATTAGTTATTACTTGTGATTATACGACTAGTTGAATATCCATTTTCATGTTTATATGGTAAAGTTTGATTTATTTTATGCATATTATATTCTAGTTTATGTTTAAAAGGCTGTTTTTTTATTACCCATCTTTCTTTAAAAGTGTATATCATCCGCTAAATTATTTACCATTACTGAGCATCTGACCTCACCCCTTTCTTATGTTTTATTTTCCCAAGATCCCAATAAGTGATTTATGTTTGATATGGAATGTTAAGCTAAGGGAAAAATGGTATTCTCAGTGGATTTGTTTTGTGTTTTATGTTATAAAGTGTAATGTAATTTTCATGTATGGAATCTATTTTCCAAGACTAATAAAATGTTCGGTCTTTCGTGGCATTATTCATTGTAATAATGCCAAAGTATTAATATAATACACTGATTATGGGAATCTAGGGTAGGGGTATTATATTTGGTATTAGAGGAGGTTTAGTACAAATCTTGGAATCTATATTTAGATAAACTCTGATAAGATTACATTACCCTAAGATAGACATTGAGAATTAATATAAAATGAATTCCTAGAATTTAGGTATTGTAGAGATTTTGTGAGTTTTCCAAGCATAAATCCATGTCTGTATACGAACTGGTAGAGGTAACTCTGGAACAAATGTAACGAGGGGTAAAACCTGAAAACATCGCTTTGAACTAGACTCGAAAGGTAACTGGTGCACGACAACAGGACTTACTACACTCTTGGTTACGACACTCTCATGGAATTTTCTTAGGATAATTCTCTTTTTATTTAGAATCCCTTATTAAGGGTATATGAGTATATACATCCTCAAGGAAATAATTTTTTTGATTATGGAGTATATCCATAAACTTTTCAATTTAAGTTAGGTATTTTACATATTTGGAATTATGTATTTAAATTCATAAACTGACCTAGTGTATGCCATTGTATAGAAATGGTGCACAGTATAAGGAATGTGAACTCTAGGAATATGTATGATCCAAATAGTAAGAATGATCATATCTTACACGGTATTAAGCTAACACTTGAAGGGAAATAGTTTCCAATTCATTCTCAACATATGAAGAAATAGTATCTTTTGTTAAAAAGATAAGTTAATAATTATCTACGTTCTATAGCTTTGACCGGAAGAAAGAGAAAAGTGTATGGAAGATATAAATATGGATAAAAGAAAGATGGAAGAGAATGATTTTCCCATATGTGATAACTGTAGAAAGAATCACCATTGTAAATTTTTGAAGGGAATGGGAGTTTGTTATAAGTGTGGAGATAATGGAGACCAATTACATGATTTCAAGGGTAAGAAAAAAGTTTCAAATGTACAATGCTACATCTGCAAGGAGTTGGGACACTACACAAATCAATGTCCAAATCATTATACTATACCCCAAAGGCAGCTATTGGATAATAATAAAGCTATGATACTACTAAAGATGAAGAAGAATGATTAGATTTCATACATTCTTGTTAATGTATTGTGTTGTTTGAGTATTGTATTAATGATGTACATGTTATAATAATTATACAGTATATAAGGATTGTACTGCAATATTTTTTCATTAAGGACATGAGATTGTGTGGAAGAAAGAAAAGTTACTCAATATCATGTTAAATTTTTGGAAAATATATGGTTGAGAGAAAGATAAACCATAATATGGTTCTGATACTAAGGTAGTGATTTTGGAACAATACATGATTGATATAGATAAATTATATTGGATATTCCTAACTACCATGAAACTGATTAATGATTTGAATATTCCATCGTTGTTGGAATTTACAACATTTTTAGATAAAAGATGTATATCAAGTATTCTACAAGGAATAAGGGAGAATGTAGGTAATCAATAATTTTTTATGGTAATTCAGGATGTTGTAGTGTTTTAAAAGAATACATGATAAAGGTGTTCACATGTTATTACTTAGAAAAAAGGATCTTCATTTTTTTACCCTCCTTATAAATTTTGGACTATGAGTTTGGACAGAAGTATTTTGGATAAGTTTAGTTTGAGTTTATTTTTGTATTTCTATAAAAAGTACAACCTGGAGGTCAGGTGACAACTCGTCGCGTCCAGCAAGGTCACGAGACGTGAACCCTCAACTGAAGGGCGACAAGGATTTATAACCTACCAATGTCCCACGTGATGTCCTAGAATTAATAATTTAGTTTTTTAATGGTTTGGTAGATGAATTGTATATTCAGTTTTTTGGAAGCCTATACGTATAGGATAAATAGAATATATTTTTTATGTTTTATTGTCTTTTAGAGTGAAAAATGAGTTTTTGGTAGAAATTAGTTAAAGGATAGAACTCTACGTGTCAATTATATATTTTGTTCTTTTCTTATTCTATGAATAAATTAATTCAAAAAAATTTGGTAAGGGATCATAAAAAAAATGTGTTATCCTAGTACCTTTTTTTTTGAACCGGTGATATTTTAAATCATCATAGATTGATGGCTTTGAGGCCCTCAATTCTATAAATATTTGTTACTAATGACCTCAATCACTCACTATAAATATTTACATTTTTCCTCCAATTATTTGTCTCTAATTTCCTCCAATTTTCTCCAAATAATGATCATAATTTGATGATGAGTTTTTCATCCCCTTTTCCTCTTATTAGTACTATATTTAATTAAACCAATTTCTTATGTGGTTTTCCACAAGGGTATTATCTATTTTCATCCTTTTATTTTCAAAGAAAAATTTCAAATTGAGAGGATGATATTTATTGAAGGAGGGATGAATGTAACACCCCATGATTTCATAGTACGTTATTTCTTCAAAGTAATTAAATAACTTGAACTACATGCAACACCGAGTTCAAGTGCCCCACTACTTAGCAAACTAGCAGTTCAAAAGAGGTTATGAGTAGTATTAACTAAATTTTTATCTTTATAAAATATTAATATTTTTAGAATCAATATTATGATTTTCATCGACATAATGAAAAAATAAATTCATTTGTTCCAGATAAAAGAAGGATTTTTTAAATGATATTTTATCGCTTTTTAATGGTGAACCCTTTCTAAATCCAATATTTGAAACATTTATATATTCAATTAGAAAAAATAAACCTTTTGTTTATAATCGGGACATAAGAATTTTTTTTCATTAAATTTTTGGTGTTTTCGGATAACTTTCATATTTGGGTGAATAGTGAAAATACAATATTTCAACTGAAAAAAAAATTTAATCAATATATTATGTACTATTAAATTATACATTTTAATGGTAGGGAAGTATAAATAGATTATATTTTTACCATTCAATCCAATGTTATTCATTGGAAAAAACATCACATTGATATTGAACATAAACAAGTATCAATCTTTTGTTAGTCATTATTTCTTAAAACAATATTTTTTTTGACAACAAGAATTGATTTTAAATTAATAAATGAATCTTCTATGTTTTTATTTTGGTAAAATATACTTAATTTTAGACTCCAGAATATCAAAATTATCTTAGGGTGAAATTTAGGTATTTTTCTAAAAACATTCAATTTTTGATGAATAATGAAAATCACTAAGTTGTTGTTAAAAACTGACTTTTTATTTAAATAATTATTTATTTTATTTAAATTTATTTTAAGTGAAAATAGATACAAAATACCTACATAAGTTAAATTTAATTCATTGGAGTCAGTTTATAATAATTTTAGATATATATAATTTTTTTTGAAATTTATACAGTATATTACCCACCTCTTATAAGCATTTGAAAATATAGATAAAACATAATTTTACTGCTTCTATGAGTTTAATTTTGAAAAATTGAGATACACGGTTGATATCAAAAAAATTTGGTTCAATGAAATGAAAATAATTTCTGGTGAATAGTATCTTTTGACTTTTATTTACCACGGTTAAAAGTAAATTGGGTAATTAAAGGTAAAATTGATATTATTATTACAGTAACAGATGTCATAATTTTATTGGATAAGTGTAATCCAAAAAAAACAACCATATTAAAAATATATGATCCTTTAGGTCCACTTTGATTAGATTAGGACATTTATTATTATATTATTCAAAGAAGAGTTAAAAGTGTTAAAATCAATGTTTAATAACTAATATATTTATAATATATGGTTAAATAGAAGATAAATTTTACTATAAATAATAATTAGAAATCTGAGAAGATTTCCTACATAATGGTATTTTATTTATATTTTTTTTACATTAAATAATTTATTTTATATATGATTCAATTACTGTGTATAAATTACATAATTAATGAAATATAAAAATATTAGATATTATAAATATCTAAATAAATGTAATTTATATGTTTTTATGAATTAAACTAAATTTCTAGGTTAATATGACATATTAGGGTTGATTAAATTATTTTTTTCGAAGTAATAATGTAGTTATGAATTTAGAAAAAACAAAATACCAAATAGTGTCCAAATTGACATAAAAGAGTTTTTAAAACATAAATTTTACTATTAATTGGTATTATATTACTAAAAATATAATGATCGGACAATGGGCTTAAACATTATTAAATATGTCATTAATGAACAAATGGGGGTTCCTTTATATGTTTACAGTGTGTCTATTAACAATAAAATATCAACTACAAAGAGACATGGTAAATGTCAAAGAATTTTACTAAGAGTTAAATATAAAAGATAAGGTTAATATAGTGACCCAAACCTGTGTAAAGCCTATTGTTTGATTTTTTTTCGACCCATCCCCACCTTCTAATTATAATAATAAATTGTTTAGTAATTATAAACCAAAATATTTTTATTTAAAATAATATTTTATGTTTTTCTTAAGGTTCCCCTCACCCCTCTTATAAAAGGGAACATCCCCTTCTCTCAAATTCACACCTCCATAGCCATTTTTCTCAGCCATCCCCTACCAAAATATCATCAAAAAATTATTTCCTTCAACCAAGATTCCTTTATTATGTAGGACAAACAATTTAAGGAGCCCTTTAGAACAAATCAAAAGGAAGAACCCAACAAAAGGTAAATATTTCACCTCCCTCTTTCTAGTTCTTCTTTTCTTTCACTTCCTCTTTCTATGTTGTTTCCATTATAATATAATAACTCAAGTTTCTTCTATATAATGTGATTTTATTATAAATATTGTACAACCATATTCATTTTTCAATCCATCCATTGAATGACATGTCACCAAAAGTGTGTACGTACGACTCACCGTCTCCACGTGGTGGTGTAGTTTGTTATTCATACACTTCAATTTTTGGATGGGTATAATAATGAGTATAACTGATTTAAATAATAAATATAACATGTTAATGGTTATTTATATATGATATAAAATACAATTACAAATAATTTCTCTATCAATATAATGATATTGATTCTCGTGCATACCTACTAATTACAGCCTCCACGACGCGATGAGATTCATTTCCACATTCACCATTAAACCATTATTTTAAAATATATATCATTAATAAGTATGTAATATATATCGTAATAATTCCTTAATGATATAAATATAAATATTTATATTTGTACTTAAATATATCTTATTCACTTAGTTCCATGGAATATGATATGAAAACTGAAACAACGATTATGCATTCGTACGAACTATCGTCTCCTTAAACGGTGTCTCCCATTTCATATAAATGTCTATTATACATATTTATATTCTAAAATATATTATATATAAATCATGTTATATATTCTTTATGTATTTAAATCATCTTCTATGTGATATAATCAAGAGTATAAAAGTTAAAACAGGTACGATAAAAAAGAGATTATTACCCGAAATGTTAATTTAACATGGAAATTATCATTAAATGGGTATTATAAAGTCAAAAAATGTTACATGTATGATATCATAAATATTAATATGGTTCTATTATAATCTAATAACATACAATGGTCATTATAATGAGGTTAAACATACCCTCGACTAATGGAAAGCGCAAGGTAAGGGTTAATATAAAAATCTCTTCATTATTCGAGGTTGTTTTTACATAAATATCTACTGGAAAATATTTATTATCCATGACCATGTTTCATAAAGAAATTTCAACGGTATTATTTTAAGGTAATTTTTACTAAAAGATCATTTTTAAATGTTTTAAAGATTTATTCTTCTAAACCATTCTCATTAATGTCCATGTTTTCAAAAGGGTTTTAAGGATTTATTTATATGAAAATTAATGTTTTTAAAATTTTAACTTATTTTAAAAGTTTTGAAGTGGTATGGGACACTTTGATTCAAAAATGTATTTAAATTTCTTCCTTTTTAAATTTTGTGGCTTTTGAATGTTTTCATGAAAAATAGATATTTCTTTCAATGAATTTTACATATTATTTTCATATATGTCATCATCCATTGATGGATTTTAAACATGTTTAAGTTTATGAGTTATGATACAAATCTTATATATTGTATTGAAGGATTTGTGATATTTTTTACTGTGGATGTGTTATTTTTATACCAACCATTGTTTATGGATAATGTATTTAAATTTAGTATGTAGGTTTTAATACAAATTTTTATGCTATGTTTCTAAATTTTCATATGATGAATGCAGTGGACTTTGTAGGTGATAGTTGGAGCCTGATATTGCTCCTCGATGCAATGGTTTGTCTCATGAGACAAACCAGTGTCTTAGCACAAGGCCTTAACGAAATATTTATTTGTAGTCTTGGCATAAGGCCTCGAAAATGTGGTAATGAGGCCCGGCGTTAGACATTCCCTCATTATGAAATGAGTTATTACATGTGATTATTCGAAAATTAAAATATCCATCTTCGTGTTTATATGGTAATGTTTCATTTATTGTTTCCATATTATGTTCAAGTTTATGTTTAAACGGCTATTGATTTTATTACACATCATTCCTCTAATGTTTGTAGCATCAGCTTTAATATTTACCCTAACTGAGCATCTGAGATCACCCCGTTCTTATGTTTTATTATCCCAGGGTCCCAAGAAGTGTTTTATGTTTTAGATACAGGGTTAAGCTAAGGGAAAAATGTAATTCTCAATGGATTTTTTGTGTGTTGTATGTTAGAAATTGTAATGTAATGTTCATGTATGCAATCTATTTTCCATGAATGCTAAACTGATCGGTATTTCGGGACATGATCCCTTGTAATCCTGAAAATGAATTTAAATAATGCACCTACTGGGGGAATCTATGGTTGGGGAATTACAGAATGACACCAGATCTCATGAATAATTTTTATATTAAAAGAATTGCAAATACTGCTACCATCATCTGAGGACATATAAATACCTGACAAAAACACATAAACTAAGGACCCAAATAATTCTTCCCCCACATATGGATACAATGTGTTTGGGATCAAGGATTATATAAATAACAGTGTAAAATTTCACTATAAGATCCCCCACAACATTGGTGTCTCAAACTAGGAAGTCCAGGCACCCATTCCACAGAAATGATTCATCATTTTATCATGATCTATCCCTTTTAATGGCTTCATCCTGAGAAAATAAAAAATTAATGATGAGGAATAATAACATTAAAATACTCGTTTTAAACCCCAAAATCATATTATAGATCCTTAAAATGATTTTATAACCCAAAAAATGACTTAAAACCCCGTAAATTCCATAAAATCCCCTCAAAAAAGTGTAAAAACAATGCACAACATTATTTGACTAAAAAAAGGAAATTTTATCATTAGTGGTTAATTATAAGTAGTTATTATAACCACAACTAATTAAATCATATTAATTATATTTTATAAAACCATTGAAGTTATATAATCCCATTATATGTTTTTTAATATAAAATTTATAATGGGTTTGTTTATACAACTAAAAAATATTTAAAATATATAATTATTTTAACCCCCTATCTTGCCACAAGATCACCTCCACCCTCACCCAATAACATATCCATGATCCCCCTAGTCCCCCCATTTATAGACGGATGGGAACCACCCCTCTGTTAGGACCCCCACTCTTAGATGTCCTACTTCAATGGAGACCCACCTCAATCCCCTATCGATGTTTTTCTTATACATGATGATGAAAAGCCTCAATTGCTCTTCACCCTGATGGCATTCTCCCCGATTGACTTATACCTGCTGATGACTACCCCTCACCACTTCCTTAACCCTTATTCCCATTACTCTAACAACTTTCTCCTTGATTTAGACCCTGTAGTTCCCAACTCCTCCTAGTAAGTGATCACCAACATATTCCACTCTTCAACATTTCCCATTAATTACATCCCATGATGAAGGCAGTATCCCTAACTCCCTTCTACCCATGACGACATCCACCTCAATGATTTGTCTTGTTGATGGAAAAAGTTTCTTGTTTTTTTCAATTGGTTTTAATTAACTTGTTTTACTATCTATGTAATTGAGTGTTGTTTTTGTTAGATTTCTTGAAATCTATTTGTATTTCTAGATTTTAATGTGAGTTGTTTTATACAATAATTTGAGTGTGATAATTAATTTTCATGATATATACACTGATATATGGACCTTGATTAACCCTTGACTACCAATCTAGTTTTTCCAATACTTCAATGATTAATAATAAAATTTATATGAGTTTTGGATGTAAATTTGTGTCCTTCTTTTTGAGTAACATTTTTTATTGTATGAAACCATTCTATAATTCCTTAAAATATATAATTTATCTTTGTCTCACTACATTGATATTTTATGTGTTGAAATTGTTTCAATGTTTAAAAATGATGTTTTGTAATCATTATATTTTCCGTCTATTCTATTGTAAATTTTTAGAAATCATTTTAGTTTTATTTTCACATTTATTTAATTCCATGTGTGTGTAAATAATAGAATAGTATTGTCTGGTAAATTCTATTATTATTCACTTTTTAATACCCACTATACCACTTAAAACATTAATATTTTCATATTCATATGTTTTAATGTGATATAATTATATAATTAAATAATTATTATTTTGTTTGTTTTAATATAAAATGCACGAATCGATATTATTATGGTTCATCTTAAATCTAGGTTTCTTGTATTTTTCTGAAAAATACATTTGAATCATAATTTCAATGGTTAACCTAATTTTATATCATGGTTGAAGTATTTTTATATCATGGTTAAAACATAATTTGATCCATCAGAGGATAATTCTACATAAAATTGGATAAATTATGCATGTTGATTTAAATAATATAGTGTCCAAAAATTTTAATCCACCAGTAGAACCATCATTTTACCCTTATAAGGATAATATTTCTCTAAACATTAGTGACAAAAAAATAATGAATTATTTGAGGATTTATAATAAGAACTATATCTAGGGTGTTCCAAGTATTCAAATTCTTATTTTATACTTAATTTGTATTATATAAATTGTCTATTTGGACTTCCTGTTTATGAAATTTCCATGGTTTTAGATTTTAATTATGGTGATTTTAGTGAATCTTATAACCTATCATCATTTTCTCAGATGAATAAAATTATAAAAAAGCATGATCTTTATAAAATAATGATACATGAATGACCTTTTTATTACATAATTTTTCTAAGAGAAGAGTCTTATGATGAATAATTCTTAATATGTTACATAATTATATGTTATTAAATGATCAAAAATGAGAGTATAAATCAATTATATCATAGAAATAAATTGAAGAAGAAAAATGTTGTAAAGGTATTGTGTTACATTAATCTAAAACCACATATGAAATTATAATTTAGGCAAAATAATACTCCATATGACATGAAGCTTCATGATCATGATAGTACAAATTATGGCTTGATGAGACATACAAAATATTAGATTTCATAGAAGGGGTTTGATTCATTATATCTATATTTTCTCTAAAGATCCTAAGAATATACATTTGGGATTGGATTTTTATGTTTTAAAAGACTTTGGTACTTTCTGTACAAGTTATACCATTTTTTTATCCCTTATAGTATACCAACATGGATGTGTGTGAAGAATAATACTTCCATTATATTAATGATTATTCCTAGAAATAAATTCTTTGCAAATGAAATTGATGTATACCTTTGACCTCTAATTAATTAATTATGAGAATTACATGATGTTGGTGTGGAAACATATTATTCCTAAATGAGAATACTATTTTAAATGCATGGTGTTTTAAGGTGGAAAATAGTGACATTCCGGGACATGGAAACATATCTAGATAGAACACTAAAAAAGGTTTGGAATTCCTAGTTTTTTATTTTTATTTTAAAATAAATTAAAATCTCAAATTAGAAAATTTTGTTTTATTTTTCAACCCCAATTTCAGGATTCTTATGATAAATTTAGGTTTAACATGGAACAATTCATTAGAGATATCAAATTTAGAAATCCAATATATGTTTTATTTGGTTTATAAATCATGTTATAATTAATTAATGTAATTTTATAACTTGTAAAATTAAATTAGTGTATAAATGTTGAAAATAGTATGAAGTTAAATATTCGAATTATGCAAAACACAACAGATAGAGAAAATGATTGTATTTTCCAAACATCCAAATTGATAGTTTAATTTGGTATCTAATAATATTGACATAATGTATATTCATAATAAAATTCGAGAGAATCTAATTTTCACATTTTTTAATGAGAATTGTAAATCCATTTATCACCATAATGATTATATGGATTTGAAATCAATGAATTTAATGAATGATCTATGTGAAAATGATAATTTAAAGTATCCTACTTCTATATTTAGAATTAAAAATCTTGATAAATATTTATTCATTCATGAATTTTAAATATAAATGTTCCAAATGGATATTTATGTAACATTTCAATGTGTGATGTCTTAAAACAAAAAAAGATACATGTATTGAAATGTCAAGAGTCAGATATTCTGATGGAGTAGTTATTTCCATTAGAATTTTTTAATACATTACAAAAAAAATGAAATGACTGTTATAGTTGGGTTTTTATATGTTACAAAGTGATTTTTGGAACAAATATACATAAAACTGATCTTGATAAACTCCAAGAATGATTTTTTTTATAGTTATTCATTTGGAGATTTTATTTCCTCCATTATTCTTCATTTTCAAGATTCATTTGAATGTTTATTTTGTTGATTGAGCCTAACTAGGTGGACTGGTACACTACTAATGGATGTATCTAATTTAGATTTAGATTGATATTATTTTTATTTTCCTTGCATAATTAACATTTGTAAAATCATCCTATAAATTTTTTTAATATTTTGTATCGTTAGGTGTATTGGTCATTTAAAATATTATGTATGGAATAACACTCAACCAGAAGGCTTTAATAATGAAGGTAACATATCTTAAGAGTTATTGACCACTCATTATTTGTATTTGGATGGTATTTCATCTATATATAATCTTTTTTTAAATTTTTACAACATCTCTACTAATTCTCATTCTAAAAATTAGTCATCAGTATTTCAAAATATTGGACAAACAATTAGAATGGGGTAAAATTTTACATTTAATGAATTTTAATTTCTAAAATAACAATTGTATGTTCTATTCAATAGTCTTGTTATATTTCTTTTTATTGACTTGTTTCACTTAGAATAATAAAACGTGACTAAGGGTTTGATCTTGAAATGAGCATGAATTTACCAAATCTGTTAATAAAGAGATAGTCGAATTATTCAATCAGCATGTAAGTATATACTCATATTCAAAATATTTATGTGTATACATTATTTTATTTGTTAAAAGTAACACCGTATATATTCTTGTATAGATAACTAATGTTTAGAATCAATTTGAAATATCTAATGATTTTTTTATTGATGTCCATTAAGTAATGTTAAGAGATTTGTTTCCAATAATAATCATGGATTGAAGTTTCATAAAATGTATCAATGAGAGAATTTAAATACTCAAAATAGTTGTCCATTTAAAAGATCAAATATGGGATTCTATTAAATGATGATTTATATAAATGAATTAATCTATCATTATAAATATTCTATTTTCTTATTCAAATGAAAATATGTTATCATTGATTGGAATATATTGAAAGATTAATTACATTTTACTTTTGTTCAATTACCAATATTTTTCCATACCAGGGACCATGAAAATAATGATCCATTTAACTTGGTTCCAGAAGTGAATATGGTTAATTATTTAGATGTTTATGTTATTAATGGTTTTATTATTGCACACAAAATGTAAAGATACATATATGATTTTGGTGTGGTAGATAAATTTGTACTTTGTGATAGTGAACCTCATTAACCAAAATTCATTGAACAATTTTTTCCTGACAATATTGAAATAATAAAATATGCCACATAGGGTAAAAATTAGTAACTATTCTTAATAGAAGTTGAAAATAATGAAAACATTGATGATAAAGTTTATTTAATTTATAAATTTGTAATGAAACTATATTATAGTTTCTCTTTTATAAGTGTTTCATACATATATCCATTGTTTTACTTATGTTTTTTTTTAAATCTTTTAGTTTTTCATTTTTTGAACATTTAAAATATCTGAATCATTTGAATTATGGGACTGTCAAGAATAAAAAATTCAACAAATTAGCTAATTAGTATCTCAGAGCACGACCCAACGACAATCATCTTTAGGGGATTCAGGTGATTCCATTATACCCAATACTTCTATAGATACAAATATTTCCCCAAAAGTTGTAGGTAGACCAATATCCAGTACACCATTTATGAAGGATGATTTGGTCTACCGAAAATCTAGGGGACATTAGTGATTTAATTTTTATATTTTAACTTAATTATATTAAAATATATATTTTATTAATTGATTATTTAATTTTTTGTAAGGATTAATATAAAAATATAAGTCATTCAAATATGAAGATGGCTGATGTATGGGACCAGAAGTACATCAAGATTATCATTCCATATTATTAGTTTTAGGTTCTCAATGATGACAGTACCATAATATATGGATATATAATTGGATATATTTCATGTGAAATGATGAAATTTCTCATTAATTATAATGATTAGAGGCATATTACAAGATATTGTAAAAATGAGGTCATTAAAAGACAACTAAATGTAATATTAATTTAATATTCATTAATAACTATTTTAAAGGACATTAGAAATTTTTTTAATATACTTATAGAGTGTTGTGTTTTCTATTTCAATAAATTTCCTAATTTTTATGTCCCATTCTTCATTTCACTCACATGGATGTTGAAAATACTAGAAATAAATTTAGGAATTTTTTATAGAGATTATCTAATGTGTTTAATGACACATATATGATATCATAAAAATATATAACAATGTTCGTAAAGGCATTTTTGATGAATAACGAAATCTAGTTATTAATATTAACATAAATCTAAATCATGAGGTAATAAAATATTTTATAGTATCTTAATTATATTAACAAAAATAAATAATAATTTTTATTAATTTTTCTATTTTTTTGTAGGAATTAATTTAAAATTTATTTCAATCCTGAGAAGTAATTCATTATTAATATCATTGGGTCTCTACGTTTATTATTAAAAAAATTTGGTATTTATTATATCTATTATTATTTATTTCGTTTAATTTGATGTCAATGTTATTTCGAATAGTTTTTATTATTTTGTAAAAATATTAATTTATTTGTTCACTCTATTTGAAAAATAAATATGTGGTATAAATTTAAATGGAAACCCAAAGGTAGTTATGTAAATTTCATACTAAATATGTTGGAGTATGTACATTTCACTAATATTTCATGATTACTAATTAATATAAAAATTAATGAAACATATATCAAAAAAAATACTTAAACCCTATAAAATAATGCCACGTACATGGATCAAATGTCTCTGATTTAGCATCATTTGATAATTCAAGATGACCCCAATTAAATGGGATTAAAACCTATTGTTTTATATAATTTATTCTTTATTATTATGTTTTTATAGTAATGAAATAAAAATAAATATTAGTGAAATTTTTTTAAATTATATAATATTCACATTTGAAAATAATTAAAAGAAAACTTTTAAAAAAATTACTAACATGTTAAAATTAATAATGTATAGGATGATAAACCTCATCAATTATCATCAATTTCCATTAAATAAGCAGTTGTAGCCTTTTTTGGGAAGGACCATCCTTGATATGTTCGAGGATGGGTTTTGAGCGTACTCCATCAACATTATTTGGTAGGTCGTCATCAGCAGGTTCTGCTACACATATTGTGGGTTTGAGTACTACTATTGATTAGGAATCAGAATGAGAAATTGAAAGGCTAAAAGAAAATGTTCATGAACATTCCACTCATAGGAAAACACATGATCAATGGTTGATAGAAATGGAAAATTATTTACTTCAATTTTTATAGTGGATGATCGAAATTATCTTGACAAAATTTATAGTTTTATATTTCATCTTATTGATCTAGATTCTAAATTTCATATATCATTCAAAAATTTAAAAAGAACACATTTAACTTCCACAAAAAATGAAAAATATATTCAAAATATTCAAATCATGTCATACCAACCATATCATGTTCTATATTGATATGTGGTTTATTCATTCAAATCAAAAATAAATTATAGACCATTATCCATAATATATTAAATAATATGGGATTATTTTCATAGTTTTTTCTAAATATATAATTTTAAAGTGTTAAAATTCCTTTAAAAATATGATTAAAGGGGTATAACCCATGAAAATTATGTTCTTTTTCATTAAATTTAAGTAAACTGATTGTAAATTATTTTTTTATTTGTAGGAGTTGACAACACGCCATTTTGAGTTAATGGTTTCTCTGGATTTCTGATAATGTGATCTTATTTCTTTACAAAACTAAAACCTACATATAATAGTAAAAAAACTTATAAAATTACACTATATTTAAATAAAAACATGATAAAACTATATTTGAGTTTTTTTGATATGTTCACACAGACAACACTTTAATATGACAATAGGGCGGTCAGAATGAGATGCTAACAGTTTGTAAAGGTACTAAAACCTTTAAAAATGGGTGTCAAGGGGTCTAAACATGTATAATGACATCATATTTCAATTAACGTTTAGAGAAATGACAATATCATTATTTTTGAAATTTTGGGACTGATAAGATTTCATTACAACTGATAATTTTCCTGGAAACACCATAAATATTTTTTTAGTGTTTCAAAACTCTTAAATGATCAACTAAAAATAAAAATAAAAAAACATATTGATGTGAAATTAGGGTTTGGTATCTTTTCATATTTTTGAACTTGTATAATTAAAAAACATTTCAATATGATGTGAAGTGATGTTGGAATGACTTAGTAAATAGTTTATAAAGTTACCAAAGGCAATAAAAAGATATGTCTGTGGTCAAAACTAAATGAATTAAGTAGCATTTCCAAAGGCAATAAAAAGATATGTCTGTGGTCAAAACTAAATGAATTAAGTAGCATTTCATTAACATAATAAGAATGAACTATAGATTTATTTTTCATATATATGGATATATATAATATCATTCACATTTTCTTGAGTATTCATGTAAACACATATTTAGTGTTTTAAAACACTAAACAATGAATGTAATTTTGAACAGCCCATAAAAACCTTATATTTATGTGAAATCATGGAACAACCATCTTTGAATTATTTTTTACTTCTAAAAATAAAAAAATCAATATGACATGCGGTGTGGATGTAGTTACTCGGTAACCAATTTTTAAAGTTACAAACACCTATAAAAACATGTGTTGAGGGCCAAAACGTGGAAAAAATTAAATTTTTTAATAAATCAAACAAAAAAACCATACCTTTATTTTTTAAATGTATCAAAAAAAATAAATTCATTTAAATTTATGATTTCAATAGATGGACAAAAACACATTTCTTAGGATTCAAAATAGTAAAACATGTGTGAAACGTGGAACATCATATGAAATGACCTCATATTGATTTCAAATCATTTGAAACCCATGGATTAGTTTTTTATGGTGTAATTTTAGAAAGAGCATAAACATGACATGTAGTGTGGTTGAAATGACTCAGTAAGAAGTTTTTCATTGAACTAATTCCCTTAACAACAAGTTCTAGAGGCTCAAGAAAAGAACAAAATGTCTAATTTTCCTAAAATAAAAGGAAATTGACCATAGATTTATAAAAAAATTATATATGAACCTGTGCACATCATTACGAGTTAAATGTTTCTTAGGATTCACATAAATGTTTAATTAGTGTCTTAAAAATGTAAAACATGCATGTAATCATCAAAACCATGAAAAAAAATTCATATATACTTTAAATCATGGTAAAATTAATTTTGAATTATTTTTTATTTATAATCATTGGAAACAATTCAATCCGACATGTGGTGAGGCCAAAATAACTCTGTAAACAATTTTTGAAGGTGCCAATGCCTTTAAAAATGTGTGATGGGTGTGCAGGTGGGGGGAACTAGTTAAAAGATGTTGAATTGTCACAAAATAATATTAAAGTTATTGTCTATTAATTTTTAAACTATATTAATTGATAACATTCCATTCTGAGTTATGGGTTCCCCGAGCTGTCTATAAACACAATTTCAGTGTTTTAAAACACAACAACATGCATGTGATGGTCAAAACAATAAAAACCCTCAAATAACTTTTAAAATAATGTGAAACCACCATTGAGTTATTTTTGAAAGTGATATTGTAGAAAACATATCAATCGGGCTCATGGTGAGGTCAGAGTTACATGGTAAATTGTTTTTCATTTTACCCATACCATTAATAAACAGGTTTCTGGTGGTAAAAAAATTGAAAATTTTCACCTTTCCTTGAAATTTTGATAAATAATTATTAGATTTATTTTTTATATGTAGGAATTGACTATAAAATATTTCTCAACTATGGTTTTCCCAAGATTCCAATGAACCCATTTTTAGTTTTTTAAAACTATAAAATGTGCATGTAATAGTAATTAGCATAAAAAAGACGTCATATTTATGTGAAACCATCTTGCAACAACCTTTGTGTTGTTTATCACATTTTCGCATAAAATAAGCAACAGCCCAACAAGTTGTGTGGTTATAATGACTCAATAAGTAGTTTTAAAAGATAAAAATTAGTTTCTGGAGTTATAACCTCTAAAAAGATGTCAGATATCCATAAATTTAGGGGACCTTGTTTTTTAAATGAAGGAACAAAATGAAATCCATTCTGAGTTAATTGTTTCTTGATATTCTTATAAACACATCTCTAATGTCTTAAAATTATAAAAAACGTTGATGTAATGGGAAAAAAGTTAGAAAATTACCTTATATTGATTTACAATTAGGGTAAAACCCCCATTTATTATGTTTAACATGAATGTGTAGAAACAATTTCAATCTGACATGGGATGTGGTTAAAATGACTTAGTAAATTGTTTTAAAGGTACCAAATTTGTGAGAAATTGATGTTGTGGGATTAAAATGAAAGAAAAATAGCTTTGGATATCCATGAAATCAGAGGAAACTAATATTTGATTGACATTTGAAATATAAGAACTGATGACACATCATTTTGAGTCATAGTTTTCATTGAATGAAATTTAATTAATTTTTTGTGTTCTAAAACACTAAAATGATTATGTAATTTTCAAAAATAAATAAAATGAATTAATATTGTTAATAAATCATGGGAATTCCACAAATATTTGGATGTGTGCATGTTGATAATACATCAATCCGACTAGAGGTGTGGAAAAAAAGATTGAGTTAAAAGTTTTTCAAGGCACTAAATGCTATAAAATATTTTTCATAGTTCAAAATCTATAAAATTATATTTTACTACCATTAAATAATAGGAAAATGACGATATATTGGTTTTGGAAATTTACAAATGGATGAAAAATAATTCAATGTTATTGTGTTTAAAGGATTCCCCAAGATGTGTTTTTTTAATCACTAAAGAATCTAGGTAACATCAAGACCTAATAAAATGGCCTCACATTAACATATAATCATGGGAAAACACTATTGTGTTAATATTAAAATATAGAACATGTTTTCAAATTATTGTCTTTAAAATTTATTTATCAAGTAAATTTCCAACACACTACAAGTCGATTAAAATATTATTTATATTGTTATATAATTATAAATTTTATGTATCCTTTATTGAACCATAATTTAAATTGGAATTTTTAGTTTTTACATTATTTTGCGATACTTTTTTTTAGAAAATATATTTTGATTTATTAATAGAACAAATAAATTACTTTCAACATTATCATTATATGTTGTATGTCTTCTCTTTTACATTTCCTTTATTAAATGTTATGTTATATATTGAAGGTGACATATGTCATTATTATGCATGAAGATGTCACTGCCCAGGTTGCGGTCAATTCTGGCAGGGTTGAAGAGGTGTGAGGGGCCAGTTCGTTGGAGTTGGGTCTACTTGTGGAGGCTCAGATGTTTCCATAGCTCGGGTTATCTTCAACCGCTATTAAGGGTGCTAATAATAAGGTATTAGAGTTTAGGGTCACTAATTTTTTCCCCATATAAGGAGTTTTTTTTGGTGAAAACCCATTTTCAAGCAGATCAGGGGAGTCTGTACTGGTCTGTGAGGTTTAGGAGTTAACCTCCTCTCTTTATACAGATGTTGAGGGGAGGGTCCCTCTCTTGGATGTTGGTACGACTAACTAGCTGCTCTCTTTCAGTTCTTCCATTAAAATTACTTCATGCAATGATGCATGTAAGGCTCTGGGTATGGGCGGACATCCTCAAAGTCCACTTTGGGAGGACAATAACAATCATCCCCAATTTATGGGGCATGGTTTTGTATAGACCAGAGGCTCGGATTTTCCTGAGGAGAACTTTCCATCTAAGACATCCTATGCTGATATGGTGAAATCCAAAGAAACAGTTATAATATCTCAGAATAGATTTTCTGAGTTGGAGAACAAAGAGTATCATGTGGCACAAGAAGGGGATGAGATGAAGGCTTCTCATGAGGATAGGGATACAGATTCTGACTGTAGAGACCCGAAGCTTGACGTACATGGACTTTACATTACTTTTGTGGAATACTTAGTACATTACAAAAACACACACACAAGGACCTTAATAGTTTAGTGTCTTTGGAAACTCGGACTATAATCTTCTAATCGTGGTGAAAGATCTTCAACATCTCCCATAAAGATCTTCCTTTTTTTTACCTAAAACATTTCTTTATATCCTGGGGAAAAGAAAACATAAAAGGGTGAGCTCAAATGCTCAGTAAGGGTAAACAAAAGAAATATCAATCACATCATATTCATAAGAACATAACATTTTGGAAATCATAACCTGCAAAAGAGAGCATAATTTCATAACATGGGATAAATCATGGAAGTGAAATGTAATCACAATAATCATAACATAAAACATGGAACTTTGTGGCATAAACACATAATCATAGAGAATCATTTCTTGTTAGTCATGATTCATTGCCAAGACAATCTTAGTGGACAAAGTCCCTTTCTGAATCGAGTAACCCTCGTTTCAGTCCTGTTTCACTGAACCGGTATAACCTACCATTTCAGCCATGTCTATCTCATGAGATATAAAATCTTTACCCAATGCATTGGAGGGAGATATAGGTCCCACCCATCTCATAATGATACCATTCTTATGTGTGCCACAAAATCATAAATCATACATCATTGCATAACCCATGTAATAAAATGGGATTCATGAAAAATCATGACATAATAAAACAAATCATATAAGGTAAATGACTTCATAAAAATAATTCCTTCACAACATAATCAAATCAATGTAATAATAGGGATAAAAACAGAACCCTTTATTATCTTAGATGGAAAATAATTTTGATAAAACACTTGAACTCCATTCTTGAGGAAAATATCCTTTATTCTTCAAAAACACTTTTCTTTTCTTAACATGTCATAAAATTATAACTAAAAGAAGTTGATTAAAAAAATAGACTTGAAAACTTGTAAAGGAAGCTTCTTGGAAATAATGTTTTAAAAATCCATACATGCCGTATAAGTTAAAAAAAACATTCTTCGTACTTTTGTCGGAAAAGTCAAAAAGTACCTCGTACGAAAAACGACAAAAGATTCCTTTCATACATATTACTAAAAACTCACCGAAGGGTAAAAATGGATTTAAACAATTGTAGGTGGATGGAAATAATATTACATATTGATGAAACATGGATTTGGATGATAAAATACACCCCAGTAAATACTTACGAATAAACAATCTCGGATAAAAATGAGATTGTGATATTTCCCTTACCTTAGGTCCGACTTTCTTTGTAAGTGTCCGAACCTCCTGTATAATGATTTAAATCATGTTATTGACTTATTCCAGAATCATATTCATTGTTATTATATCATATATGGTCCACTTATGACTTTATATTACCCGTTCTTTTGTAAATTTATGTTAAAGAAGCGTTTTGGGTAAAATCGTCTCATTTGTCGTTCATGTTTTTAACTTGTAATTATTCATATGATTACTTAGATCATGATTACTTAATTACAGAATATAAAACCTGATTTATATATATATATTCAGAATATACATATATAATAAATCAGTAAATGGAAAGAAATACACCGTTCATGGAGACGGTAGTCCGTACGTACGCATGAACGCTGTTTTCGTTTCCTTATTGAATTGAATGGAATTAAGTAGATGACATACATATAAATATAAATAATTACAGTATCATTATTATGTCATATATTTCATTAGAACTTATTATATATACTTTATAATCATTCATGAATGGTTAATCATTGAGAATGAATCTCATCGCGTCGTGGAGACGGTAGTCCGTACGTACGCACGAGCGATGATATCGTTCCCATGGTCATGGAATTGTGTTGAAGTGTATGTATACTATTTCAGTATCAATATAAATTTATAATAATCATATATAGTTACTCATTAAACCATTATACCCATCCAATTAATGTGGTGGCGGAAAATAGATTACACCATGGCGTGGAGACGGTATTCCGTACATACGCACGCGCGGTGATTTCCATTTTTCCGTAGGATGGATAGATGGTGAAATAGGGTTGTTCCATACTTATAATAACATATGAGTATATGAGTGATACTGATGTTATTACTTCATAATGAAACAACCTAAGAAGAAGAAGTGGAAGAAGAAATAAAGATGAAAGAATTGGTAATGGTAATTACCTCTTCTTTGAAGCGCCTCTTTGAGACCTCCTCTTAGGGCACTAAAATTGGTCTTTGAGGAAGACCAGAACCTCTAGGATTATTCTAGGGAAGTGGAGAAGGGATTTTGTCAGGGGTTGGCCGAGCTTGAGTGCTCAATTTGGTGTGAGGAGGAGGGGGAGGAGGTGCCCTTTTATAAGGGAGGAGAGGGGCACCATAGGAATTCTTAAAAATATTAATTTATAATAAATCTAACCCCACTTAAAAACCTCCAGAAATAACTCATATTCGAAGCTTAGATGAGATAGGGTTGTAATCTCATCAACCAATCAAATTTAGACCTGTTTTGATCTTATTTTAAACCTTATCATTTTGATTTATCCTTATTTAATCTATTTACGTTTATTTGTGGTAATAAAATACTAAATTTTAAATTACAACAAATAATTACTTATTTGTTGTGAATTTTCCATAATTGTTTACTTTATAACATTATAGACCATATAAATATAAATTTATAAATTTTAAATATTTTTGTGATTTTTAAACAATTTTATAATATGTTATTTTTGTAAAATAACAATAGTGTCAATTTTGACACTATTCATTTATTTGAATTTAAATAAAATATATACAGAAGATATGTTCGAACTAAAAGCTTAAATATATTAATAAAAGGTCATATGTCTCTATAAAATTAGTGTATCACATTAAATAGTTCATATAATATTTATTTTATTATTTTTAAAACCATTTATTTGGTTTATCTCTTAATAAAATAATTACTACATCATTTTTGTATAATTATTTAATATACTTATTTCTTGTATAAAAATTTAAAATAAAATTCTATGATGAAGATAAATATATTAAAATTCACAATAATACTTTTACTCGAATTTATCATCTTAAAATCACAATATTTAAATTGTTATATTTATTAAATTATGAAGGTGACAACTTTGGCATCATTTAAAATAAAATAATATAAGTGTCATAATCGCTTTTATAAGGCTCCAAATGGTCAAATATTCGACCATTGGATGCTTATGGTTTACATTTACATGTACAATAAGTTTTGGTTAGGTATTTGTGCATTTTATGGTCACTATTAGTTTAAAAAAACATTATTCTTGATTTTTCACTAGATAAACAATTTCTGCATCACTATTGTGTCATAATTAATGATAATTATTTAATCCATAAAAATTATAAATAAATTTATATGATGTAGATAATTTCATTAGATTTCTGTAGACTATTCATGTTCTAAGTTTCATGAAGTTTATCACTAGATTAAAATTAATATACTTATAAAATTTAAGAGACTGACATGTTGTCACTTTCTTTGGTTTTCATAATAATTAAGTTATTTTCATGGAAAAATGTTCATTAAATGATTCCAATCCGACCCTTAGGTGATATGGGTCTACTTTTAGTCATCCAATAGGATTTTGAAATATGCTAGGGTAATTTTAAAATATTATATTTACCCTTAATTACCCGATTTACCTTTAACTATGGTAAATAAAATTTACCGTAGTTACTATTCATAATTCCCAAAAATAAAAAGTAGCTTATTAACATAATTTGGACCCACTGATTCCAAATATGGAATCCATTTTTTTAAATTCCATAGGCAGAAGTTGCAGAAATTAAATTAAAATTAATCCCGTTGTCGAATAAAAACGGGTTTTTGTTCAAAACATTGCAAAAGATTGAATTGATTTAACCTACGAATTCAAGGTAAAATCAATGCTAATGACATACATTATATTAAATGGTAAAAATATATTCTATTTATACTTTAAAACCATTCAATATTATAATTTAACCACATAAGATATTACGATGAAAAAAGTTGTTTTTAATTAAAATATAGCGTGTTTTTACTATTCATTAAAATGTGAAAGTTACCAAAATAATATGAAAAATTTATCCAAAGTAAATTTTTATTTCATGATTCCAAAGAAGAATTATATTTTGTCAAATTGAACTTATAAACATTTCAAAAAAATATATTTAAAGTGGGTGTGCCATCAAAAGGTGGCAAAACTTCATTTTTTTGAAAAATACTTATTTTACCCAAAAAATTTATTTTGTTCTTATACCATGTTCTAGAAATGTGTAAGATGAATAATAATGTTATAAAATTCAAAATTTATTTAATACTATTCATAACGGCTAGTTCATGACAATATTATAATAATATAACATTGTTTATTAAAACCCGGTATTGTGTACAACACACGCTATCGAGGAAGGTCGCGATTGCGTGTAATGCAAGCCAAGTCAGGGTTGCGTGTTGTGAAAGAATCCTTCATTGTTTCGTATAACAGAATCCAACCATATTTCATTTATACATTTAATATATATATATATATATATATATATATATACTCAATGTTGCGTAGAATAACTATTATCAAAATTGTGTGTAACACGGTCCAAGAATAGTGTTGCATATACTGCAAGCTAATACGGTGTTGCGTATAGCGCAAGGTAATCTTGGTGTAGAATACAACATAAGAAATTAATGAAATTAATATAATATTTTTCATAAAATCTCGGGGTGTTACATTCTACCCCCCTTAAAATGAATTTCTCCCTCGAAATTCGTCAGGGTTATAAATGGTTTACTATTTGAAAGTTTCTTTGATAGAAACCCACATCGAAAAAAGGAATACCCAAACTTATCTTTAAAAAACAAAAGTATGAAACGTAACGGTTACCCAAATAAACTAATCACTGGGTTTCCACATAGGTGAAAATATGGATATGGAAGAGAAATCTAACCATCATGTTCTGATGGAGAGTGGTAGAGAACATGGCTATGGAAAAGCTAGAAATCACAAAGCCATAAATTTGTGATGATCTAGGGTACCATCTGATTCATCGGATATAAGGGCACTAGGACAACATTTTTTGTTTTCAAGATCATTTCCCTAAAGTTTAAAATTTGAATTACAATAAATACTTACTTTATTTTGGTACAATCTCACTGTTGTTCGTGCCTTGAACAATTTCCACTTCATCTCTTAAATAAATGAAGTTGAATTTGTTATTCGTGAAGTGTTAGCAGATCATGTGATAGAATGACGGGTCATTCCATCTGTCTCAAAAAAAAGGTTAGCAAAAATTATATACATAAGTCGATCTATAGTGAGATTAATCATATATGGTTCCTAAAATGAACTTATACTTCACATATCATACTTCTTAATATAAAAAAACTAGTTTTCTACTAAACAGGGACTTCCTGTAGTGGTAGGCGATAAAGGCCAGTCGCACTTCGGTTGTGGGTTCGATTCCCACAGCCTTGTCCGAAGCGATGGGCTGTCGCCCATCCTGCAGGTTGTCCTTTTTCTAAAACTACATTACTATAACACCCCGTCAATAATATCGAGAAAACATTGATCCTTAAACAATACTAACTTATTTCCAACATAATCCATTCCAATCTTTAGGCTTATCCATAACACTGCAGTCCACTCTCATAACATAGTGAAAACGATTACCAGAGATTTAACACCATCGTCGATCCCCATATATCATAAGATATGTTTTTTTGGTCACATTCCAAACATTCAAAGTCCTTAATCATGTATTCTCTTGAATACCCATTGAACCTTAATGAAAGAATGAATGCAGTAAAAAGTTAACACTTTCCACATACCAAAATCCAAAAATTCTATATACTCAAACCATGAAATAACCTTCTCCTTATATCAGTCATGAGCTCATGAATACTATCAAACATTTAATTTTCTCCTTATCCCTTCATTATGCGCATATCATCTACACTCCAAAAATATCTGAATAACCATTCATGGATACTGGTAACATTAATCATACACTTTCGAAACTCAAGGAAAGACAACAGTGTAACAATCCATAGATGTCTCTTTATTCCATATTAGCATGAGATTACTTATACAAAATTACACATGATAAACATGTAATCATTCCACTAGATTCTTAAACCATTGACCGAGCTTCAAAAATTCTTTCATCTCACATATCATTTGTAGTCTCTTCATCATCATCCACATGAATACTACCCATATGACCATACTAATTCTCTTCATGAGTCTTTCCCTTATGGAATTTGTTTGCATAATGCCCATACATTCCACATTTAAAACACTTAACCATTTTTGATGTCGTAGCAATACCATTATCCTCATCCATGGTGTTGACCGACCCTTTTCCTTTGCACTTACTTGCTTTGTGTCCTTCTTTTCCACACCCAAAGCATCTTCCAGTTCCCTTGAAACATTCTCCCTGATGCCTCTTCCCACATGATTTACATAAGGGAAATTGAACTTTCTTTCCTCTATGATCATCATGGAACTCCATCTTTCTCTTATTAGTCGAGTCAGGAAACTTACCAATTTTTACTTTATTGATCATATTATGATATTTCTGATTCGGCATAATAATGATGTTTGGACTTCCAAATCCCATTTTATTTGGTTTCTCATGAATAATATCATTCCATTTTCCATCATATCCTCCATTATTGTGAATCATCTTGTTTCCAGCCATTTTCTAAAACCCAAAAAGAATAGTGTGAGAGGCAAAAATCATAATAAAGGGGGAGTAACTTAGATATCTAACATCTTTGGTTTAATATAATATTGTTACCATAGTTCTAGGACTATATCCTATACGTATACTTATCCTTAGGGGCATCCCTGGACATACCTTAGAAATATCTCTAGGGATCTCACTAAAGTTCTCGCATCCTAGTTTCCAAAGGTTGACTAAACCTTTCCTCGGATACCAACTGTAGAGACCCGAAGCTTGACGTACATGGACATTACATTACTTTTGCGGAATACTTAGTACATTACAAAAACACACACACAAGGACCGTAATAGTTTAGTGTCTTTGGAAACTCGGACTATAATCTTCTAATCGTGGTGAAAGATCTTCAACATCTCCCATAAAGATCTTCCTTTTTTTTTTAACTAAAACCTTTCTTTATATCCTGGGGAAAAGAAAACATAAAAGGGTGAGCTCAAATGCTCAGTAAGTGTAAACAAAAGAAATATCAATCACATCATATTCATAAGAACATAACATTTTGGAAATCATAACCTGCAAAAGAGAGCATAATTTCATAACATGGGATAAATCATGGCAGTGAAATGTAATCACAATAATCATAACATAAAACATGGAACTTTGTGGCATATACACATAATCATAGAGAATCATTTCTTGTTAGTCATGACTCATTTCCAAGACTATCTTAGTGGACAAAGTCCCTTTCTGAATCGAGTAACCCTCGTTTCAGTCCTGTTTCACTGAACCGGTATAACCTACCATTCCAGCCATGTCTATCTCATGAGATATAAAATCTTTACCCAATGCATTGGAGGGAGATATAGGTCCCACCCATCTCATAATGATACCATTCTTATGTGTGCCACAAAATCATAAATCATACATCATTGCATAACCCATGTAATAAAATGGGATTCTTGAAAGATCATGACATCATAAAACA
This sequence comes from Viscum album, assembly GCA_963277665.1. Lineage (NCBI taxonomy): Eukaryota > Viridiplantae > Streptophyta > Magnoliopsida > Santalales > Viscaceae > Viscum > Viscum album. Next base: position 624,839,977 of record OY728156.1, read on the forward strand.
AATCATATAATGTAAATGACTTCATAAAAATAATTCCTTCACAACATAATCAAATCAATGAAATAATAGGGATAAAAACAGAACCCTTTATTATCTTAGATGGAAAATAATTTTGATAAAACACTTGAACTCCATTCTTGAGGAAAATATCCTTTATTCTTCAAAAACACTTTTCTTTTCTTAACATGTCATAAAATTATAACAAAAAGAAGTTGATTAAAAAAATAAACGTGAAAACTTGTAAAGGAAGCTTCTTGGAAATAATGTGTTAAAAATCCATACATGCCGTATAAGTTAAAAAAAACATTCTTCGTACTTTTGTCGGAAAAGTCAAAAAGTACCTCGTACGAAAAACGACAAAAGATTCCTTTCATACATATTACTAAAAACTCACCGAAGGGTAAAAATGGATTTAAAAAATTGTAGGTGGATGGAAATAATATTACATATTGATGAAACATGGATTTGGATGATAAAATACACCCCAGTAAATACTTACGAATAAACAATCTCGGATAAAAATGAGATTGTGATATTTCCCTTACCTTAGGTCCGACTTGATTTGTAAGTGTCCGAACCTCCTGTATAATGATTTAAATAATGCTATTGACTTATTCCAGAATCATATTAATTGTTATTATATCATATATGGTCCACTTATGACTTTATATTACCCGTTCTTTTGTAAATTTATGTTAAAGAAGCGTTTTGGGTAAAATCGTCTCATTTGTCGTTCGTGTTTTTAACTTGTAATTATTCATATGATTACTTAGATCATGATTACTTAATTACAGAATATAAAACATGATTTATATATATATATTCAGAATATACATATATAATAAATCAGTAAATGGAAAGAAATACACCGTTCATGGAGACGGTAGTCCGTACGTACGCATGAACGCTGTTTTCGTTTCCTTATTGAATTGAATGGAATTAAGTAGATGAAATACATATAAATATAAATAATTCCAGTATCATTATTATGTCATATATTTCATTATAACTTATTATATATACTTTATAATCATTCATGAATGGTTAATCATTGAGAATGAATCTCATCGCGTCGTGGAGACGGTAGTCCGTACGTACGCACGAGCGATGATATCGTTCCCATGGTCGTGGAATTGTGTTGAAGTGTATGTATACTATTTCAGTATCAATATCACTTTATAATAATCATATATAGTTACTCATTAAACCATTATACCCATACAATTAATATGGTGGCGGAAAATAGATTACACCACGGCGTGGAGACGGTATTCCGTACATACGCACGCGCGGTGATTTCCTTTTTTCCGTAGGATGGATAGATGGTGAAATAGGGTTGTTTCATACTTATAATAACATATGAGTATATGAGTGATACTGATGTTATTACTTCATAATGAAACAACCTAAGAAGAAGAAGTGGAAGAAGAAATAAAGATGAAAGAATTGGTAATGGTAATTACCTCTTCTTTGAAGCGCCTCTTTGAGACCTCCTCTTAGGGCACTAAAATTGGTCTTTGAGGAAGACCATAACCTCTAGGATTATTCTAGGGAAGTGGAGAAGGTATTTTGGCAGGGGTTGGCCGAGCTTGAGTGCTCAATTTGTTGTGAGGAGGAGGGGGAGTAGGTGCCCTTTTATAAGGGAGGAGAGGGGCACCTTAGGAATTCTTAAAAATATTAATTTATAATAAATCTAACCCCACTTAAAAACCTCCAAAAATGACTCATAATCTAAGATTAGATGAGATAGGGTTGTTATATCATCAACCAATCAAATTTAGACATGTTTGGATCTTATTTTAAACCTTATCATTTTGATTTATCCTTATTTAATCTATTTATGTTTATTTGTGGTAATAAAATACTAAATTTTAAATTATAACAAATAATTACTTATTTGTTGTGAATTTTCCATAATTGTTTACTTTATAACATTATAGACCATATAAATATAAATTTATAATTTTTAAATATTTTTGTGATTTTTAAACAATTTTATAATATGTTATTTTTGTAAAATAACAATAGTGTCAATTTTGACACTATTAATTTATTTGAATTTAAATAAAATATATACAGAAGATATGTTCGAACTAAAAGCTTTAATATATTAATAAAAGGTCATATGTATCTATAAAATTAGTGTATCACGTTAAATAGTTCATATAATATTTATTTTATTATTTTTAAAACCATTTATTTGGTTTATCTCTTAATAAAATAATTACTACATCATTTTTGTATAATTATTTAATATACTTATTCGTTGTATAAAAATTTAAAATAAAATTCTATGATGAAGATGAATATATTACCATTCCCAATAATACTTTTACTCGAATTTATCATCTTAAAATCACAATATTTAAATTGTTATATTTATTAAATTATGAAGGTGACAACATTGGCATCATTTAAAATAAAATAATATAAGTTTCATAATCGCTTTTATAAGGCTCCAAATGGTCAAATATTCGACCATTGGATGCTTATGGTTTACATTTACATGTACAATAAGTTTTGGTTTGGTATTTGGGCATTTTATGGTCACTATTAGTTAAAAAAACATTATTCATGATTTTTCACTAGATAAACAATTTCTGCATCACTATTGTGTCATAATTAATGATAATTATTTAATCCCTAAAAATTATAAATAAATTTATATGATGTAGATAATTTCATTATCTTTCTGTAGACTATTCATGTTCGAAGTTTCATGAAGTTTATCACTAAATTAAAATTAATATACTTATAAAATTTAAGAGAGTGACATGTTGTCACTTTCTTTGGTTTTAATAATAATTAAGTTATTTTCATGGACAAATGTTCATTAAATGATTATAATCCGACCCTTAGGTGATATGGGTCGACTTTTAGTCATCCAATAGGATTTTGACATTTGTTAGGGTAATTTTAAAATATTATATTTACCCTTAATTACCCGATTTACCTTTAACTATGGTAAATAAAATTTACCGTAGTTACTATTCATAATTCCCAAAAATAAAAAGTAGCTTATTAACATAATTTGGACCCACTGATTCCAAATATGGAATCCATTTTTTTAAATTACATACACAGAAGTTGCAGAAATTAAATTAAAATTAATCCCGTTGTCGAATAAAAACTGGTTTTTGTTTAAAACATTGCAAAAGATTGAATTGATTTAACCTACGAATTCAAGGTAAAATCAATGCTAATGACATACATTATATTAAATGGTAAAAATATATTCTATTTATACTTTAAAACCATTCAATATTATAATTTAACCACATATGATATTACGATGAAAAAAGTTGTTTTTAATTAAAATATAGCGTGTTTTTACTATTCATTAAAATGTGAAAGTTACCAAAATAATATGAAAAATTTATCCAAAGTAAATTTTTATTTCTTGATTCCAAAGAAGAATTTTATTTTGTCAAATTGAACTTATAAACATGTCAAAAAAATATATTTAAAGTGGGTGCGCCATCAAAAGGCGGCAAAACTGCATTTTTTTGAAAAATACTTATTTTACCCGAAAAATTTATTTTGTTCTTATACCATGTTCTAGAAATGTGTAAGATGAATAATAATGTTATAAAATTCAAAATTTAGTTAATACTATTCATAACGGCTAGTTCATGACAATATTATAATAATATAACATTGTTTATTAAAACCTGGTTTTGTGTACAACACACGCTATCGAGGAAGGTCGCGATTGCGTGTAATGCAAGCCAAGTCAGGGTTGCGTGTTGTGAAAGAATCCTTCATTGTTTCGTATAACAGAATCCAACCATATTTCATTTATACATTTAATATATATATATATATATATATATATATATACTCAATGTTGCGTAATATAACTATTATCAAAATTGTGTGTAACACGGTCCAAGAATAGTGTTGCGTATACTGCAAGCTAATACGGTGTTGCGTATAGCGCAAGGTAATCTTGGTGTAGAATACAACATAATAAATTAATGAAATTAATATAATATTTTTCATAAAATCTCGGGGTGTTACACTGACTCCCTCATTGAGTCCAAAGATCTAGAAATTGCAGATGAATATTTAAGATCCTCTTCTTGGAAGGGGATGAATACCCACATCGATAAAGAGGGTCTTATTCAGCACTCTCATTAGCCGATGGGAAGGAAGGATTATTCTTTCTTCCCAATCCCTACATTTACTAGATCCTCAAAAAAAAGCCAAGCTCTCTTTGAGGGTTCCCCAGTAGGTGAAGGAAAATACTACTAATAAACTAGAAACCCCTGCAAGGGAATTTTATATCATCTACCTGACGAATGATGAGAAGGAACTTTCATAATCTGGTATCTTCTATAGTGGGAAGAAATTGAAGGAATGTTACGAGTGGGAAGTCATTATTGATGCTAATGAGGAATCCATTGACAGGGGTCTATAGGTCATTACCATAAAAGGATGAGTTTGATAGGATGAATGGGAGGAACATTAAGGGAAAATTTTCCATGTAGTAGCATGACTGGACTCAAAAACAACATGGAACACCGGAACGAGGTTTAAACTGGAAAAAGATCAATGTAGAAGAGCTCATCCAAACTTGGGACATGATGGTCTATAATTTTGAAAACTAACACAAAGAAGATCTATATGAGCAGTTTGTTGTCCTTCAATGGATTCTCCTCATAGGTAAGGTCTCTAAAAGGCTTCAACTGAAAATCATAAATTCATCTATGACATATTATGTTGCTTGACTACCTTTGAAAACTTGTCTAGATTCCCACTTTTTTTAAATGTTTTATCTAAAAAAACTAATATTTTTTGGTGGTATGGCATGAGGATGACCAATCTAATGCATGAAAATATTTATAAGGAAGTTTTTATGGTACATAGATTTTGTGATAAGTTTAAATTTTATCAATTATTCTAATATAGTTTTGAGTTATTTTGTTTAGTTTTAATTTATGTCCCATTTTTAATTAGAGTAAATGAGTTTGTTTGATAATTTTTTAGTAATTTGATATTGAGGAGTTGTATGGATACAGCAGTGTTTGAGGGATGGACTAATATTGGGCATTAGTTGATTTTTGGAAAAAATTTATATCTATATATGGATGACTGAGGTATCTGTAGACTATGGTTTTCAGCTAACTGAGGCTATAATTATTAAGGATATGGTGATTTCATATGTATTTATATATTAAATTTGATGTATTATGTGTGTAAAATAAGTTTATAATGAAATAAGTTTTATATTTGTTTCATGTCAATTTTTTTATATTTATATGTTTTTTATATAATATTTTCAAAAAATAAAATTTCTAGAATAATATTTAAATGTGGTTATTATAAACCAAAAGTAAATAATTTCATAAAATTTTAATCAGTATAGTTTATATTAACCATCGCTAAACACAAAAATTTGTAAATATATTACCAGGGGTCCGGTTTATTTTATCTATTAGATTTTTGATTAATTTGAAATAAATTTCCACTAAATAAATTCACAACATTCATTAAATGATTATAAAACCAAACATAAAAAAACCACCTATAAAACTAAAAATCATAGCTAAATTTTTTCTTACGAAGAAATACATAATGTTTTTATTAACTACTGCTTAACGATTTAGCTAGATATTAAACCATCGCTAGTACAAAAAATAACCACCACAGATAGCACTTTTTTGTTACATGGTTCATAAATTCATCCTACATACACAAAATAATTAAACCCTCACTTTAATTCAATGTGGATAAATGTATAGTTGAGAGGAATTATCATTTTTCATAACACTACCAAAATCACTAGAAGATGTGCCACTAACACTGCTCGATCATGACATCTTTCAGCTACCTACTTCATGTCTCCTCCCTTGTGTGTTTTGATGTCCACATATGGATATGCAGCCTTTGATGCATTGTGGGTTCCATTTTTGGCATCTTTTATAGGGGATTCACCTCCGACTTTGTTAGACTCTACTAACACTCATTAAAAAAAATAAAAATGTTACTACATTCATATATATATATACACCCCTATTCCTTATCGACAAATAATACCTTTATTGTTGTGAAAATCTCGTTTATTATTGATGACAAAAATATATCCCTAAATATATTTCCCTCTCTCAAATAAATTGGATGGACGTAAATCAATTCTGGATTGAGAATTGTTTTCCCAAGTTCAATCAAACATATATAGGTGTGTGTGTGTATTTGTATGTTTATTTTTATGTGTATATATGTGTATATATGTGTGTGTCTGTACTCCTATGTATATATATATAGATTTATTTATTTAATCAGTATATCTCTGTATATAAATATTAATATGTCATTATAAAATAAAAAAAGTAATTTGTTATTTCAAATTAATATATCTCATTTAGTATATGTGTATATATAGGTTAATTTTATATTATATGTTTAGATATAGAGACATAAATGGTTAATCATTCATTATAAAATTTATTTGGGTTTTCAAATGAAATAAATTCAGTATTTTAATGAAATTTATATATAGAAATTTTTTTGGTATTTTCTTCACTTTTAACATTTTTTATATTTAATATTTAATATTTTTAATAGGTTTTGAATTTATATAATCAATATTTATTAATTTTTTCTATATTTAACTATTTAATAAATAAATTTTCATGTTTTTAAATTTAATAACTTGTTGTGATTATTTTTAATTGAAGTATAAATTTAAATTTATCTTTTATTAATTTTAAATACATATTGTAATAGATTTAATTAATATATTTTATTCATTTTCTAAATTTTTTAATTTTTTTAATTTTAATTAATATATTTTAGTCATTTATAAGATTTTTAAATTTGATATTTTCTATTTATTTTAAATATTTCCTTATTTATAATATTTTTTACAATATTTATGTTTAATATTTATTCATTTAGTATTTCTTAATTAACATATTTTGAAAGTAGTTTATAGATTATTATATATTAATATTCATTATTTTAATACATTTTTAATTTATATAAATAATATGAAGTTATATTATTTTAATAATTTTTTGTAATCATTAATCAAATATTATTTATTCATTAATAATAAATTATTTTTATAAATCTATTTTTTGAAGGTAAAGGGGGAAGCCCCCATTTATTAAAAGAAAGAATGAAACTCCTTTTGATGGGAAGGAGGAGGAACCCATTACTGAGAAAGATATAGAACATCTTATAAAACAGGGCACACGACCATACAGATATCCAAATGTCAAAAGGAAACAAAAATCATAACATGATAAAGACCAAAGTTCCTCAATTCTTAATTATATTTATTATTTAATCACTATCCCACAATTCACAACTATCTTAATGCATAAAAACATTGTACATTTTAATTTTTCATAATGTTATATATTATAGAGTATAACTATTTAATTTGGTTTACTTTCCAATGGATTATAAAAAAACAAACTTTGAAGCCATTACAGAGTCTATTAGGCAAGTTTGTTTCTTTGTTCCCCAAGATATTAGTTCTCCACCATGTATAAAAAACAACCACTGGTAGAAGAGTTATCCTCCATAATTTTAATCTATTTTTCTTTGGAAAATCCTTCAAACACCTGGGGGAATCCTCTATTATATATATTAAAATCCATTTATCCCTTTATAAACTTTTGTATTCATTAAATAGCCTTACAATATGAAAAAAAATTCTTTTATATACTTACTCAAAATTATTGACAACATATGTACTATTGGGACTTCTTCATGATATAGATTATATAAGAAACTCAATAGCACTTTTATATTACAATCAAGCAATTACCTTAACAGAATTTAATAGCATCATATTCCATGAAGCTTATTATGTTGAAACTGGAAATCAATAAAAAAAATTGAACCATTTAATGATATTTTCAATACAATGAGATTAATAAAAAAAATATTTTAAAAAAATTAGACTACCAAAATGAAATTATATTCAAATAAGTTGATCATATAACAATTTCATGATATTACAAAATTATCACAATTAAAATTATTCATATTAATTTAAATAATTATAGTTTTATCAACATATAGATAAATAACAATAGAATTGAAATTACAGTAGAAATTAAACAAATTTATCATCATGGATAACAATAAATACATTTGATAAAATTCCATTATTAAATTTCCAATTTCATTTTTTAGATATTATTTTAATCTGTATATGGATTTGTAGCAATTTTCAGACTATCTTTTCTTTTCTATGAACTATTAATCTAAATAATATTTCTATATATTTTTCTTCACATAATTCAACAATTAATAATGTTATTCTATCATCAATTTGGCGAACTTGCAAATAATATATAGAATATAGCGAGATAAGTATTCTAATTATTGTAATCCTAGGCATATGATCATAGGTAAATGTACTAATATATTTTAACCTATTCATTATATTCTGTGTCAACCCATTAGACTCTTTATTTTTTAATAATTCAATAATATTTTATTTTTCATTTAAATTATCACTTACAACCTCACTATTGGGAACCATGAGGATGATGAACTAATATCCCAATATCCATACAATATATATATTTCAATTCATATTTTATAGCTTCTGTCCAATGTAATGCATCCGAAAATGTCAAATGTTCTTTGAATAAGTTTATATTAGACTAAAAATTATGAAAAATAGATAATGTGTAAACAACAATCATTACGTCCATCAGAAAATTACATATTAAAATTAGATCTATATACTATGGTTTTTCAGTTAGTTTTGGGTGCATTATAAGATCTTAACAGAGCTATTCCCAACTCAACAAATGTTAGATTCAATTGATTATTTTCTTATGATATAATATGTGAAAATCATGAGCAATGCAGTTTTCCAATTGAATATTGACAATAATTGTTTACAAAAGAAATAATATCTTTTAACATTGAATATATAATTAATTATACAAAACTAATAGATATATTCTTTCTTTCTTGTGATCCTTTTAATAGTAAACTCCAATCAGCTAAAACCATATTCATTAATATGTCAGTGGGATTGTTGGGTCTAATTTTAGAACCCCTTTAGTATGGATAAAATCATTCCCTTATGATCTCAAAATGACAATGATGAATCATTGAGTGATATCATGGTCGATTCATTGTCTTGATTGTATGTTATATCCTGATTCGTGGATTAATTCCCTTGATTTTTTCATTCTTGATATGATTTGAGTAGGAAGGGGAGATTCCAATGAGAATTATATTATGCTAAAAAATTATCAATTAATATCTCTTAGAATGTATTAGCAGTATATTTATAGACATATAGGATTGGATATAAAATTTAATTATTTTCACACATTCCCTTAAGAAAATATTAAACCCATATGTTACACCATGTGATATATTAAAATAATATTTTTATATTTCATGTCATGTTCTAAATGGTGGAAAAATAAATTTATTTTTGTAGCATCAAAATTAATAATTTTCACTAGACACAATATTGGTTGACTCAACCTTGTTGGAATTTTTGGAATACATAAAAAATATTTAATTAAAGAGTTATTTTTAAAATAAATACTATATATAGAGCATGGAAATGAAATATATATTAAATATTCAATAAATAAAAAAATAATATATATTCATGTATTTTAAAAATTACCATGGGAATAAATATTTAGTAAATTTTTTAAATAATAATTTATAAAGAAAAATATTTTTCAATCATGATAATAATATTTATTCTAATCATTTAATTCAAATATATTTTAATTGAGATTAATAGAATCGCTTTGTGTGTGACCCACTAGTATTCTGTCTCATGAGAATTAGATAGACTTGTCTAAAGACCATGATTACTATCTATAAATGGTTCAAGGAACCCAAGAGAATGATGTTAATATGACAACATCAACAAACACATATGAGCAATTCAAATGTAAAATAGTCTCTTTGTCACAATGAATCATCATGAAGGTTTCACACTCTTGTATTAAACCTATATAAAAAATAAATATTTCATTGAATTCCAAAATTAAACATTTTGTTACACCATGAACATGTAAATTAATGTGACAGATTAATTTTAATCAAATTTATGAGATTTCAACATCCATAAATATATAATGTAAAAATATATCCTCAACTTATTCCTAAATTAAATTCAATTCGTCATTCCACCAATATATCATACTTCATGCAAAATTAGGGTGTTGTTGTTTTTTGTCAGTAAATATCTGTTAGGGGGACCTCAAATGGATTAATAATAATCTTAATTTCTATGCATAATTACACAGTCATAGATTTGAATATCTGAAAACATATAAATAGTAGGAATTCATACTAGTTAATCTATTATCATATAATATCATGTTTAGTTTTCCATGTATGAAATTCATGGGATGATGTCTCATTTTATTAAATGATCTTTAACCATATTTTAAACATAAATTATTCCCCATCATAGAATGATATCTTTCCATAGAACATTTTTTGACAGAATAATAATGGAATCTCAGGGATCACATCATAGTGGGTAACATTATTCCCAGTTTATGTGATAGATAATATTTTAAATTTACACATTAATGTCATGTAGAATAATGTATAGTATATAATAACATTTATATATAATATTAAATTCTTTGAATGTAAATTTAATCCAATGTATAAGAATTTGGTTCTAGATAACAGACACTAATAGACTCTCACATATATTAGTTCCAACTTTTAATTAATTTCAAACTACTATAAATCACATGAAAATAATATTTCTCCCAATTTAATTCTTTACTCTAGGGGTCTTCCATTATATCTTTCACAGAGACTATGTTCGCTGTAATTTCACCCCTATGATTGAAAAGAGATAATAATTCTGAAATGGGTACTTCATCTGGTGATGTGACCATGGAACCATTACAGGAGACAACACTGCTATAAGATAATAATATTGTGTGATATAGTCATTACTACTAGGTAACACATCTTGATATTGGATTAAATTATATTTGAAAACTACTTATTTATCTACCTCAAAAGTAAAAATATACTAAGACCCTACAATATATTATTCAACCATAACTTATTTTGATTCATTCTAACTCACAACACCTCTTTTGAGGGATCAGATGTATTGTAATTAAGATATTATATTATATTTATCTATTTAGAAACTATAATATGAATATCCTCAATGTAGTAGTTCCTCATATCCTCCAAAGACTTGGAATATATCAATATTTCATCACAGATTCTTAAGAATATTGATGATTGCCTTCAAATTCTAGTAACCTGGGTTATCTTGACATCATAATATAATAAATAAGTTATATGTGACATTTATCATTGCATATATCATGTCAGATATGAATAACCCAATAACATATGAATATTGAATTTTTTCCCACATTTTTATTTCCTCATCATTGTATTGACCCATATTCATTTAATGGTGAATTCCGTTACAACTCAACAACAATACACTTTTATATTTCACCATATTGAATCCATTCGTTATCTAATATATTTATGTTATATGATTTAGGCTATGAAATATTTGGGAACTATCACGATTGATCTTGATCCCATGAATATATGGTGCTTCACCTACGTCCATCATGAGGATAAATGTATTTAATTAGGTTTTAACTGATTGTATGACTAATATTTTGTTTCAAATAAGTATAATGTCATTAATATATAATATTAATAAAACTGAGTTCTCTCTTAATGAAATTCTTATACACAGAAGGCATTAATTATTTCTTTATGAATCCAAATTATTTCATGGATTCTATAAACAAAATATTCCATAACCTATTTTCATGATTTAAAATTTAAATTGATCTTGGAATTTATTATACATTGTTATAATATTTGGGAGTCATCAACTATTTAGGTTTCTTTATAGTAATCCTCTATGGAATGTATAATTTTGATAAATTTTATCATTGAAAATGATGAAAATGTATGGTTGTAGTCAATTATTTGATGTTGTTTGAAATTTTATGAAACCAGTGATGTATTATAATTACTTAATTTTCATTGCATGTAATGTTTCCTATAAAATACTAAATTATAACCAATTGGATTTATATGATCGGGTTGGTTTACCCAAATTCATACTTTTTATTATTACATTGAATCCATTTCATAAATTCATAGACTCATTCCACATGGAAACATTAGTTCTAGTACCTTTTTCATTGTAAGTTACATAATCATTAATGTAAACTAATAATGAGTCTCCATTATTAGTAACTATAAAACTATTTCTTTTAGGATCTATAATATATCTCACACACATACATAGTACATTAGTCTACATAGCGTCTTTTTTAGGGATATATGGAATTTGTTATTGTTCTAAAACTTGTATAACATGATCCTAGACATTATTAAATTATATATCACTCCAACTATCTATTTTATAATGGTTCTAAATATAAATTAATATTTCATGTATTGACACTATTAACTTTATTAATTGGGTTTTTTTATTTAATACCCCCTTATTTCCACAGGGTATCCCATAAATCTACACATTGTTCCTCAAGGTATATGATGTTTGTCATATGAGTCCCTAAAAAACTCATCATATGAAAACACATATAAGTACAACCATAAGGGCTTTTATACACCCAATAATGGGTATTGAGTATCGTCTGATGATTTATCTTGAATTATATTTATTTTATATATTGGAATCTATAATGTGTATCCCAATAATGTTTAAGGTAATACTTTCATGAATCATCATTGATATCACCATGTCCATCATGGTGTACTTCCTTCTTTCACTTAAAATTTTCAATTGTCGTATATAATGTTATGTGGGTTGGAATAGACTACAAATATTCCCTAAATAACTGTTGAATTACTAAATAATATTTCCCCAATAATGTCTGAGTTTATTTTCTTAATATTCATAAAAAGATTTTTCTGCACATAATTATTATATTCCTTGAATTTTCAATGGAATTGTATTATACCAACTTAATTAGACATATCCATATGTACCTAAATAATTATTAAAAGTTATAAAGTATTTTTATCCACCCTATACATCAATTAGAAACGCTCTAGACACATCAGTATGAACTAATTCAAGAATGTCCTTATCCCTATAATTTTTTCCACTAAATTGTGATTTATTCATTTTCTTTAAACATTAATGACAAACAACAATTGATTTCAGTTCAAAGGAATATAAATATTATTCATTGTGAACATTTTTCATAATATTTACCTTTATATGACATGTCGAGAGATTCCATAGTTTTAGATGGTGTGAGTCATGTGAAAATGAATATTTATTAATTTTTATTACATTTTTCATATAATACATCACATTAAGTACATTATTTTTTTTGATCAAACATAGACATGAGTTGCTCACCCAACTCATTACCAAAAAATGTTTTAATAAAATATAGTAAATGTACATGAATAAAGGTTAAAATTATTTCGAAAATAAATAACTGAGGTAGATACATACATAAGTGACATAAAATCCCCTAAAAATCTTGGAATACAACATACCTATCTGAAATAGACTTCTATCTTCCATTTTTTCACCGCATCCAAAAAAGCCTCTCCAAAAGAACAAAAATGTGTCAAAGGCGTAAGTATATATACACCAAGATATAGATCAACCAGAATACTAAAGGGAATCTACCAAAATATAGGAAATTTATAAGATAAATTCTATTTATTCTTAACACATTCTCTAAATAATGACGTGCTAATTGAGAAGTATCAATATTAGGAATGCATCCTTTAAATAAATAAGTCATCAAATGTGTTTAATCTATGCCATGAAATGTCCCATATCAGAAATATTTTCTTATGGGGTACCCTCATGTTCTATAGAGTGAGTTAAGACATCAACACAAGGAAGAAAACATCAGTTGAAAATAAACATAATCAGATCAACATACCAAAAAACACAAGAAATCAAAATACCAACACTCTCCTTGCCAATCAGCATCATAAATTGATCTCAAGTGGATGAAAATGTAACATAAAATATGTTAATGTAAGAATCAAAATAACAATCCTCGCATGGAGAAGAAAATCCATCGTAAATATTAACTGAAAAAAGAAACCAATTAGTTAGATATTTACAGAAAAAATAGATTCATTCAACAACAACATGGAAGAACTAAAAACTAAGACCTATGTCACCCATAAAACTCATCAATCCCAACTTCAAGACACCCTAATATAGCCATATGACTAGAATATTCCAAATAATACAACAAAAATTAAAACCAAAATACTAAGAATCTTAGGTTGAAATATCCTAGAGAGACCATCCATCAAAAAATGATATAATGAAACATACACTTTCATAAATAAAAAATAAAAAATGTATATTGTTTTCTATGTAATTAAATATACTTTTTTCCCAATTTATTTTATAATTTCCCTATATTTTTTAAATAATTATCATTTATATTTGATGATATATATCTGTAGTGATTTCTTATCTTTGTATTGTTTTTTAAAACAATATCTTGTTCCTCCAACAATGAAAAAATTTCCTCACCCAAATACTATTTTATTTTATATGAATCTTTGAGATAGGGATCAACATCTTCATAAAAGATGATACCATTTAATGAATCATCAGTAACAAGTGTGTTAGAAGTTTATATATCAAATATATTGTAGGGGGACTATTTTTTATCCTACATGCATTAAAATATCTAGTGATAGTTTATCTTTATTTTGGTAGAATAGTATCTGCACTGCCATGTATTACTAGGATTTAGTGTGATGTAAGCATCTACATTGATCAATAATGTTTACCTTTCCAAAACCTTTAATTCAAAATAATCCTCTTAAATATTACATGACTGATCACCATAATCATGAAAAGAATCACTAGAGTCAGAGTGGAAAACATCTTCCACCTCTGTAGATGCTTCATGATACCCAAATGGATATTATTGATCCATTGAATTGGTAGGGGAAACAAAGGTGGGACATATGGAATTCTGAATAGAATTAAAAATATTGAATGATTATGGGCCTCATATGAGTTATTCATGGATATCTATGTTTGGTTATTATCTATAACTTGAGACTTAACCTCATAATTCATCTCACTATATTCATTCTTATCTCTATATGAATCATGAAGTACATTAGTGATAGAAATCATTGTATTACTATTAGTTCACTCTTTTACGCAAATATTTTCCTTAGTCTTTTCATCACATGTCACTTTACAAACTATCTTGTGACCTTCCCTTTTGAAAAATTTTATCATAGAATGTCAATGTTTGATGAAAAAACTAAAATAGTCTAGAAGATTCATATATTCCACTTCTTGAAAGAATCAATAATTTTAATTTTGAACCATGATCTATAACGAGAGGTATTTTTTAAAATAAATCTCATTATAAACCCATGAATCATTGGGTCATGATAGTCTCGTCATTCCAAAATATATATTTAAAGGATTAAAAATTAATATAGAAATTAATAAATGGAAGGTTGTTTAAACGGGTGAATCTGATGTCTATGAAGTCCAATATTGACCAGTGCAACATGGGACTCAGTGTAAAGGTCGATGTCTAGATTCTATAAGATTAAATTATTCAAAAAAACCTCTAAAAGACCATGACTTTCTCGCCCAGATCCTATAGTAATATATTTTTGAGGAGAGGTGAAAAGACTATTGAAGAATTCAAAAAACTAACTCGTAATACCCAAAAACCAATTTTATTAAGATAAATCCTTATGAAATTAAATCATGTTCTATTATTTTTGAATTTCTCCACAGGAAACAACCATAGATCTAATTAAAGTAGGTTTACAAAAAAAAATTAGAATGAAACCACTAGAAATCCTCTGTGATGATAATTCATTGGCACTATGCACAGATCGACATACACGACTATATACATGCTAGTCTGAGTAGTTGTGATAGGTTTTTTAGAAACAACATCGATAAAGGAATGTGGATTTTCATTAGGATTTCATTGTGGGTCACCTGGGATAATAAACAATGGAATAATCCACTCCATCCCAATAATGTCTATTCATTATTTAATCCTTACCAAAACATATTCTTTATTTATAAACAAACTATATTTATTCCTAAATTTTAATATAATGAAATCTTTTTCAGGTATGGATATATATATATATATAATGTTTTTTGTAGTTGATGGATCCTAATAACAATCATTCAAAACTCTGATAAATCATGTTGGAAACATGATGTAGTAGTATTAAATTTCCATATAAGTAAGGCTATCTCCATTGGTTTCTCCATGTTCTACCACCCATTGTTCAGTCTTTTGAAGACATTTATTTTATATAACTGAAGAAAAACTCAGTAACTTTGGGTTCTATAAAATACCAAATTTATAAAAACAAATAAATTCCACTCGATAAAAAAACACATGAATTCTCAACTTTCTATTTGTGTGTGTTGTTTTCCTTTCATTGGACTATCTTTATAAATGGGAAATAGATATCATCATGTTCTCTTGAATTTTTTATGATCATTACCTTCCTTGAAGGGAATTATGTTGAAGATTTTGAAATATATATCTTTTCCATTACATTTATTTTATTCACCATAAGGATGAAAAAAATTTGAGCTTTATATCAGAATACACATGGTAAATTAAACAGAGTTGGTCAAGGGTAGATGTTTATGTGTTGTTCATATTGAAATTAAGAACAATAATAGAGAATCCCTAAGGTAGTAATAAAGTAATGTTATCAGTCCACTTTTCAATTGGTATTTTTATCCTTATAACCTATAGAACCCCAAGGTAGACAATTGTTTTGACTATATAAGGCCTAGATGGTACAACTTCTCCATGTTTACCCTAAATTAGAACCGTGGATATATAAATATTTTACATTATAGCACCCTCCACCTATAAACCACTTATATGATGGTGAATTCAATAAGAATCGATGACTTTATTTGAATTCATGATTTTATTAGAAATTAAAAAAATTGTTAAATAATAAACATTGACCATATCACTCAAATTTTTATCATAGATAGTGAACTCCTCGAAACACTCGTCATTTTAGAGGATATCAAACACTGATGATTATAGAATATAATATTCTCATTCCAGATTCAACAGAAACCAAATGGTTTATGACCAATTCATGGATGTTACTGCTAGTAAAGATATGGTATTTCTCAAAAAATTTATAATATGGATAATGTGGTTAAAGAACATTCCATTATTTTATAATTATAAAAAATATGATTATTTGTACATCACATTATTAAATTTTATATTAGAATAAAATAATTTTAATTATTTCTTAAACAATTTTTAATTCCCAATAAAACACAAAAAAGGACTCAGAATGTCTATCTCAGATATTCTAGTGAAAAGGTTCCAATCCCCCTTATCATAAACCAAGAATGTGATGGATCAATTATCTAAATTAATTTGGTTGGATTTAATTTTCAAACAATGATCATGCCCCTCCATGATCCATTTGTTGGAATCCCCAATCTATAAATCTTTAATCATATTTCCTCAACCCCTTCCTCTAAGACAACTCATGTCTAACATGTTTTTTGACCCATGAAGTAAATTGGTTACGTCAACCCACAACATTCAATAAAACTCAACGATAATACATAGCTTGACAATTTTTGTTAGTAAAGTACTTAGTTCTATGTTTTTTTCTCAATATTGTAATAGATGTCTTAATATTAATTAATATTATGTTGTGTGATTTTATTTTTTATGTGTTAATATTTATATTTAATCATTCACATGTCTTGTTAATATAATGTGGTTTTTTCTTTATGGATTAACAATGTTCTGTTTTAAAATTTAGGCATTACACATTTATTTAATTCCATCAGTATATATTAGTACAATTATTTATGTCATTATATAATTTCATCTATAAAATATGTTATTCATAAGAAAAATATAATGTTAATAAATAAATTATCATTATTATGATCATGATACTTATCTAATGAATGAATTTTTGAGTAGAAATTAGTCTAAACTATTACTGTAGGGATGAAATCCTTGTGTAAATCTTGTTATATGTTGTAGCATCCCACATATGCACCTATGTATCACCTATGGTGGTCTCATCTTGGTTCCATCTTAAACCACCTATACCTCTACTCTTTCTTGAACCGACTCCATACACCTTCAAATACTCCATTTGTAACATATAATTTATAACTCCGATGCATGTGGGGGAAAATCATTGGTTATGTTATATTACCCAAAACTAGTCATGATTAATAACATATACAATAATATATGGATGGATGGATTGTAGATACTCATATATAATTTAATAATAATAAAATTTCAAAACTATGAAAAAAAATTAATTTAAAAAAAATACACATATATATATCTATTCATACTCATGACCAATCATACCCATGAAATGATTATTCTTTTAAAACAACTATCTAGAATTAGTGTCTATTCATTTTTTAATATGTTAAAACACATAACAATTTATTTGACTAATTATCATAGTAATGAATTAATTTATTTAATCTTATTCTATTGATTAATCAATAAATTCTTATCCGATGTGATATTAAATAAAATAAATTATTTAATATAATTTAAATCTCAATAAATTAGTATACAATATTTTTCATTAAAGAAAAAAAAAATGATTACTTGTATGAACTAGTCTGTATGGTATTTATTTTTGACAATATTCTCATATGTCATATTGTGTACATGGAATGTTTTATAATTTTAGGTTGTATACACATAATTTAATTCCACATCAAACACAGGAAAATTACATAGCCTGTATAATTTAATGTGTTGAGTCTTTAGTATAAAATAACTAGATAACATTAATATATTTGGATATTATGTGAAATTAATTTAGAATATAATATTATATAAAACATAAAAATCAGTGTGTACTATTAACATAAGGATCCACAAAACTAAATTCAATAAGGTATAATGGATTATGAAATTAAATATATTTTTACACATAAATATTTTAATTACATGGATTGTGCAGGACATCCACATAACATGTACATATATTCATTGGATATCCAAATTACACACCTAGGTACATGGATTGTTCTTTTTAATGAAATTTATAAAGTACACTATTTGTATACAGGATACAGATTGTGTAAAAAAAGTAAAATACCCACTCTCTGTGGAGAGCGCTCTCCACACTCATCTTCTCTATTCCTCTAGGGTTTCAGAGTATATCCTCCACTTCTCCCCTCGGCTCTTGGCTCCACCCTTTGTCTCTCAGCTTAATTTTTTTCTCTCCCCTACATGTCATTTCTTCTACCATTTTTCTTGTTCTTATGAAGATGGTATGTGTTCTGGAAACCCTTCATTAACATTTCTATCTCTAGTTTTAGGTTCATGCATGCCTCTCTTGGTTAGGGATAGTATAGAGTTAACCTATAGACTATGGGATCATGGTTCAGCGGATGTTGGGTTTATAACCACTATAGAAGTCGGCATTTCATTCTTGGCCGCCCAAACCTAATCTGATCTAGGGATCCACTGCTACTATCCAGGTCAGAGGTGGAGTAATGGTTAAACATGATTTTGAGAAAAATGGTTTTCAATCATCTTGTTTCATTTTTGGTTACCATCCCTGGACTTCTTCAGGGTTTCATTCATGGCCTTTATTTAGGGTTTTTCCATACGTTCAGGTTTCAATTTTATGTTTTACTTCTGTATGGTAGTTTATTTTCATCGGTGGTGTCATTTTTTAGGTGACGTTGGTAGTGATGGTGGATAGGATTTGGTGATGTTTTTTACGCAAGTGGTGTTCCAGCAGTGTAGCAGATGATATGTCGACTCCTAAAATAGTGATGGTTGTGATTATGAGACCATGGTGGTGAAATCATGTTTCATGGTCTAAGATCATTTTCCATGTGGAGACTTCTAATGTCGGTGGTCTACAACATGTTCATCATTTGTAGTGTACATGATTATTTGGTTATTCTGATGACTGGTATTGTGACCTGGATAATGGCAGAGAGGATGTAGATGTTAGGATGGCGACGACGGACTCTGGGGTAATGGCTCCCAGGTGATTTGGAATGAAGTGATGATGGGGCTCTTAGGTGGAAACTTTCACGAATGATTGACCAAAAGAATTTTGGTGGAATGTCATCCAAGATGTAATGTTGATGTTTGAATTTTGAATTTTTCCATGTAAGAGAGAAATTTGAACTTTGGATTCTCAGTGGGAGGGACTTTATATGTGGCTGGTTTAGAGATTTACATGGTTGGATTTGTCACTGGTTCACACATAACATTAAAATTGTCAATAGAGAATAAAAAAATTATGTATTTTCTACATAACGACAATTTTCGTTAGTTATACACACACTATGAATTAAATATATAATATTTTTTAAATAAACTACTATGTTTGAGCCCAAGTCTTCTACCTTGAAATCAAATTATGTATGTGGCGTGTAGTCAATCTTCATAAGGTATACATTATGAAAGTCATTATCCACCCTTTAGGTTCTACATGTCACATATTTAATTCATGTGACATGTACTAATTGCATGATCTCTTGGAGACCATACAAGCATATTTGTGTAATCGAACAAGGATACACTATCTGTAACAATGAATTAAATACTATAAATTCTTCTATTTTCCATCCAAAATTCATGAAACCTTCATATGGGATTCATAGATGTGATCTTCAATAATTATTTAACAATCATGGTTATATGATATTGAAAAAAATATATGGTTGATGTTATTTTGATGAAAAATAATCAACTAATTAAAAATTAACTGATTTATAACTTTTAAATGTGTAATGATCGATATTAAAATAAAAATAAATAAGTGTAAACATGACCCCTTTCATACCACTCATTTCCAATAATAGTGGAATCACATATCAGGGGGGATCCTGAATCAATAAATTTCAAATTTGATGGATCATTCTCATATTGTAAAATACAATAACCTAACGAACAATGAAAATTTCCCAAATTAATATTGATAAGAATAATCTTCGAAACCAAGATGATATATTTTCATGTTAAGTATATGATTGATTTAATTAAATCAGAAGAAATATAACATCATTCATAATTTCTTTCATCATAGTATATGTTTATTTTTTCAAACTCATTTTAGTAATCTATCATTATACTTGGTGTTTCCTAGTTTAATATCGCTCTAATTTTAATACACACATGCATAAATGATCTATGAATGAAAATGATGAATCATCATGTTATAGCACAGTTGATTGATCATTTGAAAAAAAAATCTTGATCATTTCATATTTCTTCAATCAAGAATAATTTATATTGATCTAATCATTTTTTATTTCATGTTATAAGGAGGAGGAGGTTAATAGAGTCAAATATATTGTGCACAATGTTTGTAGATTGAAAAAAATTAGAATTTATTAATGACGGATTTATACTACTAGGGTTTGGTATTATAATAATTTAATTAATTTGATATGTTCCCGTAATAAAATTTTAAACCCATGTTTGACCATATAAAATGAAATAAATATTTTTATTATTTTTATTACATGGAATTTTATACTGGTGAAATTATATAAATTATATACACATATTGAAAACTATCATTTTTCACCAGATATAGACTTCAATAGCTCATCCTCATTTTTATTCATTAAATACTAGATTAATTATTTAAATAAATATTTATTCATAAAATTGATATTCTAGTCATAGTATAAATAATAATTATTTATGAATATTCAATTAATAAATTAATATTTTAAATTGGTTTAATTTAACAATTACCTTGTTAATAAAATTTTCATTAATTTATGATATCATCAATTATAAATAAGATTATTCCTCTATATTTTGAGAATTATTTATTACAATAAATAAATTCAAATATATATAATTTAGATCATGATAAACACTTAGTGTGTGACCTTATGTGCTTCTATCAAATTGGAATTACGTGGGATAACCTAAAGACAAATATTATTTCCTAGCAATAAGTCAAGGCACCCAAGTGAAAGAAGATATTAGTGCAACTTTGAAAATAATTTATGGGAACTTATTGTATAATATAATACTTCTATCACAATATCTCATCAAGAAGGTTTCATTCCATTATCATCAAACTATATTTTTCATAAGTCATTCCTTTCCAATATTAAATAAACTCATCCTTACTCCATGACCATTGGTTTTAATGTGAATATTTAGTTTCAAACAAGGGGATAAGAAATCAGCTTCCAAAAAAATGGAAGGGAAAATAATTACTAAACTTATTCATTAATAGAATATTATTCATGAGGCAACCAACATGCCAATATTTTATGAATATATGGTGTTATGGTTTTTGTATGTAAATCTAATTGATTCAATCGTGACATATAAAGATATTAATTATAAATACTATGGTACATTATACCCAAATATAGATAGAAATAGTTGATGACAAATAATCATGAAGAATTATTATTAGTGGATCAATTCTCATAATCTCCCTTCTTGGAATTAGAAATTTTTAACCTTCGGAGATGAAGTCACATATTCTTATGAATAATTGAAACTAAAAATACACAAAATATTTCCCCACCATATATTTCTATTGAATTGGAAAACTCAGTTTAAGAATAAATTTATGGTATTTTAAGTGTAACATAATATTAGGGAAACATTAAGCCCATTAAATTTACAAATACTATTGGGTATTAATAAATTAAATTAATGGAGTACATTTAATAATATTAAATAAGAAATTAAATTAATTTTTTCTTATTTGAATATAAAATAAATTCTAATTAAAAATATTTTTTATAGAAAATAAAATCCAACATATTTGTGTTCATTTACATTTCTGACCCATATTGAAAACTCATCTGTAGAGAATATTTTAATTTACACATATTTTACAATTTTGGACTTTTATATATAAAGTGTTGACATATGTTAATAAATGATAAATTATCTTCACTAAATAACCCATTTACCAACATATTCATCATTTTATTCTAAAACAAACAAATATAATCATTTTAATACTCTATATATTCAATAAATATGATATCAATATATATTTTATCCAGAATTTTCAGTTTAGTTTTTGGTACTCCTATCATTATATAAAAACCACAAATAATTACATAATTGAGTTTTTGATCCCTATTATTATACAATTCATATGGTTTTATTGCTTTCTCTTTTATGGTAATTATATTGATGATGTAACACACAGTAAACAATGTGTATCCCCCAAATCCTCTCTAGATACTCAAGATGAATATATTAACAATGACTATTTCAATTAATTATCTATTATTTTGCAAATCTATACCATTTTATTTTGTTTTATAAAGAGTTTTTACTTATGTTATGATCCATAGGTACTAAAATAATGAAAGATTATAATATTACCATCCCTCATTTGATCAATGGATTTCATTTAGAAAACAACATTGTTTCTTAGTCACATTTTAATAGATAATAAATTTATCTATATCTACAAAACTAGAATTTATATATATACCAATTAATATATATAATTGTCAATAATAAAAGTTACAATCTAGTTTTTATTACTTATGGTCAATATAGCATGAAAATTACACACATCATTGTATATTGATTATAATTAATTATATTTCTCTTCAATAATTGGAAATTTATTCCAATATATATTAGATATCATGAAAGACACATATTTTTTTCATTAATATCTATATTAAGTTGTAATTCCATTTTTTCATGTCATTTATTTTATTATAATTTTTATAATGTAAATAATTATTTCATAAATAATATGTCTCTAAAAAATAAAAAATTTCCTTTATATTTAATATAAATATCTTATCATACATGTGAACATTTATAATAATGATCACACCATCTAAATAATAAATTTATTTTTTTAAAACATAATCATAAAAACTTTCATGTTTAACAAGATCCCTAAAACTATTATATTATTATATTCATGCGCATATAAGACTATATTTATGAGAGAAACATTCATGTTCTAATATTTAGATAAACAACGCCCTTAACATGATTGATTATTCTTATAAAGATCCATATATATGGAAGTGTCCCATGTTTGCTTTATTTCATCCTCTAGAAGATATATTTCATTAATATATATCATTTTACTAATTAATTATTCCAAAATGAACATGTAGCATCATATATCTAGGTTAATAATTAATCCATTAAATAGTTTTACATCATTATACTTGTGGAGATGAAAATTATGTTTGATGTATTTGGTCCTTCCATAAAGGTTTCCTGAAAATTTCTTCTCTTGAATAACTCTTTTCATTTTGAAGAATTTTTTTGATCATTCTTCCAATGTAGGGTCCCTGATGGATACACTCCCTCCACCTGCGGGGTCATTAATTTATCATTTTTATGTTCATTTACCACCCTATTAATTTTATATTCCACCAATTATTATTGTTGTTAGAGAAATTAATTAAGGAAAATATCATCCTTGTTGTGATTTAGATAATTTTCAACATTTTTTTATGTTTGGGGTACATCTATAATAGATTTTAAAATGAAATTATCATATATGTTCATCATTGTAGGTTTAAAAATTAAAAATTTCATAAAATTTTCCTAAAATAGATCCATTTTCTTCCATTTGAATGAAATGAATATTAAAAAATGGAATTTCTTTCTTGTCACTTCCTTAATGATGTATTTTTTTACCAAAGGACACCAAATCCCTATTTTAATCTATAGGTTTTTGTAATGATATAAATATCATCATATAATCCATTGATAATATTTTCACAACATATTAGATCATTGTTTTTCTATTTATTCTGCATGAAGGATACATGGAGTGTTCATTCTATTGATGTGGGGTACTTTGGATTTGGGAGACCATATACCACATTGAGTGTTGCGAGAATCATGTTTATTATCTTTTTCCAAAACATTAAATCATTCCATTGAATACCCCCAACTTCATCAAATTATTTGATAATTTCCTATCCTATGTTAATGAAAATATATTCTTATAATTATTTCAGATATTCATGGTATGTGTATGGAAAGTTTTGTATAGATGTAGATAGATTATACCAGGGAATATATTGAATTCTCTTTCATTAAGGGTTGATTATCCACAAAAAATCTATTGTAATATTGGTCATATGTGAATCATCTATAGGATATAAATTTAGATATTTACTTAATACTTGTACTTAGTGAAGAGTGACCCTTTAAGAAGATTTTGACTCTAGAGTGTAATGAAAGGAATTAATTTTTTCACACAATCAATGATTCATTTACATTGGTCGAACACTTGAGAGTATTTAAAATATTTCTAAGGTATTAGAGTACATAAAAATTAATTGAATTGGGTATGTTCCACATGTACTAGATCCTCATTTTATAATATTTAAAGCACCCCATACAATAAGATATCATACCCCTTAGAAGTGAAAAAAACCAATTTTCTAAGGGATTATCATATTTGATTTATTAATTTATTTCAGATCATAATTAATCAAATAGTTTCCCAGATCACACCCACAACAGAATATATATATATTTAATACTTTGGATGATATGATTGATGTTTTTTATTATACCCATTCTATGATTTTGGTTAATGTACCAAACTTATCTGAAAAACAGATCTGTCAAAAAAAATTAAAGAACCTCTATGCTCCTCATACAAACACAACATGAAAGTGAAAAGATATCTATCAAAGAACCACATCTGATGATCACATTCATTCACATCTTTATGGTATTGTGATCCTTCCCCCAATGTATTTTCCAAATTCATTATTAATTTATATTATAATTAATGGTTCCCCATTTATAATGATAACCCTACTTGGACCCATATTCTAATGTGGCATTCTAAAAGTCTTCCTCTTTGAAAAAAACAAACGTTAAAAGAATTATTAACTATTTTAATATATTTAAATTCAAATAATACATCATAATTTTATAAAATATAAAAACACTTTCTAAAATTCAAGAATCATACTCTCTTGGAAATAATATGGAAAAATAATTACATAACTTGATTTGAACCTATATATAGTATATATAAACCAAATTTAAATTAAAAAATGTGATGAAACATCCTAGAACATGTATATATTATTCACAATGTATGAACCCATCCACACACACTACCTAATATTGTGTTCTATGTCCAGAATTCATTCTCTTAAATTTCAAGTTCATTATGGTTTAGTTTTTTAGAAAATTAGTTCAAAACTAGTAAAAAAATAACCATTATATGACATTGTGGACACATTTTTTCAGTATACATTTTCCTTAAAATACTAAAATTCTAAAATTTAACGTGTTTCTTTTTCACAAAAAATATTTGTATCCTAAAAGTTAACTTCTCCTTTGTTCATACCCATCAAAATACCAAATAATTTTTTTTAAAAGATATATAATCCCATAAACCACATTAATGGATATAGAAATGAAATATTTTAGTCCAATAAATAATAATAAAAATTAATTAAATTTTTACCACAAACACAATATTCATAGGGTGTTTGAAGTAATATATAAAAACTTTTAAATAAACCAGTTTCCTTAATAAAACCATCATCACCTATATCGTTGGAATAAAAATCCTATTTAGGTGACTTAGATAAATAAATTTCTAACCCATTAGAGAAAAAATAGGATCTAGTTTAATCCATAGGAAAATCCACACATATTTACTCCATCCTTATATCCTTTAATGTCATGGAATATTTATCGATTCATTATAGATGTAAAATATGGTCTCATAAATTTTATATACTATATCTAGATCACCTGTCACATAATCTATATCATGATCAATTGTCATATAAGATTTTATAGGATCTACTATTCATCCTATAAAATTCTAAACTACCAACTAATTAATAAAAACTTTTATTTTTTCCCCATTTCATCACAAAAACCAAGGGAAACACTTTCATACTAGTATGAAAAACTGATTTGGATATCAAAATACCATTCCCATTTTATATATTTATTTTCAAAATGAAAACACTTAGTAAAAATTTAAAGACAATTTATTTTTGGAGAAAATATATTGATTCCAAAGAAATAAAATATAAAATTATGGTTACAGTTGTGGGAAAGGTGTTGATATTAAATACATTAAAATAAAAAATATTATTTTCATTTTTTTAAATAATGTCAAAATATTCTATATAAAATATATAAGGACACAGCCTTAAAACATTGCAAAATGTTTAATTAAAGAAATAATTCACATTGAAGATCTTTTCAGGTTTATATTTTTAGAGAATTATGATATAACTATTACATCTCAAAAGATTACAAAGCAGACACTTCTACTCAGTTTCCACAGTTTTTATAAAATAAAAAATCTTAAAAAGAAACATGTATGGTTCCATGTTTTAAACATCATGTCATTATTTGATCCCATACATGACCCTATTAATCTTTAATTCCATTGTAAATCATTTCAAAAACATGGGATGGGCATAAATAACTCAGTAATGGATACAAAAATAAGGAAACTGCTAGTTTTTCAAAACAACAAGTAAACCATGCATACTTAATCATAAGTTATATTGTTCACCTTTATGAAGTAGTAAATAATCTTCACTGGATAAAAGATCATTTCTTACTCTTTTGTAACCAAATGTCACCATAAAACACATATAATGAACACATAACTTATAAAGGTAACTTAGGACATAAACATACATAAATGGAATAACCCTACGGTCTACTTCTACACATGTCCCTAAATGGAAGAGTCATACGGCCGACTTCCATACCCAATTCATCAGAGGTTATAACGTAACCACCCATCCTGGTTTAGCACAGCACCACCCATCATTTGGTTTATCACATAACCACCCGTCAAATGTCCATGTACAATTATAAAATCAAAAAATATACAACAATAGTAAAGGAAAGAAAACATTTGCACATTTCAATCACAATATATCACTAAAATATATTTATATATTATATCAATTATCAAAATCATTTTCAATAACAAAATACATAAAACAGTATATGTTTTTTATTTTTCCTTTTAATAATATTACTACTTTTTAAGGAAGCCAAAGATAAAATAATACTCACGGCAGCAGAAAGGTCGTTGTCACCGCATACTTATAAGAAACAATTCTTTTTTTCGTTTAGTAAAACTCTTCATAGGAAACGATTCCCTTTGAATGAAATGAAAATTAAAATGTATTTATATATAGAATTAATTAAAGTCTTGTATTAAAACAAAATATGCATCAATGAAAGGATATTGAGACGAAGTCCCTTACAAAGACAATATCCATATATTAACGATAAATCAATGGAATAATCATGCATGCAAATATATATATATGAAATATAAGTGGAAATTATGTGTAAAATAATCATAGGTCATTAACACATATTTATAGCATGAAATAATCAAGAAGTAGATATTTAACCAAATGAATTGAAATTGGGTTAAGAAGTTCCCCTAAAAAAACATTACAGCCTAACGACATCACTTTAAAATTCAGAAAATTAGTTTTTGAGAGAGAAAATGGTATCTCATATCATGGACATAAAATTTACAACAATAACTATATATTAGAACATATCTGGTCCTCACTGTCGTTGATTGAAGTTTTATGCGTCCCAAATTAATTACAGGTTCTTAGAACATTAGTATAGCTTAAGTTCGGGATCGATCCACATAGAACCATGGCGTGCATGAATTCAATTGAGTTCATAGTTAACTAGGTGAAGTATCCATAATTTAGAATCGGTTGGGTTGATTTTTGGTTTTGATTGAAACTAAATTGATTTACTTTAAAGGAATGGATACATTTTGAAATAAAACAACAGGTAAATTTAAAGAGCTTTTAAAATGGGAAGAAAAGACGTGTCGGGGATGTGGTGATTAAGGAGGTTTTATGCAGATTGTATAAATGGTTGTGTTGTTCATAATAATTAAATCATTCTGGGTTTCGTTTTGTTAAATGATTTACTTGGTCCAGTTCTTCTTGTTTGGAACTAGAGCAGTTGACTCCTTGGTCTGGTAGTCATTGTTCTTAATTCTTTATTAAGTTCTGTCCATTATTTGAATCGGTGAAATCCTTCCAATGGGCATGGATGTTTTCACCATTACTTTTCCTTTGTATCTCTGAGAATTCATCCCTTGTCCCGGGTCAGAATTCATAGTTATATGTAAAGTAGATTAAGAAGAGTAAGATCAATTACAAAGATAAAACACAACTATATAAAACAACATACAAATTATGATTCCTTCATACATAGCCCCAACACGAGTGGTTTAGTTAAACATAGAAAGTGGAGGAGAAACATCACACGTGATACCTGACAGATTCATCGTATAAGCGTTGAGGTAGGGTGTCGGAAGGTGGAGTAGTGGAACTACGACACCATGGTGGCTCAAGAATGGTAGCAATAGAGCATCTTATCTCCACCAAAGGTTTCGAACTCTCCAAAATCCGTAGGCCAAGGCCTCTTTTTAAAGAAAAATAAAGTACACTGCGTGTATAGAAAGTACACGCTATGTACTTTTCGTCAACGCGTTTTGGCGCCAATTTCTATGCTGGCAGGTGGCAAGACACGCCGTCCTTCACTTTTGAACACAGCGCCGCCCGCAAGTTGCGTGTACACGACGTGTAGCGCCTCCATAAATGACATGTAGTATCAAAAGTTTGGCCACCAGCCCCTTCTAGATCAGCATACATGGCGTGTAGAAATGTTAACATGTCGTGTCTCTTTCCACGGCCACATGGGTGTGTAGACTTTTCTCAGTAACCACTACTTCTAGAAAGTGGTACACGGTGTGTAGCACTGCCCCACACAGCGTGTATCTATGC
The DNA here is from genome assembly GCA_963277665.1 of Viscum album. Classification (NCBI taxonomy): domain Eukaryota; kingdom Viridiplantae; phylum Streptophyta; class Magnoliopsida; order Santalales; family Viscaceae; genus Viscum; species Viscum album. The sequence goes on from OY728156.1 coordinate 624,869,774, forward strand.
CTGGTGACATGGGCGTGTACTCCCTGCTTTGGCTCGTGTCCTTGTCTGGATGTACACTGCATGTATAAAAGTAAACGCCGTGTAGTTTCAAGATTTTCACAAACTTCCCTTGGACCGTGTATTTAGCCAGAATGCTCCTGAAAGTAAACAGATTCACAAAAATCAAAAAATATGTTCATAAAACAATAGATATTTTATGAAAACATGTTTTTATTGTCAATTATTTATGTGGAAATGTATACACAAATCGGGTGCATCAAATTCCCCCAAACATAGTCTTTTTCTTGCCCTCAAGAAAAATCTCACCATCAAATTAAGAGAGTCTATACTTAAAAAGGAAGGCGTTTAATTAATCAAATGAATAACTGATAAAGTTACTGAGGAAAAATTCTAAAAGGCACAAAAAAATTCAATTCATAAGATATTAAAATCATGCCTCATATATAATGAAATTAACTACTCTCATCTTCTTTCAACACATTTTTCAACCTTTCAAAAATAAGCACGGCATTTGATGATTTACCTTACCAGTCACAGTCACACTCCACACTGAAGATATTTTTATTTAGAGTTATTCTCAATCTATGTTATATACACTCTATCCATAGGATTTCAAGATATCATGTTCTCTACTTTAGAAAAATTGAATTACAAAAATCATGAGGGCTTTGTCAATAAAGATCAGATGATTCCGTGGCTAAGGGTTGGTAGGTTCAGATGGGAAAATAAATTTTGAGGCTTAAAAAGGAAGGCTAATTCCTTTAAACAACATTGAATGATATTCAAAGTAAAGCTCACGGAAAATTCATCCTTCAAAAGCTCAGTCAGATTCTTTTGTAATCATCACCATATTTTTTAGGCAAGTATGGTTCATGGGAAAATAAGAATAAGGTCCCCTTGTTGTTTGTTTGTTGTTTTTTTACAACGATACTACACAAGGGAAACCATTATGAATATAATGAGTAGATGTTTGGTACCCATTATACCCCAAATAATCTCTAAGAACTCCCCCACACATTATTTCATGGTTGTACACAAAAATATTCCATGTATTTCTAACTCCCTCTTTAAAGCTTAAATGAATAATCATGCAATGCTTAAAAAAAATAGTGTTGGAAGGTAAATAGGATTGTAATGTGGCTTCCAATAAAGGTTTTTCATGGATTCTATGGGTTTAATGAAGTTTAAATGTAGGGTAGGTCTCAAGATAAAGCGGTTGAAACAATCTAATGCCTCAATCATGTTATAGTAATTAAAAAATTTCTTCATGTTTCGAAAAGAAAAACTTTCAAATTCTGGTAGTGATGCATATCCTAAGAATCTCTCAAGAAAGAGGTTTTTAGAAAATAAATAAAAAAAGGGTTTAGAATACCTCTCAGGAGTGGAAAAATAATAAAGGGACAATCAGGTCATGACATGCATATAAATGATTAGCCTAATTAATGTAATTTAATCAAGGATGAAAGGTTTCAATTGAAAATATATCAGCAATCATTTTAAAATACTTAATAACTCAAATAATCATGCAACATTTCCAACGGTTCCTACTGATAACTCTAGAATTTATAAGATTGATTAACTAAAATTGATTTACATTTTCAAATATAGAGTCTAATAATGATGTCTCCTGGGTTAGATTAAGGGCAAAGACTATGGTGAAAGATATAGATTCTCCCCTATATTTAATGCTGCACATGGTCCACCAAGTGCAATACTAAGGTAAAGGGTGGTGAATGGGCAGAAATGGGGGATAAATGAAAGAAATTAGTGGAAGAAGTAAATCCAAAAACAAAGAAAATAGAAATGGAAAAAATACTCCCTTCGTGAAAAATGGATGCCCAATGTGCTCCCTGATACCTGTGACTGGCGAGGAAAAAGAAAACTGCAAACATGCACAACATCACAGCACATAAAATGACAGTAGAGATATATAAGAAAAAGAAAAATGTCACTAACATGGGGTCACCTCAGGGGAGGAATCATCTTGTACAGAATCGTCCGGCAAAGATGGCTCAAGAGGTGTGGACATGGGAGGATCTGACTCTGTATCGGGAAGGGGAGATGAATATGTAGGAGCCGCAAGGGATGGAATCGGTGAAGATAGCTCAGCAGTAGACCCTGGACAGGCAGAAGTGGTAGTAGCAGGGCTCACCGTACTCATTAGAATAGAATCAGTGGTCGGTGCAGGAGACGGTGGAGCAGCAGCAGAAGAGCCAGGAATGGAGGAAGATGTTGGTGGCTGAGGCAGTGGAACACCAAGATGTTGAGCAATATGCACCAACAGATGCTCCATCCGGCCCTGGCGGCCATCTAGAAGAATCAAATGGCACGCAATGGTGTCCTGGCGGCTGATGATATGAACTAACTTATGCTCCATCGTGTCAAGGCGGCAGTAAAGGGCCAGATCGACCGAGGGTGGGGGGGTAGGTGGGATAGGGGATGAGACAGAAGAAGGAAGGTCCGAAGAAGAGGGGTCAGTAGGAGGTGGGTGAGGTGGAGAATCTGGAGGGGTGGGGTGATAGGAGCGAGGTCAGTTGTTGGTGTAGGGTCCGCAGCTAGGGTAGGGGGGTCAGTAGTAGGCGGGGCTCGAGCCTGAGCAAGGATGTAGGAACCCCCTGCTTCCGGACCAATCACATGCGAATGATCATGAGGAAGTCCATGAGCTAGGGTGAACCTAAAAAATCATGATGCAATGAGGGCTCGAATACCCCTAAGTGGTGGGCACGACAGGTTGTGTAAACCTACCATTCAGTTTTCCCTGACATCCGGTAAACATGGAGTGGAAATAGGAGGCGGTAAGATACGGGAGGTCCGGGTAGGCATGCCAGATGACACAGGTAAGAAGATCCATGTCACCACTGGTCACAACCCCCATATCCTCATGGCGGGGGAAGAGGATGGTGCTGAAGCACTGGTGGGTGAAGCGAAGGACGAGGTCGGCTATAGGAGTGCTCTTCTGAGAAGTGGGGGAGTACCGGTGGTTAGGCCTAGTGATATCATGCCACATGGCAATGAGGTCAGAGCGCTCGGGCCGGGTCAAGTCAAAAATGGGGGGGTGGGGTGATAGGATGGGGGTAGAAGCCGCACCCTCGGCCAAACTCCGTCCTTGTCATAGAAAAACATCGGCCACCTAGCCAGAATCGACCTACGGGCACCGCATCGCCAGGTGTCTCTCGGTACTCCACTCCGTTGAACTCAAACGAAGCCGCAAACTCCAAAAATAACTCACAGAGAACAGGAGTGTTGACCTGGAAAATATTGAGGAGTGTGGTGTGCCCAAGAAGCACCTGCAACTCCTCCCAAATACTGAGCCACTGTGGAATGCGGTTGTCGAGGTATCGACCACTCAATGGTATCGTGTGACGAGAGAAGTGACAGAACCTGTCATATGCATGGTTGGTGACCGGGAATACCGTTCAGGGATAGGGAATGCCTGCAGGTCCTGGCCCAGGTGCCAGTACAGCAGAAACGTATGGCTCCGAAGGTGGATCTGCTGAAGTAGAAGGTGGCTCGGTGGAAGGTGTGGTCGAAGAGGGACCAGCTACTGAGAATGATAGTACATGGAAAGTAGCAGATGGTGCAGCAGATGAAGGCATGGCCTCATCGTAGGGAGTGAGTGGCGGCAGAACGGCGAACGGAGGGAGCTCAAAGACTGGAGCGTCGGGGTCCGGCTACGTAGGTGGTCGTAGTCGGATCCGACGATAACTGGACTCCTCGCCCTCAGTAGCGGAGGTTGGCCGCTTCCCGCACGAATGATCGTGATCTTCCATATCTTGAAATAGAAATAAATAGAAAAAAAAAACAAAAGAAAATGAAAAAGGAAAGATAACAAAACAAAAAAAATGTGAAAAAACTGAAAAAGAAAAGTACACGGCGTGTACTCCAGAGTACACGGCATGCAGTCAAAAATGTAGAGTATCCTGTGTTCTCTGGAAAGACATGCCGAGTGAGAAAAATAGACCATGGAAAATTACACGATGTGTATAGAACATATACGCCGTGTTCACTCAATGTGTTGGTGGTCGTGTGGAACAAATGACATTGCCATGTTTTTATCAGTTCAATGAAAACAATACATTCTGTGTAGGTACTGGATAAGGCGCGTACTTCACCCAAAGAACATGGCCGTGTAGAGGGTGAGACAAGGGTTGCCTACCGAAATTACAGACACGGTGTGTTTTGAACACACACTATATGTACTAGAACATGGGTTGACAGTCTGTGTTATGGCCACACATGGAGGGGCCAATGGAAATTGTCTACACGGTGTGTACCAAACATAGACACCATGTATGAAAAAGGTGGGTGAGGACATGTGCAATGGTATACTCGGGCATGATGAAAAGGACACCGTGTGTACCGAATAAACACACCGTTTATATTAAAATTTCAAAATATTTTGTGTGTCTGTGTACGGAAGTACACGACGTGTGTTCTTCATTTCGTGGACATGTACTAGCGGAAGCCGAACGGTCGGCCAATCTTAAAAACATCCTAAACGAGTCTAAAAACATGAAAAAGAGGGTGTAGAATGGTGTACCTGGATCAAAGATCACAATGTAAGATGAATCTGAACTTGAAATGCCCCAAATCGGCAGATCTGGAAAAGGGAGGTTCGGGTGGCGTTCGGGAGATGAAACAGGAAGAAAGGAGAGAAAAGGGGCGGCCGTGGTACATGGCCTCAAGCTGGGCGGACCGCGGCTTATATAGCTGAGGTAAATGGCGTGAATGTTTGGTACACGCCGTCTATCCCGTTTTTTTTAAATTAGAACATATAATTATTATAGTGAACAATAAAATAATAAATATTCATAAAGAAAATTAAATAAATATATCTAAAAATCCAATTATACATAAACCTATACACGAGGTATATCGGGAAATACACGTCGTGTATTTTAAAGTGAGTAAAAGTGTAGTAAAACCTTTGGTCCAGTGCTTGGGGCGTGATTCGAACCGGCGATCGGCCGATTCGAACGAACGCCCCCACCCACTAGAGCAAAGGTTGTTCTGATGTTCATATTTAATTTATATATACATATTTTATATACAGCCTATACACACGAAAAGAAATAAAAGAATGATGTGTGGTTTTTATTTAGGAAAGGATGAGGGTGAAGTAGGGAGATTAGCGTGATTCGAAACCGGGCCTTTTGAACCTGATTCCGAGACTCTGCCAATCCGCCAACTTCACCTGCATGAAATTTCTTATTTTTTAAAATGTTTTTAATTTATATTTTATGAACAATGGCTCACACGGCATATATCGGGATACATGTCTTGTGGTTTTATTAAAAGAACAAATGATGGAAATGGGACGGTTGTCTAGATTCGAACCCGGGTCTTTTGAAACCGGATTACGACTCTAGCCAACCGGTTCATCCCCATCATGGGTTTTATTAAACACATTTATATAGATACATATATCGAAATTACCACACACACCGTGTAAATAAAAGGAGGAACCCCGGGAAGAAGGTAGGTCAGGAGGATTCGAACCGAGAACGGCTCGAATAAACTCCAGTGGATTTTCCATCGGCACCGGCATCATCCCTGGTTATGTATTTGTTATTCTATAGATTTATATTATTAAGATTAAAAATTTAAAAGATAAGTACGCGCCGTGTAAATTAGTGGGAAACGGCGTGGAACCTCTGGGTTTCCTCCTAGGAAGCGCCTTTTTTTAGGTCTTTGGCTCGACCTACTTACCTTGATTACCTGAGGAGTATGGTGGACAACATTCCCCGCAAGTTGTCTGTAGGATGGTAAGCCTTCAACCACTGCCCGTTTACCTTGAATGGTTGAATATCTTCTCCAGAAATTTCTACCACTCCATGATGGAATATGCGGACAACGTGGAATGGTCCCGACCATCGTGACTTTAACTTCCCATGAAATAAGCGAAGACGAGAATTAAGGAGAACTACCTGATCATCAGGTTGTAAGTATTTTCATGGTATCATCCCGTCATGAATGGATCATGTCTTCTCCTTGTACAACTTGGAATTCTCGTATGCCTCTAATAGAATCTCATCTAGTTCCGACAGTTGAAATTTCCATTTCTCTTCAGCTGGTTTCAGATCAAAATTTAGGGCTTTGACGGCCCAGTATGCTTTTTGTTCCAATTCAACTAGAAAAAGTCAGGGTTTTCCATAGACGAGGCGCAATGGGGAAATTCCTAGTGGTGTTTTAAAAGAAGTACGATAGTCCCACAGGGTATCATCTAACTTCTTGGACAAGTCCTTCTGCGAAGTGTTCACTGTTTCCTCCAAGATCAGCTAGACCTCACGGTTGGAGAGCTCAACCTGTCCACTAGACTGGGGATGATATGGTGTCCTCATCTGATGCTTTACTCCATAATTCGACAGTATTCCTCTCATCAGTGTGTTGTCGATGTGGGTCCCTCTATCGCTGATCAGTACTCGTGGAACTCCAGACCTGCTAAAAATATTTTTCTTTAAGAGATTTATGACTATCTTGGCTGTGTCATGAGCAGTACCAGTGGCTTCCACCCATTAGGAGACGTAGTCGACGCAGACCACATTGTAAGTGTTTCCAAAATATGGGGGAAACGGGCCCATGAAATCTATTCCCAAGACGTTGAAAATCTCTACCTTCAGGATGGGGTGCTGGGGCATCTCAGCTCTACGTCACATATTACCGGTCCTCTGGAACCGATCGCAACATGAAACAAAGTCCTGGGCATCTTTGTGCATGGTGGGAAAGAAAAATCCTGATTGCAAGATCTTAGATATGGTACGGTCTGGCCCATGATATCCTCCTACTGGTGAGGTGTGACAGAACTCCAGGACACTGTGAACATCATTCTCTGGGATGCAATGGCGGATCACTCCATCTGCATAGGATCAGAATAGTAGAGGATCCTCCCAGAAGTACCTTTTCACATCAGAGAAAAATCTTTTCCATTACTAAAAGGAGAGGTCAGGGAGAACGACAAATGTAACTAGAAAATTAGCCATATCAGCATACCATGGCCTAGGCGTTTCACTTATCGAAATGAGGATCTCATTAGGGAAATACTCCCTGATCTCCCGATCTTCTTCCTTCTCCAAATGATGCAGCTCGAGGCAGGAGAGATGGTCAGCAAAGAAGTTCTCACTCCCTTTCATATCTCGGATCTCAAGATAAAATTCTTGCAGGAGGAGTACCCAGTAGATCAATAGGGGCTTCACGTCTTTGTTTTTGAGTAAGTACTTTAGTGTTGCATGTTTAGTATAAAAAATAACTTTAGACAACACAAAGTATGAACAAAACCTATCAAATGCGAAAACCACTGCAAGCATCTCCTTTTCTGTGGTAGTGTAGTTGATCTGTGCCTTATTGAGCATCCTGCTGGCATAATATATAGGTTTAAAAATCCAGTCAAGTCATTGTCCCAAGACTACTCCCACAGTGTAGTCGCTCGCATCGCACATCACCTCAAATTGTTCCTCCCAGTTGGGAGAAATCATAACTAGAGCTTCCACCAGGCGCTGGTTTAGATGCTCAAAAGATCTGATACAAGTCACATTGAACTCAAAAAAGGCATCCGTGGTTAGAAGATTAGTGAGGGGTCAGGCTATTTTGGAGAACTCACGGACAAACCACTGATAAAAACCTACATGCCCGAGGAAACCGTAGATGGCTCGGACGGAATTCGGTATAGGTAGTCGTGAAATGGCCTCGATCTTCGCCGGGTCCTCCTCTATCCCCTTCACTGAAATTAGGTGGCCAAGGACTATGCCACATTGAACCATGAAATTACATGTTTCCTAGTTCAAGACTTGGTTAGTGTGCTCACATCGTTCCAGAACATGCTCTAGGTTTCTTAAACAAATGTTGAATGATTTTCCGTAAATGGAAAAATCATCCATGAATACCTCCAGGATTCATTCCTCCATGTCATGGAATATGGAAAGAATACAACGCTGTAAGGTGGCAGGGGCATTACACATGTCTAAAGACATCCTTCGATAAGAAAATGTGCCATACGGGCAAGTGAATGTGCTCTTTTTATAATCCTCTAGGGCAATGGAGATTTGGGTATAACCGGAAAAACCGTTGAGGAAGCAATAGAAGTTGTGCCCTGCTAGTCTCTCTAGAATTTGACCCATGAATGGAAAGTAGAAGTGATCCTTCTTTATGGAATTGTGTTACTTCTGGTAATCCACACATACTCGCCAGCCCGTGATAGTGCGTGTAGGGATGAGCTCGTTCTTTTCATTTGAAATCACAGTGATACCCCCCTTTTTGGGTACCACTTAGAGAGGGCTCACCCACGGACTATCTGATATCGGATTGATTATCCATGCATCAATAGTTTGATCACCTCCTTTTTGAAAACTTCATTTATGGGAGGATTCAAGCGCCGTTGTGGTTGCCGAGATTTCTTGGAACCTTCTTCAAGAAACACCTTGTGAGTGCAAATGGTAGGGCTAATTCCCTTCAGATCAGCGACTGTCCACCCAATAGCATGCTTCTTCTATTTGAGAACATGCAGAAGTGAATCTTCCTACTCCTGTGATAGTTATTCATTATGTATAACATGAAAAGTTTGATTGGGTCCTAGATACCAATACTTGAGAGAAGAAGGAAGAGGTTTTAGTTTGAGTTCAGGCGCCTTTAAAATCGAAGGCACAAGTGGCTGCACCTCATCCCGTTCCAAACTATCAGGAACTACTGGACACTTCCAATAGTGGACACCCTGGACTTCTATGAATTGCAAATCTTCTGGCGCTTCTTTTAATAGAATATCTAGAATAGTTAAATTATTTGAAATAAACGAACATCCCAGATCATCCCCTTGTTCACTAAAATGATTAACCATGGTGGAAACTACATAACAGTCTTCATGCTCTGATAAGGAAGCGTGTTTGACGGCTTTGAGGATGTTATAGGATACTCTTTCATCAACTACTCAAAAAATAAGCTCCCCTTGCTGCACATCGATCAGTACCTTCCCAGTTTCCATGAAAGGTCATCCAAGTATAAGAGGTGCTTCCTGGTCATCCCCCATGTCGAGGATGATGAAATCAGTAGGGATAATCAGCCTACCCACTTTGACCAGTACGTCCTATAGTAGTCCCTTTGGGTGTTTGATGGTTTGATCAGAATGTTTAAGGGCTACGCGGGTAGACTTGAGATCGTTGAGTCCCAACTTCTTGAGAACTCTGAGGGGCATGAGGTTCACGTTGGACCCTAAGTCGCAGAGGGCCTTCCCAAACACACAAGATCCAATAGTACATGGAATGGTGAAACTACCTGGATCATAGATATTGGGAGGAATAGAATGTTGAACCCCCATGGAGCACTCCTTTGTTAGTGCAATAACACCCAAATCCTCCATCTTCCTCTTATTCGAGAGTATTTCCTTCATTAATTTTGTGTAGGTGGGCATCTGAGTCAGGTCCTATGCAAATGGGATGTTAATATGTAGCTTCTTGAAAATATCCATGAATTTTCTGAACCGGTGGTCTAGCTTCCTCTACTTCAATCGTTCCAGAAATGGTAAGGCGAGCTTGAATGATTAGATTATTTCATTTTCTTTATTTTGCAAAGCCTCCTTATATGTACTTTTGGATGGGGAGGGGTTGGTATTGGTACCTTTTTCATCAATATTGGCTGTGTATGCACCTTGTTATGCTGATTGGTTCTGTTGGAGCTCTTTTCCACTCCAGAGCATGATCACATTAGCCTCCTCTCTTGGGTTATTTTCGGTGTTCCCCAGTAGTGTACCAGGTTGTCTCCCTAAAATTTGGTTTTCCAGCTGGCCTATCTGATTCTCCAAGCCTCGAATCAAAGCTTATAGATTTTGGAACCATGTCTCAGCAGTAGATATGAATTTAGTCATTAGATCCTCTAACCTTGAGGTGTTCTCCTCCTAAGGTGGTTGTTGATCTGGTTGAGGAGGTGGTTGTCGTGGCAGCTGTGGATGAGGGTTTTGATACCCTTGTTGCTGATAAGAACCCTACTGGGGTTGTTGCAGCCTTTGGTATTGGTTCTGGTATGGAGGCTGGTTGTAGCTGGGCAGTCGCTGGGGCGGAGGATTCTAATATTGTTGGCCCTAGAATGTGTTCTGTTGATCTCACCATGTTGGGTTCTAGTACTGCTGGCACTGGTTGGGCCCTCGATTTTGGGCATCACAACTCACCTCACTTGTCGAAGGGACTCCAATCGAACCCGGCCATTATCCAATGATGTGGTTATCACCACAATCACCGCATGTTGGATGGTGCGCCACATGAACTTGAGATGCTCCTTTGAGGTTCAATGCATCGATTTTCTTAGAAACAGCGTCTAACTGAGTACCTAACATTGTGGTAGCATCAATGTTGTGCATTCCTCGCTTTTGAGTCCCCCACTCGGAGTGCCACTGGAAGCTGTTGGCTGACTTGTCTTCCAGTAGTTCGAATAGTTCTTCGGGGGATTTCCGTATTACCGTGCCTTTAGCAGCAGCGTCCACCACGGATTTGGTATTCGTGGTAAGTCCTCCATAGAAGGTCTGGACTTGCATCTAGAGTGGGAGTCCGTGGTGTGGGCATTTTCGTAACATGTCCTTGAAGCATTCCCAGGACTCATATAACGACTCGGATTCATGCTGCTAGAAGTTATGGATGTCATTCAGGAGTGTCACCATTTTGGATGGTGGAAAGTACTTGGATAGAAACGCCTGGGCTAGCACCTCTTAGGTGAGGATAGATCATTGTGGAAGCCCCTTGATCCAGTCATTCTCCTTATCCCGTAGAGAAAAGGGGAACAGGCGAAGACGGATGGCATCCTCTAACACGCCATGGTACCGAAAGGTGTCTCAGATCTCCATAAAGTTGTAGAGATGGGCGTTCGGGTCCTCGCTGGCCAGGCCTCCAAATTGGACTATGTTCTGGATTAGGTGCATGATAGTAGGCATGATCTCGAAGTGATGGGCCTAGAACGGAGGACGAACGATGCCCATGTCAGCTCTGTGAATTGATGGATGTCCGTACTCCATAGGGGTACGTCTTGGAGGATGTTGTTGATGGGGTGGAGCATGCATGAATTGCTCCTGAGGAGTGAAGTGTGGCCATGAGAAGATTTGCTGCAGTGGTCGTTGGTAATCCCTTGGGAGAAATTCCATGAAGGCTCAATGAGGTTGCTCCGGTAGACCAGCAGCGGGAGGCTGCTGATCCTGTTATTGATGCTTAGTCGCAGCATCTATGGTTGGTGATCCCTCTTCCTTGTTCTCCATGGGTTGTGGTTTATGGCTGTGAGTTTCTATCCGTGTACGTCGACGATGAAGCAAGGTCTGTTTGTTTTCCGGGTTAAGTGGAACTAATTCCTATGACTCAGTGCTTCTGGATCATGTAAAACGTCTAAACATACACATTAAGATCTACCTATTGACATGGGATTGTACTCCCTACTTTAGTACGTGTCCTTTTCTGGATGTACACGGCGTGTATAAAAGTACACACCGTTTAATTTCAAAATTTTTACAAACTTCCCTTGATCACTGTATTTACCCAGAAAGCTCCTGAAAGTAAACAGATTCACCAAAATCGAAGATTATGTTCATAAAAAACATATATTTTCTGAAAACATGTTTTTATTTTTAATTATATATGTGGAAATGTATACAAAAATTGGGTTCATCATTATCCCTACATAATAATATGTATACTAAAATACATAACAAAAAAATTATTTTAAAAATAAGTGGTTGAAGGGTTCAATTACCAATTTGGTAACTTACGAAACATACATCATATGAAAGAAAGACCATAAAGTGTTGTTGTAAATACCAATAAATGAATTTATATTACACAAATATTAGAATCATGGTCAGCACATACACCACTCAATGGCGATAGTAACAAATATAGCAAGAATCTCATGGGAATAAAAAGAGAGTTAAAACCCCCTTACCTCATTGTAATAAATCGAGACGTATGACCAAAAGATAATAACCACCAAATGAATCAAAGAATACCATGAATATAAATAGAATAATGACAATATATATCAAATTGAAGTATACAATACACCACATGAAATAAATAATAGGCGATAAATGGAAATATCATGGAATTAAATGTGAGATAAGAATTCCACTACCACATTTCCGACTTGACCCGCTCGTATGTTCCTTTTTCTTCCTGAATGAAAAAATGATGTTAATTTATACTTTTTTAAGAACATTTTTCAAGTTTATTATATCATTTATATTACTTATTACCATTTTATAAGCATTATGTAGTCATTAAAGTTAATAACGGTTGTTTTGTCGATATTTGGTACTTGGGTCAAAAGAGAACTCCTTATATTTACAATTTGTTCATGTAGAAAAATATACATTATCTACATAATGATATTAATGATTTAGATATCATATATATGATAAATATCTAGTATTTATATACATTTATAACAATATATATTATTTGAAGGTATGAAATGAAATTCACCGTTCATGGAGACGGTAAGTCATACGAACGCATGAACGTTAATTTCATTTCTATTTCTCATTTAATGGATTGAAATAATTATAATGTAAAAGTGAATTATAATTCCAGTATAATATCAGATATAATATCATTTACTCTATCCTTTATACATCTCAAATATGGAATTAACGATTCAAATAACTTTGAGGGGGCGGTAGTCCGCACTTCCTAAAATGAAATTATTGCGTTTACACATTATGGAAACCATAAAAGAGTTTGAATAAAAGAAAAAATATATAAGAATAAGGAAAAAATAAACATAATATATATCATATATAAATATAGTGACATCTTCATTTCTACCATGATAGGTGGTGGGAGATAATTTAACAATTATCATTTTGTGAGACATTAGTTTTTCGTCCACAGAAATAGTATGTTCTTCATCCATTAGATATAGGTGTGTGTAAATGTAGCTCGAATAATTATCATAAAAACTTACTATTTTATTATCTATACTAGTTTTGTTACAAAATATAATAATAAAAATATTTTAGGGGGTTGGAGAAGAAAAATTAAACAAAAGAACATAAGAGAAGACATTACTTTTAAATCGGTTAACTCCCCATGGTTTGAACCAAAAGGGTTTCTCGATGTGCTTTATGCCAATGGTAAGCCTTATAAGATGAAGTAATGGATCTTGGGAGATTATTTTAGTAGAGTCAGGATGTGCCAAAGGGCGTTAAAATGTTGATAAAGGGGTAGGAAGTGGGGTTATTTTATAAGGGAGATGATGGGCTCTTTTGGAATGCTTGAAAATATTATTTTATTATATATTTTTTAAGGTTTATAAAGGTCCAAAAATTATTAAAGTAGAATATAAGGTGTACCATGTTAAAAATAAAATTATCCAATTATAATTGGACAACTATTGTATATTATTTTAAACATTATCTTCTTATTTATTTCAATCATTCATTAATGACGTAAACACGACATCATCATTGTGTTATAAATAAATTTTTTTATTTTATGCCTAAAAATTATAAAACAATTAACATGATTTATGAAATATTTTTTGCTTTTTAATGATAATTTATAGTAAAAAATATAACTTATATAACCCCATTTAAAAATTGTTTTAGTAAAACAATGCATGCTTGTGACATTTTTATTTTTACTTTAAATAAAAAGTTATTTATGTCATTATCATACCCAAGAGGCTCCATGGGGCCCCTAAATTGAAAAATGGATGGTCTTGGTCGTCCATGACTCATAAAATGTGGTTAGGGAATGTTTCAAGGAATTTTAATATTTTTATAATATTGTTTTTAACTTAAATTACCCTAATTACTTTTAATCACGGTTAATAAAACTCAATAGTTACAATTCACCAAAACTTATTTTAATTCCATTGAACCGCATATTATGTACTAATGAAAACAATGTATGTCGGATTCTTGAAATTCAATTCACAGAATTGGTAAATTTTTATTTAAACGAAATATCAGTTTTTAACTACTACATAGTGGTTCCACTATTTATTAAAAATTTATTTTATTTTGAAAAATACCAAAAATTCAGCATAATATATATTTGATATTAAAACTTCAAAAATGATGTCCATTTTAGCAAATTAAAACATAGAATTTTCATTAATTAATTTTATAATTAATTCCTCCTGTCAAAACAAATGGCGTGTTTTTAATAAACAATATCTATCAAAAGTTTGACACTTGTTTATGTCCAATTTCAAAGTGAAATTAATTCCAATGACAACTGTTGGATTAAATCGAAAAAATATATTTTAATTAAACTTTAAACACAATTAAAAAGATATTCTAACCATTTAATTAATTTAGATTATTATGTTGTTTGGACTAAAATACAACATTTTTCATTATTCATTAAAAAGTGAACTTTATCGGAAAAATACCAAAAATTTACAGAAAGTAAATTCTGAAGTCTTGATTATATAGAAGGGTTGTATTATGTATAACATATAAAAGTGACAAAAAGTATATTTAAAAATGGTTCTCCATAAAAAGGTGGTTAATCATCCTTTTAACTAATATTAGAATATTTATTCTTAAAAATGAATTCATTCGCATTTTAAGCCTCTAACATTTATTTGATAAATGTAAAAACATTGAAAAAACATGTATAATAATATATTAGTTAGTTTTATTTATTACTGACATTACAACGACTATTTGTTAACTACCATTTAAAATAATATTTTTATATTATTAGTGCACAATGTAAGATTTCAATGAAACTCGTTTGTAGCGTATAGGGTACGCTATCGAACATAGAAACCCATTTAAAATAAAATTAATATTTATTTCACAAATATTAATAAATGGAAAAATGTCATATTCTTTATTTAACTGGGATTTTACATCCTTCCACCCTTTTAGGAATTGTGTCCTCGTAATTTTAAATTTGGGCTCGTAAACCTCATTGAAAGCCCCACATCAGAAAATGAGTTAGTAAAACCGTCACATTAAAATAAATAATGAGAAGTACAATGGTCACCTGATATAACACATACTATGATTACATGAAAACATGGATATGGAGTGGAAACTAAGTGTCAAGTTCTGATGGAGTGTGATAGAGAACATGATCTGGAGAAAGTAAACAATCTGAAATCCAAAAACTTGTGATGGGTTAAACTGTATTTGATTCCTCGGTAGGAAAAGATAATAGAAAATGTTTTCATTTTAAGATACTTTTTATTGAGGAATTTATTTATGGGATTAAGTAAAACATAAGGAAACACACTAACTTGTCATGTAGACTTTCATCTTTTACTAGATTTCTAACACAAACCCATTTTTTCATCAAATGATGAATATTTTGGATGACTTGTTCACATTAAAAGCAATATAATCAACTTCTAGAGTGTCACATATTCCACAAAAGATGAAATATATAGTTCCCATGTCTTTAGACCTTAACAAAAACCCAAATGGTTTGTACAAGAACAAATAAGCCCCAAAAAGGATAATATTTTACAAAAAGAAAAACTACTCTTAATCTCCAATATTTGTCCATAAAACCCAAAGTTCATCAAAGACCACTTAATAAACAGATGTTCTATAAATTCTTAAAAGTAATTAAAACTATGATTGAATCACAAAAATCATAAGAATTTTATCACATAGTCTTCCACGATACATATTAACATTTATCTCCAAATAACATTGGCTACTCTCAAAATCACATACTGAAAAGTAATTAACCTAATCACATATCCTCCCTGATTGGTTAATCATTTCAATAGGTAACCCAAAAACAAAGTATTATTGATTCGTAAAATCATCTAACTAAACAAAATTAGTCAAACTAACCAGGGACTTCATGTAGTCCAGCGGTAAATGATTAATACCAGTCGCACATTGGATTTGTGTTCGATTCCCGCAGCTTCATCCGACATGACGGGTTGTCACACAGTCTGCGTGTTGTCCCTTTTCAAAAACTATATATTTTTATAACATTTCAAAAAAAGTGATAAATTCATCAAAAATAATTATTATATATTTTAACCATGAAGGATATCTAATAACTTTTATTTTGCATCACAAAATGTATTAACCTGTAATTGATTCAAATTCAAGGATCATATAAACCCAAATGGTTAATTATAACTATATCCAGAAATGAAAAGATAATTATTCATTGAATAAAATTTTCATATGTAAAACATCGGGGTTACACATACATTAAAAACTCTTCTAATGTAATCTCATTATCAAAATATATTTAATAATTTTAAGCAATTCACCACCCTAAAATCTACCATAACCCTTGAATCCCTTATATCATGACTTCTTACTCATTCAACATTCTTCATGATCCATTAACCATTCCATTACAAATTATTCTGAAATAATTCTTTCCTAAAAACAAAATCCTGAATCATATCCTAAGATTTCAATAATAGAAAAACATATGTTAAGAAATAATCTATACCTTTCATTGGTCATTGTCAATTACTTATTCCTCAATCATAAAAGCATTAGGTATTAGTAAACTAAAATTTTTATGAAATAGGTGATCCCATTCTCAAAACTTCTTCGTAGGAAATTGTTTTGCATAATGAACATGCACACCACATTTAAAACATTCAATTGATCCCTTATAAAGAACTTCATTCCCTTTCCTAGAGACAACTGAATTCTTCTTTTTTCAATTTTAGGTTCTTGCTTTATGACCTTTATTTTCACATCTATAGCATCTTTTTGTCCCTTTAAATAATTTTCCTTGGTGTGTATTTCCCCATATTTGACACATAGGTTTTTGAACACATTAAAATTTTTGATTACTACCTAAACTTCTGTAGGTATTTGTTTCTCGAAAATATGATTCCTTATAAAAATCACTAATTTTTATGTGGTTAATAATGAATCAAGATAGTCAGTTGAGAATAACCACAATAGTTCTCGTTAAAGCTCTCATTTCATTAAATTTATCATTCAGAAAACTATTATAGTTTTTTTCACATCCACTGTTACATTGGTTCCTGCTTGATCTATCCAATTACTAAAACCAAAAAGGTCAGTGTGAGTATATCAGTAAAATCATCATATAATACTAAGATATAATTATTCATGTTATTTTAAACACATTAACATTATCTAAAAAACTATAACTCTTTCTGAAATCCTAACCATTATGGTAGTGTCACTTATTCTTAGATAACACCCTAACCTCTAAAATTATCTAAACTGAACTCGGATACCAACTATAAGGACATGGCCTTATAACATTACATAATCTTGAAATACATGAATATATATCATTGAGGATATTTTCAGGTTTGTTGTTTTAGAGAAATAGAACATTAAATTTACATCTAAAAAGATTACTAAGTAGTCACTTCTACTCAGTTTCCAATTTTATATTAAAATAATAACTCTTAAAAAGAAACATGTATAGTTCCATGTTTTAGATAGCATGTCTTTCCATGATCCCATCCTTGACACTATTCATCTTTATGTCATGTGGAAGACATTTAAAAAAATAGAGTTGAGCATAAAAAGATCAGTAAGGGATACACAATGAATGAAACTGTTTGATTTTTAAAACAACAAATAAACCATGAATACTTAATCATAAGTAATACTTTTCACCTTTATGATGTAGTAAATACTCTTCACTGAATAAAAGAGCATTGCTTACCCTTTTGTAACCATAATATCACCATAAAACCCATATAAATAACACATTACTTTTAATGGTTACTCGGGACATAAACATACATAAATGGAATAACCATACGATTGACTTCCACAAATGTAACTAAATGGAATAGCCATACAGCCGACTTCCATACCCAATTCATTGGAGGTTATTACGTAACAACCCATCCTGGTTTATCATGGAACCACCCATCATTTGTTTTATCATGTAACCACACTTCAAATATCCATGTACCATTATAAAATCGTAACACATACAACAAATATAAAGGAAAGGAAACATTTCCAAATTTCAATCACAATATATCACTTAAATATATTGACAAAAAAATCCATTATCAAAACCATTTTCAATACCAAAATATATAATAGAGCATATGGTATTAATTTTTCCTTTTAAAAACATTACATCTTGTTATGGAAGAAAATTATTAAGTAATACTCAAGGCGGGGAAAAGGTCATTGTCACAGCGTACATTAAAAGAAACATTCCTTTTTTTCATTTAGTAAAATGCTTCGTATAAAAATATTCCCTTTGAATGAAATGAAAAGTAAAAGGTGTTTATACAACGTATAAAATAATGTCTTGTATTAAAACAAAATAGGCCTCAATGAAATGAGAATGAGACGAAGTCCCTAACAAAGACAATAACCTTATATTAAAGATAAATCAATGGTATAATCATGCGTGACAAATATATATACACCCAATATAAGTGGATATTAATTGTAAAATAATAATAGGTCATTTACACATATTTATATCATGACTTAATCAAAATGTAGTGGTTTAACCCAAAGAATTGAAATTGTGTTAAGGAGTTCCCATACAAAAATTCGATATCCTAACGATGTAACATTAAAATTCAGAAAATGAGTTGATGAGAGAGGAAATGGTATCACATCATATGGACATAAAATTTAAATCAATTAGTATATAGAATAACATATCCCAATATAATAAAATCTAAACTAAAATACATAACAAAAAAGTTCTTTTAAAAAGGAGAGGGTGAAAGGTTCCCTTACCGATTTGGTAACTTACGAAGCATACATCACATGAAAGATAAAAAATAATGTGTTAATGTAAATACCCATAAATAAAAGTATATTACACAATCAGTAGAATCTTGGGAAGTGAATACACCACTCAATGGCGATAGTGACAAATATAGCATGAATCCTAAGGGAATAAAAAGTGAGATATAATCCCCTTACCTCATTGTAATAAATCATGTCGTATAACCAAAAGATTATAAGCACAACATGAATAATAGAATACCATGAATATAAATAGAATCAATACAATATTTATCAAATGGAAGTACACAATACACCACATGAAATAAATAAGTGGCGAACAATGAAATTCTCACAGAATTAAAATTGAGATAAGAAATCACATACCACGTGTCCGAGTCGACTGCCTCATATGTTCCATGTTCATCCTGAATGATAATCCTAAGATAATTTATAATTTATTAAGAACCTTATTCAAGTTTATTATATCTTTTAAATAACTTATTACCATGTCATAAACATTATGTAATAATTTATGTTAATAACGGTCATTTTGTTGATATTTGGTACTTGAGTCAAAAGTGAACTTCTTATATTTACAAGTTGTTCATTTAGTAAAATATCCATTATCTCCAGAATGATATTCATGATGTAGATATCATATGTATCATATATATCCAGTATATATATGTATTTATACCATTACATAATATTTGATGGTGAGAAATGAAATGCACCGTTCATGGAGACGGTAAGCCGTACATAGGCATAGATACTAATTTCATTTCTATTTCAAATTTAACGGAATGAAATAATTATGATATAAAGGTAAATTATAATTCTAGTATAATATCATATATAACATCCTTATCTCCATCCTTTATACATCCCACATATGGAATTAACGATTCAAATCAATTTGAGAGGGTGTTAGTCTGCACTTCCTAAAATGAAATTATCACGTTTACCCATTATGGAAACCATAATGGTTTGGAATAAAAGAAAAATACATAATATTAATGAAAAAAATATATATAATATATATCATATATAAATAAAGTGAGATATTGTAATGGCCTAGGGTTTTGGGGTCCATTACATGGTGAAAATCTGATGTTTGGGGTGTTCTGGGTGGTCTGGAAGGCCATCTCAGCTTCTCAGTGAAGCTTAAGACTCCTAACAGTGGCCTCAGCCTACTGGTAGCTCTACCTACCAATATCTCGGCCTACCAGTAGCTCGGCCTACTGGTGGCATCAACCTACCAGTAGCTCGACCTACTGGAAGCTCGGCCTACAGGTAGCTCGACCTACCATTAGCTCGGACTATCAGTAGCTTGGCCTACCGGTAGCTCGGCCTACCGGTAGCTCGACCAACCTGTGGCTTCAGCCTACCGGTAGCTCGGCCTACCGGTGGCCTCGACCTACCTGCGACTTGTCCTAACTGTGGCTCCACCTACCGGTCGCTCGGCCTACCGGTCGCTTGGCCAACCGGTCGCTCATCCTACCGGTAACCTCATGCTACTAGTAGCTCGGCCTACTGGTGGCCTTGGTCTACAGGTAGACCTATCTTATAGGTGACCTCTCCATGAGTTTCCAAAAAGCGCCTCATTGGAATGAATTGATTTTTATACCATGTTTTTACCCCCTTTAAGTATGTATTAAAGCCCATTAATGGCATTTAATAAAATAATTGCTGACGTGTGCATTGATTTTAACCACCCCGAAGGGCAGGGAGCTTTTAAGTTGGACCTGTGTTGTGGCCCAGCCGGATTTTCATCCCATGATCCCGCTTCTTTTGTGGTTCCGAGTTTTTCTACATATCTTAACCATCCAGGGAATGCTTTATCTCAACCTTTATAACCTAAAGGCTTCTCTTCTCATTGTTTTTCTCTTTTTCTCAACCTGTGCTCAGAGTACCCTTCCTCCAAACGAGTTGTACCTCATTTCGATGTTTTCCTTGATCGCAATTCGTGGAATTCATGCTACTTTTGATTTCCAGTTCCCACGCGGGGATGTAACGTTGATCCTTGATCAATCAATTAAGGATCTTAAATTTGTCTCTCCTCCTTGTGTATCATGAGGGGTGGGTGTTCGGTGGTTCTCACGAGGTAGTAAATCAATTCTGTAATGAAGATAATAACTAGTTAAATAATAGGGATGAGGATGTTTGTTAATGTTGTTACATGTTTTTACCCATGTTTTCCCAATGATGTTGTTATGAATTTAATGGGATTAGGAATAATAAAAATCACAACAAGTGGGGGGGTCTTTGTTTGCGCACCTATGTTATGCTCTATATAATGCTTTGTCTGGTGAATTGGAATCATATGTGATATTTTTAAACACTTAAACTCCACTTTTGAATATTAAAGCTTGTAATCTTGTGTGATCACCCCATTTGAACTAAATAATATAAAATAATGAATTATGATAATTGGGATGTATCATATCTGGATGGGTGAACAACAAGGCTGTGAATTGTGTGGTTGGAATGGCCTTTGTTGTTGCATGGTTGTGGTGGTATTTGGCAGCAGGGTTGTAGGTTGGGTTGTGATCATGAATAAAAGTGGGATGTTAATAATGAACTGGGTGTAATATTAATGAATTAATTTGGGATAACAAAAATTTAGTTGGGTTTTTCTTTGGTTCCAGTACTTCAGGGGATCTCACTGATCCCTTTGTTGAAGTGACTTCAAAAGATAACCGGTTGTGAATGCTTAAATTACCTAATTGTTTTCCTTCCTGTTTTATTGTTGTTTTATCTGTGAATGTGCCTGTTAGTTGCCCAATAGTGAAGGGACTAACTCATACTGAACTGTTATGAATGATAACTTGAATAGAGAAACTAGGAACTGTTTGTTGTGTGCCTGTTTTCTATGGCAGCAGAGCTTGTGCACGAGCTTGCATCTATTTGAGAAGTCATAGGTTAGGCTGTGTGTTGGTATATATATGTGTAACTGTATGTTTTCTATTTATTCGCACCCCACCCGTGATGGGAACATAGTTTCGGACACCCCATTTTATGGGGAAGAGTGTTTCCCCATAGTTACTCTCCTTCCTGCTCCCTCTTCCCTCGGCTGTGATAGTTAGAGGCGACCTTACACCCAAGATTCCATGGGTAGGTTTTGATTGGTGTGTTGTTAGCCGAGGACTCTTCGTCCAGGTTTTTTTCCTAAGAATCTTTGGGATGAGGCCCAGGTGTTTTCGGGCAGGGGTTCGGGGGATGGTTTTCTTTCCCATGTGTCATCGGGATGAGGCTGAGGTGTGTGCAAGCAGGGATGGATGGTTGTGAGGCCCAGATGTGTTCGGGTAGGGATGGATGGTTGTGGGGCCCAGGTGTGTGTGGGATGGGATGTGGATGGTTGTGAGGCCCAGGTGTGTGTGGGTAGGAAGATCATGGTAGCATCATGATGTTTTTCTATTGGGGATGAGCAGCTAGCTAGTGGGGGAAATGGTGGTGTGGGGTACCCAAATGTTTTGTTCTTACTATTACATTACTTCTTGTGATATTTGGTGAGCGTGTCTAGTGAGGTGGTATGGATAGATTCTTTGATAGATGATGTTTCTTCTGCATCTCAAGGGACATTAGGACGTCTCCCCACTTGTTCACTAGAGCTTTAGGTTTTCCTAACGGGTATACTTTTTATTCTCACCCTACGTTTACTTTCAAGTTTCCAGGAGGGCTTCGGAGGCCGTGCGGGACCTTACTAGTCTGGGTGTTGGAGTTGTTACTAGTTGATGTTGTTTTCTGCCCAGCCTTTTCTTTTCCTATTGGTTTTTTACTTTGGATTTCTTGTACTTTGTTCAGTTTTATTATTAAGACATGCATGTAGTTTGGTTTTTACCTCGAGTTTTTTTTATTCTTGGTGGTGTTTGGTGTTGACTCATTCTTTCTCCCAATCTTCATTAATAAAAAGGGTAATTCCTCCCATATTATGAAAATGTTATACCCTTGTTTCTTATATACACTTTGGGGGATACTAGAGGCGGGAATCAGGGGTCATTATCTATCCTTCAACTTAAAGAAGGAAGGGCTTGGAAATCTATTGTCCCTTACTTTCTTTTGGTGAATGCGGGTTGTGATAGAATGGTATCAGAGTAAAGGTTGAGAGAAAGGATAGAGTATGGAGTTAGGAATATTGAGGATTGCATTGGATGGTAGGTCAACAATGTTAAGTGATCTTGGTTCATGAAATAGACCAGGGAGGACCGGCTAGGACACGGGATTTTAGGTCCCCCCTTCATCCGATGCAAGGACATTGAGCCTATAAAATGACCAAGTGAGACTACATTTATTGCAGGTTAGAGACCCTAGGGAAGGTACATGAATCATACTAATTGTTTTTTAATTGATTTAGGTCACCTTGGGGAGACAAATATAATAATAATAATAATAATAATTTCCCTTACTACTTGAGAGTAGGCATTCTTTTTTTACCTTGCAACTGTGGCACCCAGACGTTATCCACGAGCGTCTCCGGTGGTTGAGGCCTAGAGGATCAAGGCAGTTTACCAGCATAGGATTAACCAGGATGAGGAGGAAGATTTTTGGTAGAGGAATCTGTGTTCCTTCAAGTGACAATCCCTCGTGAAGTACGAGGGAAGCATTTCATACTCAGTAATAGAGGGATGGCTTCAGGAGCTAGCCATCACCTACACTTTGATCTGTTCTTCGAGGGAGTACTGAGTTATGTTGGCCGTCAGTCATCTTAGAAGATCAGTGCATTAGTGGTGGATGCATTTCCTGGGAGAGAAGACAAATTCAAATGTTTTATGGGGAAGTTTCAAGAAGGAATTTTGTGAGGATTTCCTCTCCTCTAAGGAAAAGGATGAGAAGAGACAGGAGTTTCTCTCCCTTCAGCAGGGAAACATGTTAGTGAGGGAGCTAGGGATGAAGTTCAAATATCTCTTGCACTTTTCCCTGGATCTCTTTCCGGATGAGGAGTCTCGGGCAAGACAGTTAGAGGAGGCACTCCGTCCTTCTCTTTAGTACGTTGTTGTTCCCTTCACTCTTCTGACATACCTATCAGTACAGAAGAAGGCTGAGATAGTAGAGAGGATGCACTCAAAAGGAGGCATGCCACAAGAGGGGAACCAGTTGGGTTCATCAAAGTGGAAGGTGGTCAGTAGTAGGTCTCCAGGGATAGGGCCTTCTAGGTTTTGACAAGCAAGGAGTAGGATTCATCAGTTCTAGTGCTGATATTCTGGCCCTCACCCCTTTTCCACAGAGCTAGGACCGAATTATTTCTCTTGTGGACTTTTCAGGCACATCTAGAGTAGGTGTCTGACTCAAGATCCACATGGTGTATGTAGGATGTTTCTGCACCCAACATAGAAACATCCATTGTTGGTGGGGCCTTTCCAACTGCAGCATCAGGCCCCTGGCCCTCCCAGGGACGACCTTGCGGGAGGATACCGACACCATGGTTCTCCTCAGGGACCTCGACCAGGGTGTGGACGGGGAGCTGTTCGACCTCAGCGAGGAAGAGGAGATGGGCATAGAAAATTGCATGCTACAAAGTTGGTAGCTTTGGTGGGACCAGAGGTTGTTTGAGGTACGATCAGTTTATTCAGCACTTTTGTTTCTACCTTGTTTGATTCGGGAGCATCACACTCCTTTGTTACGCCCGAATTAGCACATGCTCTAGGTCTGGATGTCAAGAGACTTTTTGTGCCCCCAGTGTTGAGAACACTATTTGGGGGTCAGACCAGCGTATCATACTATTTCCGGGGATGTAGACTGATGTTGGTAGCACATCAGTCCATTGGAGACCTTCTTTCACTACAGATGCGACAATACGATGTCATTCTAGGAAACGACTGGTTATTATCTATGCATTCCATCATTGACTTCTATTGGAGAAAGATTGAATTACCCATCGAGGATGGATGGAATGTGTATTTTGTTGGAGAACAAAGTTATCTGGTGGAGAGTCGACATGTGGAGCCACTTCTTTCTAAGCTGGACGAAGTGTTATTGGATTCGGCAGACGCAGGGATGATGGATGTCCTAGAAGTCATAAGATAATTCCCTAATGTATTTCCTGATGAGGTTGTGACTCTACCCCCACAATGTGACATTGAGTTTGGGATAAAATTACAGCCGGGTTCCCACCTAATCTTGATGACTCCTTATCAGATGTCACCTTCAATGTTGCAGGTGTTGCGGATTTAGATTGACGATCTGATGGAGAAGGGCTTTGTTCAACCCATCGTGTCACTATGGGGTGCTCCAGTTTTTTTCATAAAGAAAGAAGATGGTAGCCTACCACTGTGCATAGACTACCAAGGGTTGAATCAGGTGAGGGTCATGAATTGTTACCCCCTCCCAAGGATAGACCATATTTTAGAGTAGATGAGAGGAGAAGGTTGGTTCTCTAAGATCAATCTGTGGTCTGGATATCACCAGTTGAGTGTGAAGGAAGGTGATATCTCCAAGACGGATTTCAGATACATAAATGGCCACTTTAAGTTCTTGTTCATGTTGTTTGGTGTTATGAACGCACCAGTTATGTTCATGAACCTCATGAACTCTATCTTCTACGAGTTTCTGACGATTTCGTTATGGTGTTCATTGATGAAATCCTTATCTACTCATGATTAGAGGAAGAGCATGTTGGGAATCTTATGGAAGTTTTGATAGTCTTTCTACACCACCATCTTTATGGGAAACTGTCTAACTGCATGTTATTAACGTGAGAAGTACATTTCCTTTTACCCGTCGAAGGTGGAGGCAGTCATTTCATGGGCATCACCCATGAATGTGGCGGAAGTTCGTATTTTCCTGGGGTTGTCAGGATATTTTCGGAGGGTTGTTACTGACTTCTCTCGAGTTGCGGCTCCGTTGACACCTTTTACTAAGAAGAACTAGGCCTTCGTGCGGAACGACCAGTGCCAGACATCTTTTGGCTAACTAAAGGAGAAGCTGGTTAGTGCTCCAGTACATATATTACCAGAAGAAGGGGTGTTGTTTGAAGTGTTATGTAATGCTTTTGGCCTTGGGTTGGGATGTGTGTTGATGTAGTGGTGAGGAGTGATCTATTAAGGGTCTAGGTAGATATGTCCTCATGAACATAACTATTCCACCCGGGATCTGGATCTTGCCGCTGTAGTGTTCCCATTGAAGTTGTGACAACATAATCTCATCAGAGAGTGCATTGTGGTCTTCTCAGATCAAATGATCTTGCATTACGTATTTTCCCAGTAGGATCTGAACATGCGGAATCAAATATGGGTTGAGTTCCTCCAAGACTATGACTTCAAGATCACTTATACTGAGGGAAAGGGTAATGTTGTGGCTGATTCCCAGTGTAGGAAATCTCAAAAGGAAGTATTTCAAGAATCTGTAGATGCTTGGAGAGCGATGGAAGTGTTAGCAGCCTTACATCTGGATGCAAGGGTGGAAGGTGGAAGAGGCTATCTATTTCTGATGACTATAGTTTCCTCTTTATGGGTGCAGGTGGAAGAATCTTAGTGGGGGGACTCAGAGTTGGAAGTGATGCGAGATCGTGTTTATCAGGGAAATTCTCTTGAGGGGTGGTCCGAGGATGGTCAGCGTTGGATTCTTTTCTCTGCAAGGTTTTTTGTTCCAGAGTTGATGCGTAAAGGTGTTCTCTATGAGTTCCATGGCTCAGATTTAGTAGAACATCCTAGGGTCTCAAAGATGTACCAAGGCCTGAGGTGATAGTTTTGGTGGCCCGGGGTAAAGCGGGCAGTGGCAGAGTTTGTGTCTAAGTGTCTGGTGTGTCAGAAAGTGAAGGTTGAACACCGTTTTCCTGGAGGGCTGTTACACCCTTCAGATGTTACCGAGTGGTAGTGGGATGACATCTTGATGGACTTCATCACAGGGATACCCAGGGCTCAGGGAGGCTATGATTCCATCTGGGTAGTGGTGGATCAGTTGACAAAATTAGCACACTTCTTGTAGATTAACGAGTCGAGCCCGGTGAGCACCATAGCCCATAGGTACGTCGATGAGGTGGTGCAGTTTTACGGGATTCCAAGATATATTATCTCTGATTGAGACACATGGTTTACCTCATGAGTCTAGAGAGGATTAAAAAATGTATTTGGCGCCTAGATACACCTTAGCACTACTTTCCACCCTCAGACGGATAGGAAAATAGATCGAACGATCCAGACATTGAACGACATGTTGCAGGCATGTGTTCTGGATTATGGGGTATCATGGTAAGACACTTGCCTCTAGTGGAGTTTGATTATCAAAATATCTTCCACTCCATTATTTGCATGACATCGTTTAAGGCCTTGTATGCAAGGTCGTGTTGTTCACCCATTTGCTAGACCGAGATTGGGGAATCAGCAGTTCTTGCGCCAGAAGTGGTGCAGGGCACCACTGATAAGGTTCAGCTCGTGTGTGAGAGAATGAAGGCATCCCAAGACTAACAGAAGTCTTAAGCCTATCATAGGAGGAGGACCTTGGAGTTAGAGGTTGGAAATCATGTGTCCTTGAAGGTTTACCCTCGATGTGGGAAGCGAAGGTTTGGGAAGAGGAGTAATCTCTCCCCTAGGTTCATGGGACCTTTTGAGGTGTTGGGAAGAGTTGATGAGGTAGAATATCAACTGGAATAGCCACCTCAGTTGGAGTAAGTTCACAATGTCTTTCACGTCTCCTAGCATCGTAAATATCTACACGACGACTCCAATGTCATCGATTGGGGAGAGTTAGATGTTGAAAATGATGCGACCATCATAGAACGACCAATCAAGATCGAGGATCAAAAATAGAAAGTGCTTCGTGGATGAAACATATCCTTGGTTCATGTGTTGTGGAGGTATGGGGGCCTCGAGGAGAGAACATGGGAGCGGGAGGCCCAGTTACGCGTTCCATACCATGAGCTGTTTTTACTATCTTGTTGTTGTTATTGTTCTATTTTTTTTTGAGATGTTTTAACTTGTGCATTAATATATTAAATAATTGTTTTTCTTAGCTGTTATATGATCTGTTCCATATTAACTATGTGTCCGAATGATTGATGATGGGAAAATCTGACTGCTAATCAGGACACATTAATGTGGAGGCGATTAAACCTATGAGGGTGAGTCAGTGCCGCCCAAAGCTGATAATATCCTGACATGTAGTAAGGGACTCCCTGACTAAGGTGATAGACAATGTGATCCTTGTGCTTGTTGTGAATTTGAGTATTCCTAGATGTAGGGGGGTTCTCTTCTAGCTTTCAAACAACGCGGGGGTCTTCCCCAGAGAAGTATCATTAGAGGGTGGTTGTTTGAACCACATTTTTCTCTTTTCTAGTTTGTTCTTATATTCGTGGGGACGATAATAGTTTGAGAAGTATCTGATGTAAGGGTCCGAGTTTTTGGGTTACATTACATGGTGAAAATCTGATGTTTGGGGTGTTCTGGGTGGTCTGGAAGGCCATCCCAGCTTCTCGGTGAAGCTTAAGACTCCTAACAGTAGCCTGGCCTACTGGTATCTCGGCCTACCGGTAGCTCGTCCTATTTGTAGCTCGGCCTATCGGTGGCCTTGGCCTACAGGTACCTCGGCCTACAGGTACCTCGGCCTACTACAACCTCGGCCTACCGGTGGACTCGGCCTACCGGTAGCTCGGCCTACCGGTGTCCTCGGCCTACCGGTGGCTCGGTCTATCGGTGGCTCATCCTACCGATGGCTCGCCCTACCGGTGGCTCGCCCTACCGGTGTCTCGCCCTACCGGTGGCTCGCCCTACCGGTGGCTCGCCCTACTGGTGGCTCGCCCTACCGGGCGCTCGACCTACCTGTAGCTCGGCCTACCGGTGTCCTAGGCCTACCGGTAGCTTGGCCTACCAGTGGCCTCGGCCTACCGATAGCTCGGCGTACCGCTAGCTCGGCATATTGGTAGCTCTGCCTACTGGTGGCCATGGTCTACCTGTAGACATAGCCTACCAGTGACCTCTCCATAAATTTTCCAGTCGCACCTCCTTTGCATGAATTGGTTTGTAAACCATGTTTTTCCCCCTTTAAACCTGTATTAAAGCCCATTAATGGCGTTTAATTAAATATTTGGTGAGGTGTGTGTTAGTTTTAACTGCCCCGAAGGGCGGGGACCTTTTAATTTGGACGTGTGGGGTGGCCCAACTACGTGGTCAACCCATGATTTCCCTCCTTCGCGGTTTCGAGTTTTTCTCTATATATCAACCGTCTTGGGATTTATGTATCTCAGCATTTATAACCTAAAGGCTTCTCTTCTCACTGGATTTCTCTTTTTCTCACACTGTCCTTAGAGTACCCTTTCTCCAGATGAGTTTTACCCCGTTAGGAAGTCTTCCTTAATCATGTTCCGTGGAATTCCTGCTACTTCTGATTTCCAGTTTATAACATGAGGGCATAATGTCGAT
The DNA here is from genome assembly GCA_963277665.1 of Viscum album. Lineage (NCBI taxonomy): Eukaryota > Viridiplantae > Streptophyta > Magnoliopsida > Santalales > Viscaceae > Viscum > Viscum album. The sequence goes on from OY728156.1 coordinate 624,898,775, forward strand.
CCTTGATATATCAAGTAGGGATCTTACCTTTGTCTCTCCTCCTTGTGTATCATGCGTGGTGGGTGTTCTATGGTTCTCACGAGGCATTAAATCAATTCTGTAATGATGATAATAACCGGTTAAACAATGGGGAAGATGAAGTTTGTTAATGTTGTTACATATTTTTACCCATGTTTCCCATATGATGTTGTAATGAATTTAATGGGATTAGGCCTACTGAAAATCACTGTCATTGTGGGTATTTGTTTCCACATCTATGCTATGCTCTATTTTATGCATTATTTGGTGAATGGGGATCGTGTATGAATCTGTTAAACACTTAAACTCGACTGTTGATTATGAAAGCCCTTAATCTTGTGTGATCACCCTGTTTGAACTAAATAATATATAATAATGAATTTTAAATGTTGGGATGTTTCAGATATGGATGGGTGAACTGCAGGGGTGTGAATGGTGTGGTTGTAATGGCATGAGTTGTTGCATGGCTGTGGTGGTGTTTGGCAGTAGGGTTGTAGGTTGGGTTGTGAACATGAATAAATGTGGGAATTTAATAATGAAATGGGTGGAATGGTAATGAATTAATGCGGGATAACCAATGGTTTTTTGTGTTTTTATTTGGATCCAGTACTTCGAGGTATCTCACTGATCCCTTTGTTGATGTGACTTCACAAGAGAACTGGGTGTGAATGCATAAATTACCAAATGGTTTTCCTTCCTTCTTTACTGTTGTTTCATCTGTGAATGTGCCTGTTAGTTTACCAGTAGTGAAGGGACAACCTCATACAGAACTGTTATGAATGATAACTTGAACAGGGAAACTAGGAACTGTTTATTGTGTGCCTGTTATTTGTGGTAGCAGTGTTTGTGCACCTGCTTGTATCTATTTGAGGAGCCGTATTTTGGGTTGTTTGATGTTATATATATATGTAACTGTATGTGTTTTGTTTAGTCTCACCCCACCCATGTTGGGAACTTAGTTTCGGACACCCCATTTCATGGGGAAAAGTGTTTCCCCCTAGTTACTTAATTTCCTACTCCCTCTTCCCTCGGATGTGATGGATAGAGGCGAACTTACACACAAGATTCATTGGGTAGGTTTCGATTGGTGTGATGTTAGCCCAGGACTCTTCAGGAAGGATGTTTTCCCATGAATCCTTGGGATGAGGCCTAGGTGTTTTGGGCAGGGGTTCTGGTTATGGTTTGCTTTCCCATGTGTCTTCGGGATGAGGCCCAGGTGTGTGCGAGCAAGGATGGATGGTTGTGAGGCCTAGGTGTGTGCAGTCAGGGATGGATGGTTGTGTGGCCCAGGTGTGTGCGGGCAAGTATGTGGATGGTTCTGAGGCCCAGGTGTGTGCGGGCAAGAAGAGCGTGGTAGTGTCAGGACGTTTTCCGTTAGGGATGAGGAGCTAGCTAGTGCGAGAAATGGTGGTGCGGGGTACCCAAATGTATTGTTCTTACTATTACCTTACTACTTGTGATATTTGGTGAGCGTGGCCAGTAAGATGGTATGGATATATTCCTTCATAGGTGATGTTTCTTCTGCTTCTCACGGGACTTTCAGACGTCTCACCACATTAGCACGAGAGATTTAGATTTTCCTACTCGGTATACTTTGTATGCTCACCCTATGTTTACTTTCAGGTTTATAGGGGGGCTTCAGAGTCCGTGTGGGACCTTACTAGTCTGGACGTTAGAGTTTCTGATGGTTTCTGTTGTTTTCTGCTCAGCCTTTTCTTTTCCTATTGTTTTTGTACTTTGGAGTTCTTGTACTTTTTTCTGTTGTATTATTCAATCATGCATGTAGTTTGGTTTTTACCTTGAGTTTTATATACTTTGTAGTGATTGGTGTTGACTCATTCTTTCTCATAATCTTGGTAAACTAAAAAGGGTACTTCCTCCCATATTGAGAAAATGGTATACCCTTGGTGCTAGCCGCCACTCCGGGGCCTACTGAGGCGGGACTCGGGGGGTCATTATCTCTCCATTAACATAAATAAGTAAGGGCTTGGAAATATGATGTCCCTTACCTCTTTTTAGTGAAGGCGGGTCATGACACATATTCATGTCCACCATGAGAGGCCGAGGGATTTAATTGAACAATCATCGTTTCATGAGGCAGTAGTTCGCCATCCACAAAAACAGTATGTTCTTTACCCATATGATGGAGGTGTGTGTAAGTGTAGCTTGAATATTTGTCATTAAAACATCCTAGTATATTTAATATACTGGTTTTGTTACAAAATAAATGAATAAATAGACTTTATGGGGTTGTAGAAGCAAAATTAAATAAAAGAACATAAGAGAAGACATTACCTTTAAATCGGGTAACTCCTCTTAGATTGAACGAAAAGGGTTTCTTGAAGTGCTTTCTGCCTATTGTTATGATTCTAGGTTGAAGAGAGGGATTGTGGGAGATTATTGGAGTAGAGGATGGATGAGCCAAAGGGATTGAGAAGTGAGATAAAGGGGTAGGAAGTGGGGTCTTTTTATAAGGGAGAAAAGGGGCTCTTTTGGAGTGCTTAAAAATATTATTTTCTTATATAATGTTTTTCATTTTATAAAGGATAAAAAATAATTAAATATGATTAAAAGGTGTCCCATGTTAAAAATAAAAACATCCATTAAAAATTGGGCAAGAGTTGGATATTATTGTAAACATTTTTTCTTATTTATTTAAATCATTCATTAATGATGTAAACACTACATCATCATTTTGTCAATAATAATTATAATTATTTGATGTATAAAAATTATATGAGAAATTACCATGATATAGGAAATATTTTTATATTACTAATTAATATTTATTTTCAAAAATATAACTTATATAACCCCATATAAAAATTGTTTTAGTAAAACAATACATGTTTGTGACATTTTTATTTTTACTTTAAATAAAATGTTATTAATGTCATTATCATACACAAGTGGTTCCATGGGGCCCCCAAACTGACCCCTAGATTTTATTGGTTGACCAATACTCATCCAATAAGTTTTGTACATGTTTCAAAGTATTTTTAAATTTTTATAATATTATTTTTACCTTAAATTACCCTAATTACCTTTAATCGCCGTTAGTAAAACTCAAAAGGTACTATTCGCCAAAGAATATTTTCATCCAATTGAACAAAATTTTACATACTAATGACAACCATGTGTGTCATATTTTTGAAATTTTATTCATAGAAGTGTTAAAATTTCATTTAAATGATAAAATCAATTTTTAACTACTACTTAGTGGCTTAACTATTCATCAAAAAATTGACGTTTTTCAGAAAAATACCAAACATTAACCCTAAACTATATTTGATATTACAAATTCAAAAATGATGTCCATTTTACCAAATTAAATGCATATAAGTTTCATTATTTAATTTTTTAATTAATTCCCGCTGTCAAAACAAATATCGTGTTTTTAAGAAACAATGTCTATCAAAAGATAGACACTTGTTTATGTCCAATTTCAAAGTGAAATTAATATCAATGATGATGATTAGATTAAATGGTAATAATATATTTTAATTACACATTATACCCAATTAAAAAAATAATCTAACCATATAAATAAATTATATTAAATTTTTTTTTTGAACAAAAATACAACATTTTTCACTATTCATTAAAAAAATAAATTTATCGGAAAAATAAAAAAAAATTAGAGAAAGTAAATTTTGATGACTTGTTATAAATAAGTATTTTATTTTCTATAACATATATAAGTGCAAAAAAAGTATATTTTAAAAGGGTCCCCCTGCAAAAGTTGGTTAATCGAACTTTTAAAGAATATTTTAATATTTATGCATAAAATTTGATTCGTTCTCATTTTAAGCCTCTATCATTTGTTGGATGAATGTAAAAAAATTTAACAAACATGTATAATCATATTTTAGTTAGTTCTATTCTTTTATACAATTACAATGGCAAGGTTTTAACTACCATTTAAAATAAAATTATTATATTGTTAGTGCACAATGAATGATTTCATAGAAACTCTTTTGTTGCATACCGGATACGCTATCCAACACAGCAACCCCTTTAAAGTAAAATTAATATTTATTTCAAATATATTAATAAATGTGAAAATTTCATATTATTTATTTCTCTGGGATGTTACAAAATACGTAAAAACATTACTTATTATAACTATTAAATGAATGTTAAAAGATAAAAAAAATCCTTTTATAATTAATTTATTTCTATATTAATACATTCTTAAAATAATTTTTATATTATGTAAAATGATGAAAAAGTTCTATGAATTAAATCATTAAACAATTTAAAATCAGTTATAAATTTAATGTTTCCCTTACCATAAGTCTACATCATCACATACATTCTTATTCTACATAAATAATAAACATATCTAATTATATTCCTTCATAATAACATTTTTAAATATATTATTACTATTATTTAATTTATTATAATACTATTTTAAAATAAAAAATCATGTAAATTCATGTTGTACATTTTTATGATATTCATCACATATTTCCAAAATTACTTTGGTAGGTTAACTATGGTCATATTTATCATTTTTCCATTATATAAAAATAGTCATGAAAAAATTAACATTTTGATAAATCATTTATACTTTTAAAATCAAACAAGAATGATGGTCAGGAAAAATGAAATAGGTTATAATCTTAGTGATATTAAGTTATACGTACACATATGTGAAATTTCTATTTTTCAATAAAATGATAAATATGAGATAAGTATTATTTTAATATTCCATTATAATTATTATATCAGAAATAATATATTAAATATTTAGATAAACATATATATCATTCATGTGTTTTTTTGATAGAAAAGGAATCACATCACTTCATACGGGTGTTAGTCTACGCGTACGTATGAACAACATAATCATTTTTCATTGGATAGAAAGGTAAATAATTAATTTATATATTTCATTTTAATAACATTAAATATTTAATTAATTTCATGTATAAAAATTATATACATCATTATAATCGTCTATGTGAGGCGGTGATGGAAAATAAATTACATCAGTTCATCAGATAGAAATCCTCCATACATATGATTGATGGTTTCATTTCCCATTTGATGGAATTGGAGAAAGATATAGGGTATAACATTAAAATAAATTTCTTTTTTGGAATATATTGGTGTATTTAATTATGTATTATTAAAGAATATTTTATATAGTTATAATAATAAAAAAAATTAAAATACTTTATTATAAACTATAACGCTTCTTTGGACAACCACCTTTAAATTACACTTTAAACACTCTAAACTTGTCTGTTGTCCAAATCGATGACCTCTAGAATGTCTTTATTGATTTTAGGAAGTGATTTGGGTAAGTATTTCAGAATCCAAATTTATCTTTATGTGCGTAGGTAAAATGAGAGGGGGTTCCCATTTATATTTTAGGGAGAGATATTCTTTGAATTTCTTAATTTTTTAAAATAATATAAAATAAATTCCATTATAAAATGTATACAAATTGATATAATTTAAATATACGATTAGTATGAATTGAAATACTATCATGTAATAAAATTTGAATAATTTTATATGATTTTTTTACCCTTATCATTTTTCATTGAGCCTCTATTATGCCACATGAGGATTAACGTAAAATTTGTTTTACTATTTTGGGGTAAACATTGTTACTATAAAAGGTAAAATGGTCCCAAACTGGAACATGTTTGATATTTTAAACGAAACAAAATCACTTTGCCTAATATATGATTTTGAGGAATTTATAATCATTTAATAAAATATTTTTTTTGTAAAATACCATTTATATCATTATTTAAAATTTGTGAAATATTATAATATAATATTTTTCTAACTCATGTAGAATTTCTATAAAATGACATTGATTCAAATGAATCAAATTTATTCTCTTAACAAAATCATCAAAACAAATTTTGACTTGTTTGGTTATCATTTTGAACATTATATTTTTTATCGACGCTTTGGTTAACAAATTTTAACAATAATCATAATAATGTATTTGTAAATTTTGATTGGTTATAATTTTACTTTGAAGGTATAAATTTGATTATAAATGATAAAGGGATAATATTTTTGAGAATTTATAATCCTATTTGTCCTCATGAATGTTTTTAGGACTATAAAATCATATATTAACATATTATTTAATATAAAATACCATTAATAACAATTATTAAACTATTTATTTAATTTGACATTGAAAATAACATGAATGTAGTGTAATTAGAATATAATTATTTAACACGTCAATAAAATGTTATAATAATTTAAAAATCATCTAATAAAATAATTCATTCAAATTATGATACCTTTAATTTATAGAATTATTTTTTACATTTTTTAATCAATTGAATAAATACTATGTTGGAATTGGGTATTAATTGAAGTGATTTATTTTCTTTGTAAATATTATAAATATATTAACATGTTAAAAATATAATTTACCATTAAAATAACAATTATTAACCAAATATTCTTTGTTTTTATCCCATTCACAAATGTTAATATTATAAAAGTAAAGAAAGTGTAAATTTTTACTTTATCTTTTACATAAACATTATAATGGTAAAAATCTATGAAATATGGAACCGTTTTTCTAGATTTTAAAAAATGGATGGAAATGTGTGATCCAGACTCATATAATTGGATTGTATATTGTTTTCGGGTCAATTGTTAGTCCTCATAAAATTTTTTTTACCGAAATTACATGACGTATTTTTATCAGGGTGAAAATTATTTTCTATTATTAGTATTAATGATAACTAAAAATAATAGGGATCTAGTTACAAAAAATTTTACTTTATTTTCAAAATATGGAATCCATTATACCAAATTCATTTTTTATATGTGGTAGATAATATTTAATTTTCCAAACACAAAATATAATAAATTTTTTTAATAAGTTTATATATATATATATATATATTTATAGAAGATTCAAATATGGAATTAATTCTAATAAATTTTTTTGGAATTTAAATAATATAATAATAAAAATTAAATTTGAATTTTAACATTCTGATTATTTAAAAAATGAAATATTATAATAAGTTGAGTACATGGTATGCCACATTAAGTTTAAGTGAACAACTAAATATTAGTATTTAAATATTTTCAATATAACATAGTTGTTGGAATGGAGCGAATAAAAGGTTTTAACATAATGGTAAAAATATATTTTACAAATTTATATAGAATTCGTTGATAATTTAATTATTGACGAATGTAAAACTCATTTTAAAATGAAAGGAAATTTTTTTTGTCAAAAATAAATTTACTATTTAAAACTGTGATTTATAGTAATAAATAAACAACGTCACAGTTTTATGATTACTTTAATGAAATATTTATATATATATATATATATATAATAAATTAAACCTAATATTTCAAAATAAATGTCTTTATTTTCTAAACATGATGTAATAACATATCCAATTTTATAAATAAAGGAAATATATTATTTTCAAAAATATTTTTACCATCTTTTGATGGAACAGTTGTTTTAAAATTAGATTTGATAATTTTTAAAAATTTAGTATACAAAATAAACATCATATATTTTTATTAATATAAAAATTTACATTGTGCTATTTTTTCATTAATAAGTTTCATGTTTTGATGAATAGTGAAAATATTACATTTTTAATTAAGAAAAACTTTTTTGTATAAATAGATTAAAGAAACAAACAATATTTATTATTTTCATTATAGTATAATAAGTTCAATAAATTACTAGTTAATTTAATTATGTTCCTTGGAATCAATATCTACATTAATTTTTATATAAAAACATTTTAATATTTTAAATGTTTTTACTTTAAAACCCAATTTTCATAATTCATCAAGAAGATTAATTTTAAATGAATTTAAGTCTATTATGTAATGAATTTTGGAAAATGGATACAATGTTTGAGATCAGAAGGTCCATATTTACTAAATAGATCAATTTTATTTTTGGATAAAATTAATAGTAACATTAGTACTTTTTATTTCTATGATTAAGGGAAAATCGGGTAATTAAGGGTAAAAATAATATTATAAATATCATAAAATAACCATAACACTTCTCCTAATTTTATTTGATGAGTGATTTTTTACTAGAATCATCCTTTTTAAAATTTTCTAAACTCTTAGATCCAAATATATGAAATTAAACTATTTATAGTGGTTTATTTATTTAAAAGTCAGTCTTGCCATAATTTTATTATTTATAAGTCAAATATTTTTAATTTGGTGTTATATAGGTGATATGATTGAATATAAATAGTATTTTGAAAGATAAATTTCTTTTATAATCATGAATACTTTTTTTAACATTTATGGATGAAATAATTAAATTAAATTCTTATACAATGATTATATGGTATTTGGTTAATTAACGGAAATATCAAAGAAGTTTTATTAAAAATATTAAAATAAATATAATTTTTTATAATTAATTTCATACACTAAATTTATATAATATTTTGAAATTTTATTAATGAATTAAAATATTATCATCGATGATATCATGTTGTTATAATATTTTTAAAAGTTCATGTACTGAGTTGTGTCAAAATTTACGTCAATGATATTTTAAAATAAATAATATTTTATTAAACAATTAAATATTCACAAAAATTAAATTGTATAAAATTGATGGGGAATGGATGGAAATTTGTTAATTGAACCATTTTTTTGTTCTTTTGGTATTTTATTGTAATAATTTTTACCCTTAAAGTGTAAAAACACATATTGTCAAGGAAGGAATTAAAAAGGTTAAATAATGGTTTAAAGAAAATGATAAGTATTAAAAAATAATCAAAATTATATAAATTTCATTAGAATAGTATATTTCATAAAAAATGAATCACATATTCAAATAAATCAGTTTTGATCCATTTGTAATATGAAATTAATTTATATTATTTAATATTCTGCGGAATTTCAAGAGTTCTCCTCCCTGATCTTATTAAATGAAACCTATTATTCTCAATTTTTATACATAAAATCCTATTTTTTTACCAATATATACTAATATAAATTACTATAATACCTCTCCATGTTATATATATTTTATTTTAGGAATTACACAACCATTTGTAGTCTTCTGGTGTTAAGAAAATGATATTTTCTAAAGAAAAGGTAATGTTTTTAATTAAATGTTCATTTTCATCTTAAATTTTTTTAAAATATTATTCAACCATGGAAAAATAGTAAATTTACTATAATAATTCTAATTATATGTTATTAGGTTAATATCATCACCAAAACCATATCCAGTTCCATCAAATGGGAAAACAATTATCATTCTTGTGTACGATGAACAACCACCTCACGAACATATATAATTTGTTTCCATCAATATCTCTAATGACTAGTTATAGTTATGGAATTATTATATATATATGATATTGAAGAAATATTTATAATTATGAAATGTTATCATATAATTTTTCATTCTTACAATTCCATGTATATAAAAATGATAAGATCGTTCAAGGGTATGTGTGAAGTATCACCTACATGAAGCGATATGAATGATTTTTTATCACCAAATAATATATATGATTTTTATATAAATCTATTTAAATAATTAATATTAAATTTTGATATTCTATTCATCATGTAATGATAATATAATACTAACATTCTTTCCATAATGATCATTTAAAATTGAAAACTTTACTCATGTGTATGTGTGAGATAATATCTCCATGACTATAGTGTGGTTAAATTTTCATAATCTTACTTAATATTTTGATTAAATTATAGTGTTTATATAAAATTGAAAATAATTTCTAGAATATTCTTATGGAGATTATGGAATTATTTCTTCTTTCACATTTAAAATCACAAAAAAGACATTTTGGACATAGTTATCGATTACCATCAAAATGTCTTACATGAACTTGATTAATTAGGTAATTGTTATAACATGGTATTAAGTGATATAAATGGAATAATTATTATTATTATTATGGTTGTAAATATTTTTAATAATTATCCTATAGTTATTTTTCGATATTATAATTATGGTAAGTGACATGTCTGAGTCAAGGATAGAAACTTTTTAACTAAAACAACATTTTTAATATTTTAATGATTTATTCATATAATAATTTCACTTTCATGTACATAATTTAAATTTTTTTTGGAATTAATTTTAATGAAAATTGATTTTTTAAAATGGTAATATTACAAATCCTCTCGTATTTTTTCAAAAATGAAACATTTAATGGTTTTATGTAAAGGATTTTCTTTTATAAATACACGTTTAATGTTCCTTTTTTCAACACTTTTTACATGAGTAAAAAGGAATTATTTTTGACATAGATAAATTTAGTAGTGTATCCATATTTTATGATTCATTATTACGTTACTATTTTATTAATATTTTTTATTTTTCTTTTGAATGAAGATTATTTCATTATTATGTGCATGATATTTATATTTTTATATTTATTTTTACAGAGAAAAGGGTATTCTGAGATATAAAAGTGTTTTTTCATGTTGTTAAAATAGTATTCAATGTTTTTATTCTAGAAATATTTCATAGACATTTAAATTTCATTGTTGAGCTAATTATAGCTCATGACATGATGGGTTTATAGCAATTATAGAACCAAATATGTCATTTGGACTCCCATTATGTCGTAAGATACGACTGGTTATCCTCATTCTAGCTCTAAAAAGCATTGGATACACCAAATATTTAATTATACCATGTTTTTATTCTACTTTTAATGGTAAATGTAATATTTATTTGGTTATTATGTCCCAATGAACATACATGATTTTTTATGCATGATAATGAATTTTTAAGAATCTGTTTTTAATGTGTTCTCATGTTCTCACTAGACTGGTTATTTACATTCATTATGTACCATATTGTGTGTTTTCTCATATCATTATTTAAAATTTCTTTTATAGGTCTTATTCTTGGTAAATATAAATAAGATTTCATGATTAATGTATTGATGATTATTCACGAAATGAAAACATGTTTTATTTTTAAAAGGGTTTCATTAGGTGAAAAAATGGATAATGGGTATAATAGTTCTCTTATGATTTATCGGATTACATTTTTAGGCTTTTTCCAAATTATCTAAAACTATAAAATAGGAATATCCAAAAAAAATTCTATTTCAAACAAATAGAATATGTAATTTTTAAGGCAAGATTTTTCTTTTTGGTATGAAAGGATGGTTTATAAAAATTTAGAGATTATGATGATTTATTACGAGTAAGGGATATACTTATGGGTTTGTAATTTTCAATTTAATAATAAGTATAGTTTTATAGAAACCATTTTTAGGCATTATGTTATGAAATTAAACGTTTACTAATAGTATTTTTGGAGATAAGTATTTTTTAGGTAATTGTTCATTATTACATTTTTGGATACAAAATGAAAATTATGAGATATCCTTTGAGGATAAAAATTTAATTCTAATGGTGAATTTATTTATCTAATAATAATATAATTATTATATAGTTTTAGAAAATGGACATCACATATGATGTATACTAACAAGTTTCGCCTAACAATGTTGTGAGAATCAAATCCACAACCGAAGGGATACAGGGGTGCATCGCCTACCACTGGCCTATATGAAGTCCTGGTTAGTATATTTTTTTAACTAAAAAATTTTAAAGATGGATAAATATTTTATTTTTGGGACATATGACTTACTGAATACATACCATAGGAATTTGATAATTATTTTTTGATTATGTGATTAATGTTATTTTAGAACACATTTAATATTTCAGGAACCCTATATGATTAAGGTAAATAGAATATTATGGGATTTTATTTGGGAAATAATGGTTGAGTTATATTTTGAAAATATATACGATATCATTATATATTAATGTTGATTCAAGTTATTTATATAAGTGTTTAGAGTATCTTGGCAATTCATATTGAAATTACTTTTTGGCATAATATTTTATGAGCAATTATATTTTATTTGATGAAAATTATTAAAATTTATCTTGGAAGAATATGTGATGAAATTATTCTAATTTTTGTATTTTAAAATCAAACTAATCTATTTTGAGGAAATTTAAAGAAATTTAACTATTCAATGGTCTATCATGAACTATGGGTATTACTGTTGAATTTTGGGGATTAAAATAATTTTTCACCGTATAAATGTCTATATTATTTGGGGAATTATCTTATATTATCCTAAAAAATATGGTTTTTATTAATTTTTCAATATATGATGAATAGTTTGTTATAATTTTGTTGATTTGTTGATTTGTCTATGTTGATTATAATGCTTAATGCCTAAAATATATTCATCATAATTACTAGATTTTTTGGTGAAAAATATGAGTGTGAGGTGGAAATTGATTAATGGATGAAACTCTACATTTATGATAAGTATTGTTTATTATGTTATTAATCTAGGTAGTAAAATTACTCCTCGTATCAATGATGATGAACTTAAACGAAAAACATTATTCATTTACATTTCATACTAATAAATCAATATCCATTTATATGATCATAGATTTATGATTTTGTGAATATTAACATTCCCGTGAATTGGATCTTTATCACTCTCCATAAAACAAATGATTTACATTTTCACTTTTATATCCATGTTTTTCTACATGGAACCCTAGTACGTGTTATCTCACATGACCTTCATAATTTTCTTCCATTCTTTTAAAGTAGAATTTCTGTTAATCCTTTTTTTGAGGATGTATTTTAATAAAGCTATTCTAAATATTCATACCATAGTTACCAATCCTGAATTCAAAATTTTTCAGTCTCAATTTCAAAAGGGCTGGGATAATGTAACAACACTAGTTTATAAAAAAAAGATAAACCATGGTTGAAAGATTACATGATATTCCAAATAAGGAATAACTGAACAACTAAATATTAATATATAAATTTTATCTTCATTACGTAGTTGATATAATTGGGGGAAATTAACTAAAATTAATTAATTTTTATAATATTTTTAAAATATATATATATATAGTTTTTGGAATAGTTACTTATATTTTAATGATAAAACTTTTTTAAAATAAAATAATTTTTTTTTCTAAAATTCCATTTAAAAGTAAATTTTTTTTTATACCCATATTAAATAAATCACTTTTTTGGATTATATTAATGAAATTTATATATATATATAAACATAAAATTAAATATATTTTTCAAAATTTATTTTATTTTCTCTCTAAACATTATGGAAAAATAAATCTATTTTTACAACTAAAAAAGTATTTTCGTAAAGTAGTTTTACCACCTTTTCATGGACCCCTTATTTTCAATCGTGTTTTGGACACTTTTATAAATATTATATTACACATAAAAATTCTTATATTTTATTTTAATATAAAAATTTAATTTTGTTTATTTATTGGTATTTTTATGATAAGTTCCCACTTTTGATAAATAGAAACAAAATTATATTTTTAATTGAAAAAAACAGTTTAGTCTAAATAATTAAATGTGTTAAATTTTATTTTTAATTGTATTTAATGTTCAATTATATAAATATCGTATAATTTAAAATAATTAAGGTAATTGAAATCATTTTATTATTGAAAATCGATATAAAAATATTTTAATATTTTGAAAGTTTTTTAATTTAAAACTATTATTCTCGATTCATCGATGAGATTAGTATTAAATTAATTTTATAAAATTAAGGGTTTTAAATTTTGAAAAATGGATCAAATATTTGGAGTCAAAGGTTCAATATTTATTAGGTAGATTCCTTTTATTTTTGGATAATATGAATAATAAATTTATTACTTTTTATTACCATTGTTATGGGTTACATGGGTAATGATGGATAAAAACAATATTATAAATATTATAATATTTTCCTAAAACTGGTCTTTATTTTATTTTATGGGTGATTTTCAACATGAATAATAATTGTTATTATTTTTTGATCTATCAGCGAAATATGTATGAATTCCGTCAATTTATAGTACTTTACTCAATGAAAAGTCAAACTTCTCATATTTTTTTAACAAGTTAAATATTTTTAAAATGGTGTTCTGTTGGTGATATATTCGACAATAAAATGTATTTTGAAATATAAATTTTTTATCTTCGTCATGGTAATTTATATTTTTTGTTTATAATTAACTAAATTGTTGTCTTTCACAATGATGATGAAATAACTATTTAATTAATAGATATATCAAAAAATGTTATTAAAATATGAAAATAAAAATAATTTTATATAATTAATTTCATAAAAAAATTTAATAAAATAACTTTTCATTCTAGTGATTAGTTTATAGGATTTTCTTAAATATATAATGTTGTTATTATATTTTTAAAAAGACAAGTATTGAATAGTGTCAAAATTGAAATAAATTATTTTTTAAAAAAATCATTAATTGTTATAAAATTGATAAAATTATAAAATTTGTCATAATAATTTCTATATGGTTATAAATGTTATCAAAAGTCCATTTTTTTCTGTCACGTTATACTAAAAATATTAACCATTAAGGTGTAATAAACTCTTGTTGTCATAGTAAATATTTAATAGCAAAATAAGGCTTCAAACAAAAAGATAAGGACTAAAAAATAGTAAAAACCTAGATAATTTTCATCTAATAAATTTATTTCAACCAAAAATATTCCTATATTTTAAATTAATCAGTTTTGATCGATTTTCAAAATAAAAAAAATATTAATTAAATATTTTGACAAATTCCTTGAGTGCTCTTCCCCTATCTTTTAAAAGGGAGAATCTTATTTTCTCTCTATTATAATCAAAACATATATGTATAAGAATATATCTACCGAAATACCATCCAATTAACCATCCTCTCATTCTAGAGCTCTTATTTAATGCATAAAACCACCCATATTAGTCTCAAGGTGTTAAGAAAAAGTGATTGTTCAAATAAATGGTATTGGATTTAAATAAGTGTTTTTGGTTTTTTTTTCTTATAAATCATTCAAATATTTTTCATAAATGGTTAAATAATAACTAAATTATCATATATATTTTTATATTTTATTATGTTAATATCCTCACATAAATATATACCCACATTTATCAAATATGAAAATAATTATCATTTGTGTATAGAGTGAACTACCACCTCAAAAATTGATACAGTTCATTTTCCATAATCGTCTCTAATTATTCGTTATAACGTTAATATTATTTTTCATTTATGATATTCATTAAATATTTTTCATTATTATATGATAATATTTTATTTTATTTTATTAAATTTTTATGCACATAAAAATGATTACATCGTAAATGTGTATGTGTGAACTATCACTTCACAAAGTGATGTGATCATTTTTAATCACCAAATAATTTAGATGATATATATATATATGGATATTAAAATTACTAATGTGATATTAATTATAAAATTTTCATTATTTAAAGGTAAAATAATACTTAAATTTTGTCGATAATGATCATAAAAAATGATAATGTTTCTAATGCGTACATATGACAAACCATCTCCAATATTATAATATAGTACATTTTTCTAAAAAATTAGTTAATTTCATAATTTAAAAGGATAATTGACATATAAGAATTATAATCACGTCAAATATAAGTGTAATATGTTAATGATTAACCATGTCAAGTATATGGGTTTTCAATGCATGCTAATGATTTTTTAATAAAACATTTTAATTGGCTTTCCATGCTTTCGCTAAACTAATGATTTATTTTCTATTTGTCCATTATTGATCTTTTTCTTATCATCCAAAGTTTTAAAATCATTTAGAATGGTTATAATAGTGGTAAGGAAAATTAATATATCTTTATTAATGTATTGAGTCTATTTCATTAAATGAAAACATTTTTGTTCTTAAAAGTGTTTAGTTTGGTGAAAAAATTGACACTAAATATAACTATCCACTAGTAATGTCTCAGTTTACGTTGTGAGAGTTTTTGCAAATTTTCTAAAACACTAAACAAAAAATAACATTGAATGTAAATTATTATTTAAAATAACAAACAATATATGATTTTCATGGCATGGTATTTTTTTAAATAATTTTAAAATAGTGATACCTTTTAAATTCTTATTTTAAAAATACGGTTTTGAGTTAAAAAATCATAACTTTTTATTATACACTATAAAATAAATCCATTCAAAAAAATAAATTAAAATTAATAAAATAATTTTGACATTATGATTTAAAAATAATATCTTTTTAAAAATATCATTTTTATATAATTTACTATGTTTAATTATAAGGTTCTTTCAGAAAAAATATATAACAATCATTTTTAATGACAATGTATTTTTGAAGAAAAAATGGATTTAATAAAAATTTATTTCTTATTTTACAAAAATTGATCCATAAATTTTTATGGATTTTCACCATTATATATAATTAATTATTTATACAATAATATTATTTCCCTCCAAATTTGATGATAATGTTATAATGGTCGTGCTTAAAAAAATCATTGTTCATTTAAGTTTAGTGTTGTGAATCTTTTACGCAATGAAACAAAATATTTCTTTATTAAATTTATTGATATTTCATTCCCCAATAAAATTAAATTCATTTAATAACCTGATTTTTAGAATGCATTTTACTATATATAAATTTGACTTTTTAGTTACCTTTGTTTACACAAAACATTGAGTTTAATATAATCAAAATATACTATGAAAATATTTAAACACGACCATTTTCACCTAGAAATTAAAATTTGTTGAATGAATAGTAATAAGAAATTATTAAAAATAATATATAAATATTTTAAGTTAGTTTAATATAGTAAC
The DNA here is from genome assembly GCA_963277665.1 of Viscum album. NCBI lineage: Eukaryota > Viridiplantae > Streptophyta > Magnoliopsida > Santalales > Viscaceae > Viscum > Viscum album. The sequence goes on from OY728156.1 coordinate 624,915,521, forward strand.
AAAAAGTACTCATATTTTAGAAAAATATTTATATGCTTTAAAAAATTTTATTTTTAATATTTTTTTATAGATTTCTTATAGAAAATTGAATAAATAGTTTTTAATATTATTTTTTATTTAAATTAAGATGTTTAAAAATATTTTTAAAATCATAATTTGAAAATTATAATTTATTGAAATTTTGGGATTACATTAAATGTACTAAATTTTTATTCAATTTTGAAACATAATATATTTTTTACTAAATTAAAAAATATCATTGAAATAGCCTTATAATTTTTTGAATATGGTCTTAATTTATAGAAAATATACTTTGGTTGTAAATAATCATATTAATTACTTAAAAATCAAAAAAATATGCTTTATAGTTATAAAAACATTTGGACTTAAATTTGTTTTTCTAGAAAACTGTTTTTCATCCAATATTGTGAAATACTTATAAAATTAATTTATCCCACATATAAATATTAAATTCTATAAAATTAATTAAATAATTAGAATCATAATAATTAAAATAATTTAATTAGGTAATGATAAATTTTTTCGAAATCAAAAGTATAAAAAAATCACCACTATAATGCGGGGATTTGTATGAATATTATATTATCATTTGATACTAAATATAACCCAAATAATTGTAGACCTATAGTTGGGAATCAATAAATAAATATATTTTACAAAAAAGGTACCTATAAATCACCAATGGATGTAATCTTCTTATTTTTTATTGAAGAATACTACATGATGAAGATAATTAAGTAGTGAAAAAAATCACTCTGGCCTTGATACAGTTAGATTAACCAGTGGATTTGTGATTATATTTTGAGAATTCTTGAATGATGAAGGGATTATATTTCCATTGTATAAGATTATTAATATCATTATAGTATGATGATAAAATTGAAAATTATTTGTCACTATTATATGGTCAACAACATGAAGGATTGCATCCCTTTATATAGCAATACAATAAACATTTCAGTAAATGAAACATGATAGAAAATTTATTTATTCATATACATTTATTCAAATTGAAATTAATTCATTAAATAATATTAAATGAATTTTTAGACCATTTAATCAATTCATAATATTCTGTAACACATAATAAATAATATGTTGGGGGAAATTAATATATATGAAATATATATAGATTTATTAATGAATGTAATTAATAAACTGATATTAATACATTCATAGAATTTATGTAATTAATTATACAATTTATATAAATAATATTTTATATTAAATATATATTTTAGTGCATATCTAAAAATATGCACTTGTAAAAACATCCCATAATAACATTATGAATCACTTTAAATCACTGCGTAAATCTATGAAAACACTTTTGACGATTTTTTAAATCAAAATCTATTCACTTTGAATGAACGCATTTTATAAAATTGTTTCATTATCTAATGGAATAATTTTGTGACCCTATAGACTATATTAGTAATTTAAAAAAAAACTATTGAAGCTATATTTAAAATATGTAATCAAATAGAAGTCTCTAGAAAATCATCATTATTGCTACAGATACTACTATTCTGCTTTGATCTCCATAAAACATTATCATATCTATATATGAAAATTTTCACCATAATATGTATCATACAGATCATATTTATTTTTAATAATCTTTTTTTATATGACATAGTGAGACCACCAGACATGGAACAATGCAATCAAGAATATGGCCCTTATCATTTTTTATATTCATTGAAAAAACATACCATTTGAATGAATATATCACATGTCATTCCCATATCTTATAATAACATCACATGTCACATATACATTTAGTTGAATATATCATTTGTAAAAAAACTAATTATGTCCAGGCATTTATTTAATCTACCTCAATCAAGGGACAAATTCCTTTTCTTGTCTTACAAGTGGATAAATCCCATAATGGAATCACTACAATATATGACACGATTAAAAACATAACCAACCACCCCATATTAGATAAGTTCATATATTGAATTATTTAATTAAAGTATATGTGTTTGATTGTACTCAAGCCATTTACCATGACAACCTCACTTGATAAAGATTGAATTGAAGAATTCATGCCTAAATATATCTTTTATAATATGATTTTTCATGAGATATTCATTAAGAAATCAGTCATTGTAATATTTATATTCATATTAGTTTGTGAATATATTATTTTTTATCTGATATTAATCCCTTTTTTCATTGATATACGAATATATTTAATATGAACATTACATATCATCATAACCCATTATACTCCATGATGACCCTAAATTAAGGGGAAAACCATTTTTACTCTAAAGGGATATTTATCATTTGACTATTATAATTAAATAAATTAAAATCACATGAATAAATTATTAATAGATATTTAATTTATTATAATAACCTTTTATATTTACAACCCTTAATACCAATCATTTAAGAGATTCAATGTGACAGTCATGTGATTGCTACAGTAAAATATTATGAACATTATATCCAAATTAAATTCTTGTCATATACATATGTTCCATCTAGAAAATATTCCCACCAATTAAAAAGTGATAAATATTGATGAAGAATGAATGTTTCGAATAATGCTGATAATTATGATTCATATTTCATATGTTGAACTCATTGAATTTATCTTCAAACTCCATAAATTCAAAGAAGAAAATGTTTTAACGTTTTCTTGTTATCTACTTATAACACTTTAAAAATACAACATCATCATCCTAGGAACCCATTAGTTTTTTTTCAATAACTCTATTATAAATAATATTACACATTACATCATCAATTCACATGTACATCCAAATCGCCTTTACGATATAAAGAATAATACAAAAATTATGTAGTATTATAATAAATTAAGGAACAATCATGGTCACTTTTTATGTTAACTAAATTTAATTATTTAAATTTTTATTTAAAATTATATAAAAAACTATTTTAGGAAATCATTTGAATTTTACTTTCTCATAGAAACTAATGTAACTATTTAAAATTTTCATTACTGTCATACATTAAAACATCTTTTAGGATATGAAATGTAATTCAATTCATTATCATAACTAAAAATAACTATGTATATTAATTTATCATCATATATCCTAAAAATATTTTGACAATATGTGAAGAATCACTATAATATTATAAGAATGTATTCATTTAGTTAGAATTAACATTCCCCTTCCCACTATAACTAAATTTAAATATTTACTATGTTCATTACTATTATATAACCTATATCTTTATTACATATGGTAAATAATCACATAAACTAAATCTAGTAAAAAAATTTATTGGTAAACTTTTAACTTCTATAATTCCAAACATTACATCACTACCGTCTTAGAAATTTTGTTTTCTTCCAAATAACATTCTAAGATTCAACACAAACTACATTGTGGTTAAGGAAATAACTTTTATTATATTTTAATAGAAATATTAATGTAATATAATATTATATACTTATCATATATTTTATAATATTTGGTTCAACCAAATTATTTGGTAGATAATATTTTGTTCAAATATCTCATAAATGGATGGTGATAACACATTCTGTCAAATTTTTAACAAATTTCATGATAAACAGTTTTATCCTGAATAAATACTTTTATCCAAATATTCTTATCAAAACATGTTATACAATTAAAATGAATCAAAAAACATGGGTATGAACATAATCATCTCATAAAAACACTATTTTATCAAAAAATATCTTTTGACATAATATAAATGAATGAAGATATACAACGTAAACATAGACTCATTTAATCTTATTAAACTCAATTACATTCATATACATGATGTAGTAAATGTTTATATCATCTATCGAATGAAAAATACTATCTCAATCAATTCATACTTTTATTTTTAATCCTTGTATATTTATAATAGTTTTCAAATATACACTTTTTATCATGTATGCTTTATAATTAAATAATCAATTATTATAAAATTAATACTTAAAATTGAAATTATATGTAGTTTCTAAGCATCATTTAGTATATCTTTAAGTGATGAAATATTATTGAATTATTATTATTCATTTCTAGAAAGCACTGGTTTTGAATGACCATGATTTTATTCTTGATGTAGCTTTATAGAACATTTCAGTTAACTTTTTTTCGTTTGAACATTTTTTAAATTTTATTGTATATATAGTTCCACAATCCAGAAACAAAATTCTCATTTCACAATGTATAAATGAATTGAGAATGTAAAATATTATTTTCTTAAATTAAATCAGATTTTTTGAAAAATTGTCTAAATCAATATAGAATAAATTCATGAACTTAAAAAAAAATTAGTCCCTCCTTTAAATCATGTTATTGTTTTAAACTAATAATAAACAATGCATAAAAATACACATCTAATTTTATTTAAAAAACATTGTTCACAATATTTTTATAAGTAGTTGTGGTTTGGAATAGTGGTAATCACTTCGTAATCCTACATGAAAATGGGGGTTCAAAACCCAATGGGCGTAGGTACTATAGTAGTACTATAGAGTGTTGGAGCAACAGTGTGTTCTGTAGCTCTAGCAGTATCCGGTAGTGGCAGTAGGGCACTATAACAGCGGTGAGGTATAGTGATGTACTTTAGAAGGTGGATAATGTAGCAGTATTATACATAGAATGGGAATTAGTCCAAAAATATGGGCCTATGGGCCATTTAATGGGCTAAATACCCACTGATCCTTCAGACAATGTAATGGGTCTTCCTCTACTAGGTTAAAATACACCGTTTTTGCTTTAATAATATAAGATTCTTCGGTCCCTACCTTTAGAAAATATCATTATAAGACCTAATTCAGATAAAAATCACATCTTATACAATTTATTCATGAATGAATCATCCATGTTATCAATTTAGCAACTCGTTTCCACCATCATGTGAAAATAATAGTCAAGAATTAATTATTGTCATATCATAATCCTCTACATATTTAAAACATTTTGTAAAAAATATATTTCATGTCACATATCTATTAGAAAAATATATTTAATGTACATAACCAATAAATATTTGAAGAAACATCTTGGAACACTATGATATTAATATATTAAATATTATAGAATATCATTTAAATAATGAAAACATATTTACTATATGAGACTAAAATCAATGATGTACAGAATAATATATTTTATATGAGTAGATTTTTTTATTTATTTTCTCACTATAATCCAATATATTTGAAAATATTATTTACGGTTTATAAACCCCCATAGTAATCTAGAATCAATCATTGAACAACATCCACCAGTAGTATTTCAAGAAGGTATTGTTCTATCAAATAGAATATTTCACTTCCTGATGGACTTTTCATAAAGTAGTAGTCCTAGAAGTTCCTTAAATTTTGCTTCTCATTTTAAAGAGTAATAATAATTTATAATTTAATTATGATGTTTCATTTTTGAATAATGTGATTTTTAATATATTAATAACATATCTTATATCATTTCATTAAATACTATTAATCAATTATCTCCCTCTAAAAAATTATGACCCAATGAAACATATAAATATAGTGAGTCAAGATTCATATTTCACTAATAAATGATTCCACTTGTGAATTAGTCTCTTCAGTTAAATATGTTGACTGGGAATCATCCCAATCACAATAGTTATTATTCACAGATAGTTGAGTGGATAACCCATTATCTGAATCCATCTAATGAATTTACTGAACTCTATTCCTATGGAATCATTCCCAATGGTTTCCCATATAATTTTATCCTGAAGTAAAAATTTAAAATATATTGGAAAAAAAATTAAGGGGAAATGTTCCAAGTTAGAACATACCCAAGGATGTTCTGGGGTCACCATTACTAGTTTTCCTAACACATGAAAATTCTTATGTACCCTGGCAGGGAAGAACCTACCAGATTGAATAATCGAAGTCATTAATAGTGTTTCATTGGGAGGAATCTCATACTTAGTATTTGTGGGGTTTTCATTATTGTTCTATCAAGGTTAATATATTCAAATTCATATTAAATTCATAATTATTTCATCCTATTTAAGAATTATCTTATCATGTTTTATTCACATTTTTTTACATTATCCAAATGATTTATTATTTTTAATCCCAATTCAAACCACCAAATTAATTTAGTCAAGACATATTATTTTTTAAATCATTAAATAACCAAAATACATTATTATTAAGGAAAAAATAGAAGACTATTATATTCATAGATATAAAACTACATCATATAAATGTGTTTTATGAACACTTCATTTAATGAATGAGTATTATATTAGATAGAAAAATTCTACACGAGTAAGCCAAGAGTGATAGAAAGATAACCCCATTAACATTTCAAGTCAATTAATTCCTCCATGAAATTAGGTCATCAAACCCCATGTCTCTCTATGTTGCGATAATTTACACAATAAATAATTCAATTCATGAAAACTCTAACACCTAATATTCAAAAACAGAGCCAAAAAACTACTCACAAAATCATTATTAAAATTAAAAACAGAGTTCAATGTACTTTAAAGATTAATTTTGTGATATAAAACCTAGCACGACATTAATAGATTTATCATTTTATAAATTTTTCATATAAATATTTGATATAATTATTCATATATAAGGTTATTTAAATATGAATAAAATAGATAATAATATAAAATTAATTAAACAATTAAAAAATTAAAATATGAGATAAAAATTTATGAACATTTTTATAAATAAAATAAAATTATAATCCCTTATACAATGTCCCCATTAAATGTGTGAAAATTACAAAATTTTGAATATAAAAACTATAATGTCAATATAATTTGAATTCCTTAATATATATCATAACATAGAAGTTCTTTTTCAAATATAACTATTATATTAATTGTAACCTATTTATAATTTAATAATTTTTATTTATAATTTTTTCATAATTTAAATATCATATAGATTATTATTATTTAATCCTTTATCATACTAATTATCAAAACACCATTCATTAGCCTTAAATAATATCTAAATAAATCCTATTTAATTTCATAATTTAAAATGATTTAATTTTGAACTAAACATGAATATTAAAATAAATTTATAAAAAAAATATTTATTTATTTTCAAAAATATGAGGCACTTTTTAACTATTCAATAAAAAAATATAATTATAGTCTTTTTAAATATTTGGAAGAATATTTAAATGTTTTTATTCTCAAAATGAATCCTTTCTCATTTTTGATAAATGTCATTTATATGATATTTCTTGAATTATTAACAGTTTTTAATGAATTATATATTATATATAAAAATTATATATTATAATTAACATATATGTTGACATTTATAAAATCTTAAAAAATCATATTTTAAGATTTCTAATTAAACCATATATTTTTGTATCACAAATCATTTTTTTTTCAAAAACAATTTTAAAAAATATATTTTTATCAATTAACACTAATCATTATATAGTCAATTTTTTTATAAAGTATAATTATGAATTTTTATAAATATTTCAAAGTACCTTATCATTATTGATTATATCATTTAAAAAAATGTTTATATAACATAATTCAGTTAAAAATTAATTTATATTGATTAAAATAACTTATTTATTATTTTGATACTAATTATTAATATATGTGAACATTTCAGATTTTATTACTAAGCATGAAAATTTATATTTTCCTATTATAATTTTTTTTCAAAAATTAATAAATTTGTTGATACATTAGAGAATCAGACCACATGAAAAAACTATTGGGTTTTGTATGAACGTTTTATATTTATGTATAGTGTAAGATAACACAAACATAGGAAGATATGTCTTTGAGAATCAACATGTAAATAAATTGTATAGAAAGAGTTCATATAAATCCCCAAAGGCTATAGTCTTCTTTTTTCACGATGAATAAGAATGTTTGAGGATGATCATAAATATGTGAACAATATGAATCATCCTCTGAGGGGGGACACCAACTAATTGATTTTTTACCTTATCTTGAGTGTACATGAATATTGAAGGGTGATATATTCATCCACTCAGTTGATGAAAATATTGTGGGAGGAAGAAGGAATTGAGGAGTGATCACTATTGGATTATTTTCAACACGAGTGATCACATACCTTTATAAAAACATCTATGAAATATTTCATTAAATTAAACAACTAATCCATATTTATGTATCCATATAATGCTTTTGCGTTTGAATCAATTCAATAAATCATATTCAAATAATTTTCATTCCATTTAATCTATTCATAATAGATTATAACTAATAATAAAAAACCTTTTGGGATAAATATAAATATATATAATTGTTGTATATAATCACTTATATTTAATTCACTCAAAACCATAAATTCATTTAATTCATGTAATTATATATAAAATTAATTTATATCATATCATATTATATATATATTCATATCTAAGAGGTAAGAGGGTATATTGTGTTATTTGAGGATAAAAACAATAGATAAGGACCCCATATTTAATATTCAATCATATTGGATGAATTTATTTTAGATATTATCACATTTTTCATGATATACATTTGTTATGGGATACTTTCCAATAAAATTGACCTAGATAATATTTTTTTAATTAAAAAAATCGGTATTTTAAATTTAAATATCACTTATCTGTTCACATAGAGAAAAAAGGATGTTATGAATAAATATTTTTTTTATTATAATGTAATTATTTCCATAATGATGATTTATATATAATTTTTAGAGATTATATAATTACATTAAATTCTTACACAATGCTAACAGAATATTACTTTAATTAAAAGAAAAACAAAAATTAAATAATTTTTGGAAATAGAAAAAGTAATATTTTATGAGTGATTTATGTTTTTTAAAAGATCTCATAATTGAATAAATCATATTTTTTTGTTTTATAATTTTATTCTATTTTACACATTTTATTGATGTATGAAATGTCCAGTTAATTGAATATTTTCAAAAAAACATTCCTTTTATTTTATAATAAATAATATTTTATTGAATAGTTTCAAATTCCTGAAAAATCATCATTCCACAAATATATTTTTATATGTTTGAAAATAGCATATATGGACCATTTATTATCCAATTTTAATTTTATTATAATTATATAGACCCTTAATGTGTAAACAATCGTTATCACGGTAATTGTCAAAAAGGGGTAATACAGGTAAAAATAATGTGATATGGTTAAAAACCAAATCTTAAGGTCTCAATATTATATTTAATTATATTATATAGACATATCATCATTTTATAGTGAAATTATAAATAATTGGATTCATTTTAATATGAAAATTAATTAATCATATTTTAATAGTTTAAGGAATTCCTATAGTGTCCCATCCATCACTAATAAATGCGAACCTTCTATCTTATTCTATTCTCACACTAATACCTTTTTTATATAAAATAAATAAAAATATACCTAATTAATTACATTACCATAACCTATAGTTCATGGTTTGAATATAAAAACATCATTTGAAGTATTATGGTGCAAACCTAAAGATGTTTTCTGAAGAAGATGCATCATTAATAAAAATGAATTTTTCTATTTCTTCTTACACATCATAAAAATGTTATTCAACCATGATGATATAATAACATCATTTTCCCATATAATTTTATTTTATTATGTTTATGGAAAAACCAACATCCATCGCCTCTTCTGTCAAATGTTAAATGAATATTTTTTTCATCTGTACCACAAACTACCACCGTGCGAACCAACGTAATTCATATCCCATCATCACCTCCTGTGGATGTTCATAATTATTGATATAAATTATACATATTATAGTAATGAGATTATTATGATAATTTTAAATTAATATATCAGATATTTTCATACCACTCCATTCGCTGAAAAAATGATTATATCATTCATATTTATTTGTGGACTACCACCTCTATGAAGTGACGTGGTTTGTTTTCCATATCCACATAAAATTAAAGAAATATATAAATTATTTAAAGATATAAAATGGTATATTAATTATTAAATAATGAGAAACTAATAATTTCCTTCTTTCCAATATGATCACTCAAAAATGGAAACATTGCTCATGCGTTCGTATCGATTACCATCCCCATGACTGTAATATAGTTCATTTTTTAAAACTATATTTCATGATTGGTTTTAAAATTATAATTTATGTATAAAAAATGTATATAAATAATAATTATTATTATTTCATATATAGTGTTACAATGAATGATTTTTCCATAGTCAACCTACTATGGTCAATTTTGACATATGACCCGAATATCATCAAAACATCAAATTTGAACTTATTTGAATAGGTAAATAAATATAACATACTTGTAATATATAAAAATAATAATAAAATTGAAAAAAATTAAAATTAATTAATTTCCATAATTTCATTATTTAGTAATATAATGAATGTTCGTAATGATTTAGACCAGAGAGAAGGTATTTAGTCTCAATTTCCATTCCATTGAGATATATATGATATTATGCATATATTTATTATAATGTGGTGTATATACTACACATTTATTATATTTAAATTTAAAAACTATTTATTAATGACAATTATTGTTTTAATTAAATTTTTTTAAGGGGATCTAATTTAAATGTTTCCAAAGAGGTAATTATTTATTTTCCAGAATAATATCTAGGGATTTTTTAATTGTCATTAAAAGATTATTATATTGAATTCATTAAGAAATACCATTTATATTTATATACACTAGATATTTATGGAATTTCAATATTTTAAACAACTATACCTTTCATTGGATCATGAAACCAGAATTTAAATTATTAATATATAGTTATATATTATTTCTCTTTTAAAATGATATATTTTTTTCCATAGTGATATTTTTGTCAAAATATTTTTACCCAAGTATCCATTATTATTCAAATATGTTATTGTTGATATTTTATTTTATCCTTATGTTTTTAAAATATATGCAATTTATCTTTCTATTTTTTTGAAAAGATCATTTTTTAATTTCATTACAAAAATTAAAGTGGAACATTTCACAAAATACTATGATCCTGGTGATTTGGTGATGATATGAATGGCTGACAGTAACCTCCCCATGAAGAGAATAAAATGTATTAGTCCCCGGTGAACATATTCTTTGAATATTTATAATGATCACTTACTTCTAAAAAACATGGAACACTAATTCACATTTGACCTAAAAAATTCCTACCCACATTAGATCTTCCTCAAACATAGAACATGACACACAACCTCAATAAGCCTTGACCCACTAACTTGAATGTTTCATCCCTATCAAAACTCTCAATTTTGATTCCATCACATCAGTAGATCCCCAAAACCTAGCAGGATTATAATATGATATATTTTTGGGGATTCCACATCCTCCAGATTCACGCCATTGATTCTTGTGATGTGGATACAGATGTAGACCACTATAAGTTGCACATGGTCCATCTAGACATGACCTTTATCATCTCTGTGCCACTGGTACTACCATACTATGAATCTAAATGAGTATCCTAGAATATATTTTATATAGACTAGAATGAATAACTCATTCCTTAGTAAAAATATACTAATAAGTAACCTCTTTAACATGGTATATTTTCTTAGATTCTATTATTAATTTGAACAAAAAATTCTGTTTGAAGGTTCTTCAGACACACTACCCAGAGATAATGTTTCCATCCACATCTACCCTGTAATAATCATTTGCACCCAATCCCAGAGTGGTTATTAGATTCAAGAACTAGTTTATTCATTAAGTATTTTTTCTATTTTATTTAACATAGTTCATTCATGGAGCTAGTTTTTGGAGAATATGTTTACAATGATCACATCCCGACGATGTTGTTTGCGTTGTCAGGTTCACTAAGTTTCGTTCTAGGAACAAAGGTCTAGAAACATTGTTTTCTAATGAATAATTTTTATATTATTTTCTTGGATATGAGGATATTCTCAAAAAGATATAAAAATATTTTAATCACATGACATGTTGGTTACTTTAATCCCCCTACTATTTATAGGTGTATTGATGACCAGGGCATTACGATGGCCTTCGTGCCAGTGACCACAATGAATGATCATCGAAAGTTAGCATCAAAAAGGATCTTCCTAAAATGGAGTTGGTTTCTACTTTTTTGTGATTTTATCTCAGAAACCAAACATCATATTCCAATTGAATCACATTCAATGGGGGTTTATATTTCATGGCTGAAATATGTGTTCCATAGAAATAGACAATTAAGAAATAGTTGATTTGTGGAAAACAAAAGCTAAAATTGCCCAAACCCCAAAAAAGAAGTTTGTTTCATGAATCCCGATCCTACATGAATGGAATAAGCTCTAATAGCTCAATTAAAGTATATTTTATTTCACAAACTTGATATGGTTTGGTAGTAAACCTCTCATTATGAGTTTTAGAGTCGCAGAGGGCTTCGTGAACCATAAAATAAATAATAATGTATTTTCAATTATGATAGAGTTTCTTCTATTACCAAGGGACTTAAATTATTCATGGTATTCATAAAATAATTAAAAAACATATTTCTAACAAATACGACCACTATTTTGATATATTATATATAGTAACTATGTACTTTTAGATTCAAGATTGCACCCCATTTTTGAACCTCCTAAACATTGTGAACCCAAATGAGATATATCAACCAATGTATCCATGATTCATAAAACCTTTTTCCATGTGTTCTTAATAAACACTACTCTAAGGGTATATTCCTTCAACAAAGGATTATTACCTTGTTAAAGAAATAAGTCCTCGTGGGGCACTAGAGGCTTCATAAAGAATTCAGAATATGTGAACCACTCCTTTCCTGACTCTGGACTTCCTTCTGAAGTAGGGTCACCCAACATCGTGAATAATACTCCTTTATGAATCCACTTACCTCTTTGAAGAAACATATTTTCATGATGAAACACATTATAAGTACTAATTCTTTCTAGAACTCCTTTCATATTCCTCTCTATGGTGACTCCCTTTTGAAAACACCCCTTCATATAGATTGAGTTCCTAGGGACTCCACACACTTCTAGGACCACTCCAACAGCATCATGAGTCCCCATGTGACATGTTCCACCCACCCCTATGTCTATCATAATCACCTAAAGTGTGGCTTAATCATACCTCTTACCTTGTTATTGTTATCATAGGTACCCTAATTTTTTTTTTCTCTTCATGGACATGCTAATGCAGACCTCGTCACAAGACAGTCCCTCTGTCATTGTACCCTAGCTTTTATAAATCAATGCCATCCCTATAGAACATCAAATTTGGTATCATAATCCCTGTGGGAATAGATGGTATGGAGTGAGTCTAATCATGTATGAGCTACACGTCCTAAAAATATATAGTTCCATGTTCTAATCGTATAATGTTAAACTCCACGACAATGTCCTCAGCACATGACATAGAACTATAGACTTACCCTATTTAATGGACATATGATTACCTCAAGTGTTGTTAACATTGGATGTAATCCTCTCCCACTAGGGAGTAAAAGCCAACCCAATAGGAAAGCTTCCACACATAGCCCCAAATACCTTGTGTCGCTATCACATGATTCTCCATGCCTGATCCACATGGAATGATATCGTCTTCAAGAACCTTCCACACATAATCCAACCCTTATCGTTGTTTCTCAAAGCAGCACCCCATCACCCATACACCAGTGGATAGGTGAATATTGTGATATTCAGATCTACTTATTCCACTTGTTTATCATACCAATCATAACTCATTTGGGATTATTAGTTATTAGAGATCACATAATCCTCATCTCTTATCCATTATAATCCCCAATATATACTTTAGAAGGGACCCTTTTGACTTTTATTCCCAATCTGTTTTGATATATGTCATAATTCATTACCCACTAAATGAGATTTGATGGAAGCCACTCTAAGGTCTAAAAAGAACATTCAAATTCACTCGTATGTTCTACAAGATCCATCCATTTTAAGATCATTCCCCTATACTAGAAGAAAAAATCTCATCCAGATCCCTTGGGAAGATCAATTCATATTCCGAACACTAAATCCAACTATGTTAAATTGTCTTGAAAATGGATGCTTGCATGGGTAATACAAACACCATCCCATGATGACACTCTATTCATGACCCAATCATCCTGACTGCGTTATGTTAAACTACATGGATCAATCATGTCACATGAGCATAAATTGTGGCATCAAACTATATGGGTTTTGATCGTTGTCTTCTAATCAAGGTATATTGGATTCCTTTTTTTGGTTCAATCTCAACCAACGGTAAACATAGGTTCTCTCTCCTTCGGATATACCTCACTGGTCCTACCTCCAAAGTGAATTAGATCCAACCATCCTAGTTTCCCCTCCACGGGGCATTAGATACAACCACCCTAGTTATACCTTCTTGTGGTGTTAGACCTAACCAATATGGTTTTACATACATGGTGCTTTTCCATATATTGGTAAACCATTCATGTTTGGAATCATCCCTCCTAGGAATAGACCTCTTAGATCAACCTCTACTGGGCATTAATATCAATATCATCCCATATCCAAAATATGATAAACTCATTCACTAATCTGTATAGACTAGACGTTCAAATTCATATCTATAGGATGTAGAACTTGTGCAATAACCCCAAACAAATTCCTCATTTAAATCACGGTATTCCAAAGGTAAAGTAATTATATGATATATTCCAATGGAATTAAATTCCTCTTGCAAAACATGGGATGCCTGAGGTGAAATTCCTTGGAGGACTCACTCCATCGGCGTCTTTTCATTTTTGTTGAGATAGAATTCATTGGGTTCCACACCTAAGATGACTAACATGATAATCCCTTCTAAGAAGAATAATACAAGTAACCAATGCTCTCAACATATTAAAATTACACTAATGTCCAATGTGACTACTATATTTAATGAAGTATATATTTTCTAACAAGAAAGAATCAAAATTTCTAGAAAGAATCTATATATTGAACTTTCATTCATTGAAGGATGTCACCAAGAATGAGTTCCATGAACATGACATAACTCATAGTGGGAGACCTCTATTAGAAGAAGAGTTCCATGGTTGAATCCATGTAAGGAGGAACAGACAAACCATCATCCAATTTTCATCATGCATAATGCATCACTGTAAATATTATTGATAACCACCTACATTTTGGAAGTGGGAATGTGAGGTAATAGGAGAATCCACCACTTGAAACCATGTGTTGATATAAGAACCCAGGTTTTTGGAACGGGTCAAAATCTCGTCCCTGTTTAAATTTTTGTTTGGTTTCTCAGGAAACTGGAGAAAATTGAATGTTTATGGAAATTTCCAGACTACACGCTGTGTAATTAAGGTACACACCGTGTATGTGTAGGCGAGTGACTAGACGTGTTCTTTCCGAGTACATTTCTTGTGGTGAACATGTATAATTTTCCTACTACACGGCATGTAGTTTTGAACACGGCGTGTATACCCCTGACCGTGTGAAGCCATGTATGGTGTGTAGGCCTTTTCGCCGGGTAGAACCCAGGACACACCGTGTTACCCTTGGACATGTAGTGTAGTCTATCCATTTATAATGGATATAAATGGCGTGTGGGTAAGTCGGTGAGGAATGGAAGTGGAACCAAGTACACGCCGTGTACCCCTAGGTACACGTCGTGTACTCATGTCGGCAGGTTCGAAATGTAAGGCGGCGCAATCAGCCGCCTTATGAATAGTTAAATGTCTTATACACGACGTGTATTCATAAAGTACACGCCGTGTACTTTCTTTTTTCTCTTAAAATGGGAATTAGCCTCTTATTATGGAATAACCTCATATCCTCTTCCCGGATACGTGAACTAGTCCGACCGAACCTATCTTCCCCTCCTGATCGTCCGTTTGAGACACAATTTGAGCTCTGATTTGTGCGTTGGAACCCCCTTAGTAAGCCCTCAATTCCTCTTTGTCCATTTTGTCTGATTTTCATTCTAGAATGTGTTATAAGATTTTGAGTGGTATTGAATCTTTTTTAGATTTACCGCGTTTTAGACCTACTTGGCGGGTGTTACCGGAGGAGTAGCATCGTGTGAGTCTCAGGTTGGTGGTGCATAAATAATTTTGTGTTTTTGCGGTTGTTTGGGTGATACGGCCTACATAGCATTTTCAGGTATTTTGAGAGGGACCCGTTTTATCTTCTTTTTTCTACTATATTTCTTATGGGACCTCTGGGATGCTTTTTGGTATGCCCGGTTACCAGTTTGCGTGGGCAGGGCTGGGTGAGGGGTCGTTGCTCATCGGGGCTTTTTGGCCGGTGAGCGCCAAAATGGCTTTAATTGAAATATGATTGTTATAAACTATTTATATTAATTTGTTAAAGCTTGTTATACATTCTTCGAGGCATTTAAGACCTCAGTGTTGGTATGGGACAACACCTAGTAGGGTGAAATTCAAATATTTAGTTTGTTTTTCCTTGTTATGTTTACTGTTTACATATGTTATGTACGCAATTGCTGAATTGCATCTGCTAGAACCCTTGGGTTGTGTTGGGCTTGGCCCGGTTACGCTTGAGTGATTCGAGTCACATGTTTGGGCTTTTCCCAGGTTACTTTGGGAGGTTTTGACGATGGGATTGGGCGTCAAGGACGTCGGCTTGAGGTAGTACGACATCCAGGTTGGGGGCATGGCTCGGGTTACATGGATGGCGAACCCATCGGACATGGGCGACATGGTCACAGGGACACGAGGTGTCAGATGTTTTTGTGGCTTAGGTACTATTTTGGTGATTACCGCTCACCTGGGACTTTGAGTAGTGTGCACACAGGGATACTTTGTGATGAGGTGGTTTTGACCACTCGTGTGGGTAGAGGCCCCCATAGTTGCGGTTAGGTTTTCTGGTTGGGGGTGATTGCCGTAGAAATCCACGTGGGAGGTGAGGAGCCTTTAGGGGATGGGCGTGCCTTTGGGACGTCGGTACATGAGACACGAGGTGTCAGGAGGCACGTGGTGTCGGGTTACTATTTCTGGACGTTCCATCAAGACATCAGTGCTGGAGACACGAGGTGTTAGGAGGCACATGGTGCTGGGTTACTATTTTTGGTATTTCCTTCTGGACGTTGGTACTTGAGACACGAGTTTTCCTGTGGCACATGGTGTCGGGTTACACGACAGAGATTCTGGTGTTGGCCGAAGTAGGTGACACTCCATGGTGGCTGTTGAGCACCATTGGAGTTTGTGTTTAATTGTGCATTGTAATGTCACTGCTTTCCGTGTAACTGCATAACTTCTTAAACACATATAATTGGTACACACTGTTGGGTGGTATCCTACTGAGATTTTTCTCACACCCTGCATGGGCCCTTCGGGACGCGTGCAGACGTTATGGATTTACGTGCAGGAAAGAGGCCAGCTTCAGGAGTTGGGCTATGTTAGTTGTTGCATGGAGATGGTATAGACCTTGAGGTCATACCTAGCTGGGGTTTACTTTGTTTTTTTTTATTTTTTGTATCGGCATTCTTACTTGTTGTATCTACTGTTGATTAGCCATTGGCGCCCTTTTTATATTTAGTTGTGTATGACCTGCTCTGGATGCACGTTTTACTATTCGGTTGTAGTTACATGTTATTAGCATGCTATTGGGTTTATTTCCACTGTTTTCATTATATTTATTGCTTCTTCTATTTATCTATGTTGATTATGATTTCGCTCTGCGGGTTTGGTTCAAGTCGGCTGAGTCTTTCTTTCCACTACATCTTTATTTTTATACTTGGTACAATACCCTTATTATGATCCTTCGAGAGGGTATAACCTTCCCACATTACCTAATAGATCCTAATTGCCAGTCGAAATCATTTGGTGTTTGGGGAGGTGTGCCTAAGGTACTGACACCCAACCCGTTTGGCACTGTTCGGCTGGCTGGCCGGGTCCGGGTCATTAAAAAGTGGTATCAGAGGGGTTCTTGACAGGGATTTAGTAGCAGTGTTTTACTTTCTATTAATGATATTTAGACTTCTCTTTTTAATTCTACTGGTTTTACTATTTAGGATATGGTAGAATGGAGATAGTTTTTTACAGGGATTGGGTTTCTAGCTTATGCTTGGGTGCCTGGTGCCCCAGGTAGGAGGGATGGACCAAGTTTCCATGGGTGGGATCAACTGTTTGTTTTTGCTCAGATTATAGTTTATATGATTTCCACCTCGGTGTCTCACTTGGTGTGTGATATTCGTGATTGTGATATGTGACCATTAACCTGGTATGGTAAGGGAGAATTGGACCTTTTCCCGGTATGGCAAGGCTTGTTTTCTTTGCTTTGATAGGAACATTTTTAGGGTATTTCAATTTCATAATTGCACATATTCTTTGTGATGTGATAATTCCATGTGAATGAAATATCAATTTCCATGCTTTATATGTTTAAAATGTAATTTGGTGAAATTCCTGATAGAATTGCTTGTTTTTGCAATGTGATGTGTCATACATTATATATATTTGTAGAATTTCATGTTGCAGGATATTTGAGTATGAATCGTATGAGAGCAGGCATGTACTATCGCTGGGGCAGTGTAACTGTCAGGATTGGGAGACTTGGTCGTCTGTTTGAGGAAACATGAGTTGTTGGCATGGGCGTGGCTCAAGGTAATTTTGATACCTGGCTCTGTTTAGGGTGGGTAAAGAGGCCATGAGACCAGGATGCCATGGGGCAAGGGTTGCGGTGAGGGGGATAAGGGTAGTTTTTATGCACTGCATTTTACTACTTTCCTTATATGCGTAGAATATATTGTTATATATATATATATATGGGATGTATGATCTTTTATATCATTCAGCGGGTTACTTCTTCATGACTCAATGGAGCGTCAGGCAGGAGAAGATACAGTGCCCTAGGATCAAGGACATAATTTCGTACAGGCGGAGCATGAGACACAGGTACAGGCCCGGGGACAGGATCAGGTTTTGGATCCAGTGCAGGCAGGACAGCAGCCGGGTTTGGCATCGTTCGGGCTGTGGCTTGACGAGAAGCTCCGAGAAAGCTTGGTACATGTCTTGCAGGGGATTGATAGAGGAGTGCAGGGTATAGAGCCTTCTATGGCATATCTAACGTGGGAGTTCCTGTCACATCACCCTCTACTCTTCCAGGGTGAGGGTGGTCCAAAGGATGTTGTGAATTGGATAGAGAGTATGCATATGACCTTCGAGCTGCTAGAGACACCTCTAGGGTAGAGGGTCAAGTTGGCAACATACATGCTGAGAGGACCGACAAAGAGTTGGTTGGATGTAGAGGTACAGGCTCGTAGGCACGAGGGACTATCATTGAAGGACTTTGAGAACAAGTTCTTCGAGCACTTCTATCTAGAGGCTCTGAGGGCAGAGAGAGATCAGGAGTTCTTGAGTCATTAGAAGGGAGACATGTCTGTTATGGACTACGCATCAACCTTCAAAGACCTGTCTCGCTTTTCACCTCGTATGGTAAGCGATGACGCAGCTAGGGTGAGGCGCTTCGAGGATGGCTTACGATACGCCATTCGGGTCCAGGTGAACATCTTCAGGTTGGGTTCCTTCTCTGAGGCGGTGAACCAGGCGCTCATAGCCAAGGTCAATGAGAGGGAGAAGTCTCACTTGGGCATGGTGACAGCTTCTGGTGATGGTTCGGACAACAAGAAGCGAGGACGGGATGAGATCCTGCAGGGCAGTCAGGCCTGGGATTCAGCTAGAACACATTGTGGTAGTAATTCAGTGATTTTCTTCCATTGTGGACAGTTGGGTCATGTTTGGGCTCAGTGTGATATGCCTTATATGGAGTGTCGGGCAAGTGGACTGGACAGGAATTTAGAGAGGTTTTGTAGGTAGCCTTCTAAGATAGCCGTTAGGTAGGGATGAGGATAGACTGCAGCATCTGGAGTTGGTCAGGTTCGGAAACCGGTGACGTTAGTCGAGGTTCAGCTGTGCGCGGAGGTTGTGACAGAGACGGTGCAACCCAGATGAAGGGTTAGTGGTTGTTGACTAGAGCATCATCGGGAGGTCAGGAGGCAGGCAACCGTGTTTCAGGCCAGGTGCCCGCCGTGGAGCTGCCAGAGGCTGAGCAGGCCGGTGAGCCGACGACAGTTAGAGGTACCCCGTGGTGTGGCCGTGATCTCCATGTTTCCTTTTTGGCACGACCTGTAGAGGCATGTCTGTTTTGAGTGCATGTAGTGCACAAGATTTTTGTGGACTGACAAGATGATGGTCTGCGGGCTTGGAACCATATAGGTTGCGCGATATATTCTATATATATGTATGAGATTCCTAGCATTAGGGCATCGGGGATGAGGGTTACTTGAGGTGTCGTGGTCATCGGGGCATCGCAGATGCGGGTTACTTGTGGTGCCTTGGGCATCGAGGTATCAAGGATGTGGGTTACTTGAGGTGCTAGGAACTAGGACCTCGTATAGGAGTAAACCTATGTGGTATGGGTTATGTTGGGTGTTGGAAGCGACAAAAGAGAACCAACGAGTTTCAAGGGTGACGATGCGTCACGGGAGGACTACGCATCCGGGAAACATGTTAGTAAACCTTAGTTGCTTTGAGCTTTTTTGGTTGAGACCGAGTAGGAAATTCCTATGGTGGGTATCCCCTTGAAGAATTTAGTCGGGACCTCTGAGACCGGGGCATTCCGAGTTACTTTTATCGGGGTGGTATATATGGTTCCATCTCCGAGTTTCGTTTGTTATCTTGGGGACGAGCTACGTTAAGTTGTGGAGTTTGTAAGAACCTGGGTTTTTGGAACAGGTCAAAATACCGACCCTATTAAAATTTTTGTTTGGATTCTCAAGAAACTGGAGAAAATGGGATATTTTTGGGAATTTCCAGACTACATGTCGTGTACTTAAGGTACACGCCGTGTATTTGTAGGCGAGTGACCGGGCGTGTGCTTGCCGAGTACATGGCATGTTGTGATAGTGTAGAATTTTCTTACTACATGGCATGTAGTTTTGAACACGTCGTGTATACCCCCGACCGTGTGAAGCCATACATGGCGTGTAGGCCTATTGGCGGGCTATAACCGAGGACACACCATCTCCCCTTGGACACACCATGTAGTCTAGCCGTGTAAAAGGGATATACATGGCTTGTGGGTAAGTCATCGAGGAAGGGAAGAGGAAAAAAGTACACACCATATACCCCTAGGTACATGCCGTGTACTCATGTCGACATGTTCGAAAAGTAAGGCGGAGGAATTATCCATCTTATAAATAGTTAAATGACCTATACACGGTTTGTAGTCCTAATGTACAAGTTGTGTACTTTCTTTTTTTCGCTCAAAACAGGCAGTAGCCTTGTGTTGAGGCAGAACCTCATATCCTCTGCTTGGATACGCGAACCAAGCCGGCCGAACCTCTCTTCCCCACCTGATCATCCATCTGAGACCCGATTCGAGCTCTGATTAGTGTGTTGGAACCCCCTCAGTAATGCCTCGATTCCCCTTTGGCCTTTTTATCTGATTTTCATTCAAGAATTAGTTATAGGCTTTTGAGCGGTATTGAATCTTTTGTAGATCTACCGCATTTTATATTTAATTGGTAGCTTTTACTGGAGGAGTAGCATCATGCGAGTCTCAGGTAGTTGGTGCATACTTCATTTTGTGTTTTCGCAGTTGTTTGGGTGATACGGCCTATGCAACGCTTTTGAGAATTTTGAGCATTACCCGTTCTATTTGCTTTTTCCTACTGTATTGATTATGGGACCTCTGGGATTCTTTTGGGTATTCCCGGTTACCATTTTGCATGAGTAGGGCCAGGGGAGGGGTCCTTGCTCATCCGGTCATTTTGGCCGAGGAGCGCCAAAATGGTTTTAATTGAAATATGATTGTTATAAACTATTAAATTGAATTTTTTAAAGCCTATTATAAATTTTTAGAGTAATTTAAGACCTCAGTGCTTGTATGGGACAACACCTGGTATGGTGCAATTCAACTGTTTAGTTTGTATTGCCTGGTTATTTTTACTGTTTACATATGTTATGTATGTAATTTATGAATTTTATCTGCTAGTACCCTTGGGATGTGTTGGGATTGGCCCGGTTACGCTTGAGTGATGCGAATCACTGGTTTGGGCTTTTCCCATGTCCCTTTGGGTGGTTTTGCCCATGGGATTGGGAGTCATGGACGTCGGCTTGAGGCATTACAACTGTCAGGTGGGGGGAATGGCCTGTGTTACATGGATGGCGAGGCCATCAGACATGAGCGACATGGTTGCAGGGACACAAGGTGTAAGATGTTTTGGTGGCTTTGGTACTATTTTGGTGATTACCGCTCACCCGGGACTTTGAGTAGTGTGCACACAGAGATACTTCGTGATGACATGGTTTTGACCACTCGTGTGGGTAGAGGACCCCGTATATGCGGTCAGGTTTTCTGGTCCGGGGTTCCTTCCATAAAAATCCATGTGGGAGGCGAGGATCCTTGAGGGGATGGGCGTGCCTTCGGGACGTCAGTACTTGAGAAACATGGTGTCAGGAGGCATATGGTGCCGTGTGACTATTTTTGGGCACGCCTTCAGGACGTCGGTACTGGAGACACGAGGTTTCAGGAGACACTTGGTGTCGTGTTACTATTTTTTTGTGTTCCTTCGGGACTTCGGTACTTGAGACATGAGCTATCAGGTGGTACATGGTGACGGGTTACATGACAGAGATTCCGGCATTGGCCGAAGCAGGTGACACTCTATGGTGGCTGTTGAGCACTAGTGGAGTTTGTGTTTATTTGTGCATTGTGTTGTTACTGCTTTCATTTTAAATGCATAACTGCTTAAACACATATATTTGGTACGCACCATTGGGTGGTATCCTACTGATGTTTTTATTACACCCTGCACAGGCCCTTCGGGACGCGTGCATACTTTATGGATTTACGTACAGGAAAGAGGCCAGCATCAGGAGCTGGGCTGCGTTAGTTGTTGCATGGATATGGTAAGGACCTTGTGGTCATACCTAGTGGAGGGTTAGCTTGTTTTGTTTACTTTTCTTTATCACTATTCTTACTTGTTGTAGCTACTGTTGGTTAGCCATTGGATCCCTTTTTATATTTAGTTGTGTATGACCTGCTCTGGATGCACGTTTCACTGTTCGGTGGTAGTTACATGTTATTATCATGCTATTGGGTCTATTTCCGATTTTGTCATTATTTTTACTGCTTCTGCTATTTGTATTTTTTTATTATGCTTCTGCTCTAGGGGTCTGGTTCGAGTTTGTTGAGTCTTTCTTTCCACTGCATCTTAACTGTTATACATGGACCAGTACCCTTATTATGATCCTCCGAGAGGGTATAGCCTTCCCACTATACCTAATAGACCCTCTCTGCTAGTCGGCAGCCTTTGGAATTCTGGAAGGTGAACGTAGGGTAGTGACACCAGACCCATTCAGCACTGTTCGGGTGGCTGGCCGGATCCGGGTCATTACAGTTGACACCATAGTGCACACTGAAAAAGCATCAGAAACACCCTCCATATAGAATCATGTTTGTTTTATAAACCCTCATGTATATGATGTGAAATTGATATTTGATTATATCATATGATTATTATTCATTAATTTCACCCCTTATCATATTATTATAAGGATGTTAGGTGATTCTTTCGGTTTCAAATAAAATTTTATAAAAGATATTTTAGAGGGGATATTATCAAAGTAGTAGAAAAATCCACTTCTAATTATGCTTTCTGAATTTGTTAAGTATTGAATTTTTAACATATATATATATATGAACTCTTATACATTAAATTTTAGTAAAATTATTTGAGTTTTAGTTTCATTAATTAATTTTTTTTGTGATTATATCGAGTCTAATTTTAGGCATTAAGACAACAATCTAATGTTTAAATGGACATAATAATTTAAACAGAGAATATTATATTGACGTTAATTCATTTTGGTAATCAAATTTACCCATAAATCATTTAGTTAATTGCATATTATTTTCATAATGATTATTTAACACTAATTTATATGTTAGTATGTAACTATTAACTCTTTCTAAACCAAATTATTGTCAGTAGTTTCTTTTTATTTCAATGAAATCCATCTTCAAGATAGATTAAATAATTGATTATCATTGTTATAGAAAAAAAATACACTACTTATGTATGATTTTATGTATTTGATTTATTGAAATTTTAATTTATATACATTAAAACTCTTGTACCATACATTTATAAAATTGTTTGATCAGAAATTTATTTAATTATATATGAGGTGTTTATATTATGTCTAATTTATAATATTCCACATATCCCTACATAATTCATGTATTTATTTTATTTATTTTATTTTTTAATTATTTTTAGAATTATATGGACTTATACTTATTTTGTATATTATTATTATCTATGATATTAATATTCTTTTTATAATTTAAATTTTATTTTTAAACTCTAATTGATAAAAAAAATTCAATATAACCTTGATATTTAATAGATTATTATATATTAATTTTTATATGTAATGATAAATAAGGTTTTTGACACTTTATTGTAGAAGATAGAAAATTTCAAACAAGTTTTCTAAGATGTATTATAGTACGTAATAAAATTTTAAATCACATTAAAAGTTGGGAAATTCTTACCATCCCAAAAAAAGTAGAAAATTATTTTAATTATTTCCTACATGTGCATCCTAATGAAGCCAAGTTGATTTTTATTTAATTCATCCCTTTGGAATACATAGCAAAAAAAATCTTAAATAAAACCATTAATGGGATTTTACTATCTAGATCACTGAATTTGTGTTTTTTGACACTTTTTTATTATAACCTCTATTTAATAATATGTTTTCCCAAAAATAGAGAATAATGATGAAATGATTTGGGAATTTAAATTTCAATATTATAATCTATAATCATCTGGAATTTATGTGTGTGTGAAATCCTATAAGTTATATATTACATATTTGAATTTATATTATATGTTATTTACATATGTCTATATTAATCTATATAAAACATGGAATCATTTTTTCATAAAATTCAAATTGTATTATAAATTAATAAGATTTAATAAAAAATTTATAACTTCTACATTATTTATCTTTATTATATTATTTAATCATTTAGGGTCTATAATCATGAAATTATACTAAACATATAACTATACTATAACTGTATTTATAATAAATAGGAAATATAACCAATAACATGCCTTTGAAGTATGAATAAAATGTGTATAATTTGGGTTTAATCTAAAATAATAATGTACAAATATTAAAATATATGGACAACTATTGTTTAATAATGAATAATATTTATATGAAATAATGTATATGTATAACTAATTTTTAATAATCTGAAAACTACTTTTAAAAAAAAAATTGTTTTAAGTTGCAATCTATGAATAAAAGGTGTTATAATTTTTTCCATCCAAATGATTTTTGGAATTAATATTTATATAAATATAAAGGATTAATTAAAATTTAATTTCTTATAATAAAATATTATTTTATATTATGTTCCTATAATTCAATAGATATTTTTCTTTTTAGAATCATCTGTCAATAACTGCGAAAAATAATCCTCATTTCCATTATAATTTTTTTTAGTTTTTTTAATCATTCCTTTATATTCAAATTAATTCTTCTGTATCATGGTAATAATATCTTACAATGATGTCCATATATGATATATGGAGGAAATTGATCGTGACTTTGAGATAATTGTGACATAATGCTAATATGGTTTCCCCAATGTGTGTCATATATTTCAGGATAATATTAAAAAACTTTACACATATCATGTGTATTATTGAGAGAAATCATCAGAGATGAAATTTTCATTTACATAGCATCATTTACATATTGGAACATTTTGATCTTTAAGTTATTCAACTGAAATGTTCCATGAATTATATTTTAATTATTTTAAAATGTTGAATATGAAATTACATTCTATAGTTGTATTATTAAATTACTTCTATTTTTTAATAATGGTTTTATATATTTCATTGTTGTTCTATTAGAAATTAATAATAAAAATATGGGTGTCTTTCAAAGTTATTGAAATGGATTTTTAATTGTTTGTTTTAAATATTAATTTATATTAAAAATTGATAGGATTGTGAAAATTATCATCATATTTATAATAAGATTGTAGTAGTATATTATGAAATTCTATTTGTTAAGTAAGAATCACTTATAAACATAATGTTTCTTAGAAATATATATGATATATGGTTTTAAAATGAAATAATATTATCCATTGAAATGTTGTTGACCAAATAATAATTCTATTTAATATGGAAAATATCACAAATTAATAATTATTACATGTTACTGGATCCAACAGAAAAATATCTATAGTTCATTGATCATAAAATAATTTAAACAATATATCAATCCATAATAATCGACATGTTATATTTTTTACTATTATTTGAGATAATTATATAAATTTATATATAGGATTTATTTAAAAATGATATTAATTATGAAATTGGAATGAAAATAATATAGGATATAGATTATGGTAATTATAATGTAGTTCAACAGTCGCAAACATCTAACTATGAGTTTAAGGTCAAAAAATAATATTATTGTTGGAAGGTAAATATAATATGGTTATATATAACCATATTATTATATTGATATAATTTGATTAAAAATATGGATATTGGTTATAATTATCATTTTGAGATATGATATTTTCATTTCCTATAAATGTGTGTATAAATTCAAATCATCCAGAATTAATTTTTAAAAAATATAAATGATTAAATTGTGAAGAAATAAATCCTACAACTCTAAAAACATGATTATCACAAATATAGATTGAATGATAATTTGAGATATGTTTCATTTATTTTCACTCTCTATATATTACTGGTGTTAATGATTGGGTCATGTCTAGACACATACATTTATTTGGTTATTATGATGATATCTTACCATAGTAATTTTAAAGAAAAATTACACATTAACTCTTGACGTATTTATATTAACATAGTAAAGGATATTACTAATGTTAAGTTGTGTGGTGGAATAGTTTTTGAGAAGTAGTTTGAAAAATATTATATGATTAAATGATATATGTGTGCTAGTGTGTCATTTTCTTCTCAAATGAATGAAAATTGTTGAACAAATTTTAGTATCATAGATATCCCTAATGAAAACATTGAACCTTATTGATATACCCATATTCTAGTTTGGAAGAATTGAAATGGAACACTGAATGACGCTAAACTTGTAGATATGATTGGTATTTGTAGCCCCCTTATAATGTTTACACATCTCCATTCTTAACTTGTGGAATTATATTTTTTTGGTATTTTTGTTATGTAATTCTGGAAATTATCATGCTTTATTCCACATGGATATGATATCTAGTATAACATAGAGATGAATGTCTATATTTTTATGTTGATAATAATAATTATTGGAAAACTAGATTTATACAAAAAGAATTATAAATAATTGATATTTCATGATAAATATAGAAGGGGTATGTGTGTATTTGATCATGTCATTATGAATTATAAAAGAATATTAGTTGAATATTATCATAAGAGTACATTATAATGGATATTTTTTTTATATGATTGAGTATAGACATTTCCTTATTCCAAAATATGGTTTTTTGAACTGATTTTATATACACTACCCTCTCCATGCAACAGGATTATGTACATACTCTAGAATGTCACTAAGGTGGGATGGGCTAAAAGACAACCCAATCTCCACGAAGGATAGGATGGACCAAAATATTTACCACCCTACAACATGATATTGAAATTTTGAATTCCCTATGAACGTATAGTCAGATGAGTTCAAGTATAGATCATCATAGAGTATGTTCTTACGAAATACAATGTATGAACATATTTGAGTACAATATTTATCCCTTGTGAAAACATGGAACTATATAGACATACCCATATTTTTGATTGGAATACATGAAATAGAATATTGACTGATGATCAAATTATGGATTGTATTTTTTATTTGTAACTCCTTGATAACTCTTACTCTTCTCTAGGCTTAAATTTTAGATATTATATTTCTTTAGAATTTATTTTATTGAATTAAAAGAATTTTAATTATTTATACCATTTTCAATGATACCTAGTATATCATTATGATGAATGAACACATTTTTATTTCAATAAGAATAATAATTAGAATACAATATTTATACTTGATACTCTCTAATTAACTGATTTTTCATGATATATATTGAAGGTTTATGTATATATCTAATCTTGTAATTATAAATTGTTAAATGGTTTTTGTTTAATATTATCATAAAAAGTAGATTATATGGGATTGTTTTTAGCCTTGATCGAGTATATGCCTTACCCTATTCCAAAATCTGGTTGTTGGCCTTAAATTTATATACACATTAAACTTTCCATGAAGCAGGCTTGTGGATTCACTATAAACTTTTTCCTCGATGGGATGGGATATAAGAAAACCCTATCTCTAGCCTGTATGAGATGAACCAAAATATTAACCAATCTTCAAATTGATATTAAAATCATGAATTCCAAACAGAATTTTGGTAATGAGATTTCTAGTATAGATCCTCTTTTTTAGGTTGTTCCTTAATAAAATTTATGATTAGTATAGTGGTTTCATATTTATAAGGCTTCCATTCTACTTTTAATATTTGTTATTTTAAATTTTTTATATTTATTTTAATCGTTTTGCATATATGTATGTCCACAATGTTTTTGACTCAAGGTTGTGATACATTAGTGGTTTAATGCTATAAATATATATTCTCACACCATATAGTCTAAAGCTTTTTCTACATCGTATTATGTACTTTTATTGTGATAAATCATGAAATTGTTCTCATGAATGATTATTAATTTTATCATGAGTGATCCATCATTTTCTATGTAGAAAACATTAGTAACCATGTTTACAAACCATAATTTGTTTATTTATAAAATATGAAGGAAATTTAGAGAAACCCTGATTATTGTTGCCTTGGGACCACTATCCAATCTAGTATCCTTTATATATTATCTAGTTGAATTTTCCATCATGTATTTGGTTACATAATGAGAAGCTCTATCTTGGCTATCAGATTAGGAAAAGGCATCATTTGCATCCCAGATAATATCAAATTTTCCCATTACCCGATAAAATCCTCTAAGGTACATTAAAATTAATATTTTAATATGTCTGATATTTCACCATACATAAATGAAAAAAAACCTTTTAGATCACCTACATGGGTTGAACCTGAATCAAATTTATCTTCCAGAGGAATCATTTTCCCAAAATAAACTCTCTATTAAAAAAAGTCCAATGTGTGGTGGAATTATCATTTATATTGAAAAGAATTGTAGAAACATGATTCATCAACATTTATTCTTGAATGGAATAATATATATTCTTGAACAAAACCCCCCCATTATGTTGATTAATTTGAGGAATTGATAAGAATTATTTTGATCCTACAAGCCTCGTTAAGAGTATTGGACCTCAATTTTAAGGTTGATAGATATAATAACCTTTTTGTAGATGGATATGTATTTATAATATTGATATAATATTTATGAAAATTTCATTTTGATACATCTTACTCCATATTGATGATATCAATGATGTTCTAAATGTGGAACTTGTATACATTTGATCTAGTTACTAATCCTTCTACCACTTTTCGATAAAAGTGGATATTTCATATGAATTGGAACTTGTCTATTGTAATATACTTTTAAGGTCTTATCTTATTTTAATCCTAATCTCCATGAACTATTTTTACATTTTTTTCTTCTAAGTGAACATTCGTTTTAGTAAAGATTAATTTTATATCATCCACTTGTTCTTTTTATGATGTGTTTGTCATTTCCTTCTATGATGTACTTTTACATTTTATATTTTCTTACACCAAGAAAAATTACAAATTATAAGCGATTTAATATAACCAAAAGTTTTATCAATCATAAAAAATTAGGTTTATAATTCATAAGTCTCTTACTCTTGTTATAACCTATAATTGGTTTCGCTAAATTTTTTTAGTTTTTTTAAATTTATAAGTTACATTCATGTTTTACTTAATTTATTTTTTCAATTATATAGTAAATTTTTTACACCCATTTATTTTATTATCTTCATGTTCTAGTATGTATTTAACTTGACACATTTGGACCAAAATATCATTAACATCATGCCCTACATGATGAGGGTGCAATAATAGTTGATGGATGTTTATCAATTCTATGCTCAATTTATGTGGATAGTGATGGTGGTGGTGGTGATTATGATAGAACTATTGTACAGGTCGATGATTATAGAGAGTATGATGTTGTTGGTAACACATGCATTGATGGTGTTGATATTGGTTCCAATGATAATGATTATTCGAATGAAATTATTGATGAAATTATTGAATGTTTTTCACTTATATATTTATCATTTGGTTTATAAAATAGAAATTTTATATGTATTTATATTTTTTTGTATTGGAATTTTTGTAGAAATTGAATGTTGAAGTATGTGTATTTGGTATGCTGTAGCAGGTATGTTGCTTGATATTTGGGTATTGTAATGAAATGGTTTAAATAGTGGATGTAGATGTCTTACTAACATAGTTTAAACCGTGGAATAAACCTTTATAGAAATAATTTTACAAGGGATATTATGGGTTTTCCATGGTTTAAGCCGTGAAAATTCAATATTTAGTTCCATGGTCCAGTCCATGGTAGTATACTTTAATATCCACAGTTAAACCATTGGTAAATTGAGCAATTTCCATCGTTTAAACCATAAAAATATATGACATACTTCCTAGATTTAATATGCAACAATATTGAGCTTTTTCCATAGTTTAAACATAGAAATAGATAAATATATCCCTAGTTTAAACTGTGCATGTAATTGTACCCTATTGTAAAAGAAATTTCTATCTTGGTTTTTTTCATACTACAACAGTTTACAAAAATGGAAAAATCCAAATTTTGGACTTCTGTGAGAATGTCATATTTATTTATAAGTTCATGTGTAGTGTGTATATGTGTTTTTGTATTTGTGTATGTGTATGTATGTTTACATGTATTACAATTATTATGTATGTATGTTTATGCATGAATTGGGTATAACATTGTATATGTATATTTTAAAATAATTATATAATAAGAAAATAGATTTTTCATTTCAATTTGACATATCTCATTATAGTATATGTATATATATATATGTACATACATGTACACGAAAAAAATTACAATGAAAGTCATTTATTTTTTCAAATACAATTAATGGAATTATATACATATATATAGTTGATTTTTTTTAGTATATCAATTTTAATATGTATTTATAAATTTTAATTAATAATTATATTTATTTAATTTTTCATACTTTTATATAATTAATAATTTAATTTTTTATTTTATTAATTCTGCAGTTTAAATATTTATATAATAAATATTTATCTATTTTTAATAAGTAAATTATTACGAATCTCTTGTAT
The DNA here is from genome assembly GCA_963277665.1 of Viscum album. Lineage (NCBI taxonomy): Eukaryota > Viridiplantae > Streptophyta > Magnoliopsida > Santalales > Viscaceae > Viscum > Viscum album. The sequence continues at coordinate 624,946,910 of OY728156.1, forward strand.
TTAAATGCGATTTTAAATACTTATTCAAATTTTATTATAATATTTATTGATTTCCCATACTTTTAAAACCGATATATTTAATAGTTCTTATTCATTTATAATTTTTATTAAATTTGACTAATAATAATTATTATATTTTATTCAACATTAAAAACTAAAAATTCCAGGTTATATATTCAAAATTTATATTTCTTCATTTCTAATATTTTTTGAAATTTCATTAATTATAATATTTATTCATTTAAAATTTTTAATTTATTTTTGATGATAGTTCTTTTAAAATTTAAATTAATAATATTTATTTCTTTTCAAATGAATGTAACATATATAATTAATATTTATTCATTTTTATTTAAATATATCTGTATTTGAATATTATTTAAATTATTATATATTCATTATTAGCTAGTAAATTATTATAAATATCTACTTTTACATGTTAAGTTTTATGATTTATTATTTTTAGACTCACATATATTCATTTCTTATATTTCATTTTATAATTCAAAAAAAATTATTAAATCATTTTTTTTTTATTTAAATTTATTTATCTTGTACCAATTGTCTCACATAGCAATATTGAACACCATAGTTTCTAGATTTTCCATTATATTTTTTAATGAATATCCTAACAAACATTTCTTGACTATCATAATATACAGTAACAAGATACATTTTAACATTCTATAATAAAAGATATTTAAAAACAGAACTTTGAAATTTTGATTATTTTCTAATGGATGCTAATGAATAAATCATAGAATCCTTTGTGGAGTCCATTATAAAAGTTTATCTCCTTACTCCCCAACTGATTAATCCACCTTCATGTGTAAAAAACCAACCACTCATAGAAAAGTGATCCTCTATATTAGTAATCCATTTTCTACTTGAAATATCCTCCCAAAACCCTTTGGTTTACTATATAACATATATAGTAATACATAGCTCCCTTTAGATACATGATTATTCTTTTAACAACATCCAATTATTCTTAACAGGGTCTTCTTATATACCTGCTCTACCTTTTAACAACATATTCAATATCAGTTCCGGTGCATGATATTATATATATGAGACACTATATAAACATTTAATATACAAATTAAGAAACTACCCTACTTGGATTTTGTTTCATGCAATTTATATATTCATATAAAGTATAAACAAGTGAATAATAAAATTTTTAAACAATATCGAGGACATATTATTATAATGAGATAAATAAATAAAAATAAAATATTCATTCTCAATAATTTTGAATCCAAAAGTAATAGTGGATTCACATAATTCTTTCATATAACCATTTCTTGATGAAATAGAGTTATCCCCATTCAAATGATTCATAACAATTCCCAAAATTAGCATGTCATTAGTATTTAAACAAATAAACTCATAATTTTTATTATAGATCTTACTATAGTATTATTTATCATCTTGCTTAAAAATAAACCCCTTTAATAAAATAACATAATTTAATTTCCCATGAATTTTTTTATATCTTACACTAAACCATATAGAGAGAATAAAATTTTTTAAACCTTCTTTTCTTTTTTCCATAAATTATGAATCCTTTCAGTTGTCCTACATATATTCCCTCATCATAAAAATAATATTTATAGTTCTTTTATAACTCCCATTTGTTTAATTTCATATATATATATATATATATATAATATTGAAAGGAGGACTCTAATTGAATTATCCCTAACAATGGGAATATAGGGGACAAATTAAAAGATTCCTTCCTTTAATGTAAATCCCATAGCTACCAAAATGAGTGAATATTTTACAATAATAACATCAACATTTATTTTTGGATAAATTCTCACGTACAAACAATCAATAGTGAATAGTGAGGAAGCTCAATTAATTTCCATGTATTTCTCCATGTTATACAGTAAAAATCAACATTTATTGCTTCTATTCAAATACATGCATCATCCAATGAAATAGTTTATTAGAGCTTTGTTGTATCATAATCGATTATATGAAAATTGAAGTATTTGATAAAAACAAATAGCATTTCCTTCATAAATGAGAATATAGAAATTAATTCAACATGACTTGGGTATTTTACTGGCTCTCTGAGTAGAGTAAGTTCATATTCAGTCGGATACTAACTGAATAAAGATATAGTCTTATAGATTATCTTCATATTGTAAAAGAAGTGAATTTCATGAAAAATGAAATTTTTTCAATCAAACATTGTTTATAAAATTTCACCAAATCCAAGAGGAAATATTTCTATGTTAAATTTGTAATTAATTTATTAAAATTAGAACAAATATTACCTCATACTTGAGATCATTATTCATATTATTTGATGATTATATGAGAAAGAAACCATAATCTATATTCTCACTTGTTGGATCAAAATGTATAGTCCCTCTAGCGTCTCAGCACATGTGCTTCTATAATATCAAAATGAAACCAATGATTTTTTGGGTGATAGAGTTTTCGATTGACAATAATTAAATTTTTATATTGATATATTATTATTTCATAGATCTGAAATAAATTCACTTGATCTTCTAATCATTTAATGAATGTGAGAATATAGAGGATTATTCAAGATAGCAATCTATTACGCACAATGATTCATTATTGACCTATACTAAAATGAATTAGTGTTCTATTTATAGAACACATGTTAGGTTTTTTAATTTCATTAATTTCACCAATGTCCTTAATAAATGATAAACCTATGTATAACACCATTCAATGTAATAAAAATAATAATATTTTTTTAATTACATGGAATTTACTAACTAGAACATTAATAAATATATTTTTTACCATCTTGCAAATTAACATATATCACCAGAGAGAGTCTTGGTTTTCCCATCCTCCTAATCATTTATCAAAAACCCAAATAAATACGTAATTAAATAATTTTGCATAAATTAATTATTTTATTAATTTCATGTTGAATAAATATTTATTAAATATTTAATAAATAATTTATCATTATATATATAAAAACTACAATTACCTTGTGAATAAAAATTTATTAAATTGATGAGATCATAGATTCTGAATAAATTTATTCCTTAGTCACTAGAATAATATTTTTTTCAACAAATAAATTCAAATATATTTTAATTGAGATTAACAAAAACTCTTAGTGTATCGCCCTATGTTTCCTTTTCACATTGGAATTAGGTTGGCTCACCCAAAGTCTAAGAATGTTATCTAGTGATGGATCAATAAAAACAATCAAATGAACTTAACGTCACATCATTGACCTCGACACATTATCCCTTATTGTATCATATTACCCCTTTTTTACAATACCTCATCAATATTGTCTTAGTCAAGTGTCATTAACCTATATACATGATACATTTTTCTTTGAAAATGTGATAAAAAATTTTCATTACACCAAGGCCGTACAATTTAAAACAAAATTTCTATTTTAGTCAAAGGGATAAAATATCCAATTCCATAAATATAGAAGTGAAAAATCCTCCCTCAACACCTTTATTAATATCATTTCCTTTGTGACTCCACCAAAGTACCCTACTTCCTGCGGACATATGGCGTCAAAATTGTTTTAAGTAAATCAAATTTTATGGGTCCTGAAATGAATTAATAATAATTATAATGTCTATGGACCATTACACAAACTATGAATGAAGAATATTTGATGACAATTAAAAATATAGAATTCTTAATGGTATGTATGTTCTCGTTATCCCTCAATATTTTGATTACTAATTGCACTGATCGAGAGATAATGTCCCATCAGCTAATGAGTACATGAAAGTGATAGTAAAAATACTATATGAACCATCAATGAATGTTATCATACTAGGGAAATAGTTTTTATAATAACATCATGTTATTTCAAGGTTCATATTAGAGTTGGGAGTTGATAATCTATTTTATTACAAAAAATATATATGACATTATATCATTAAAGTCATTTTGATCATTAAATGGTATATAATAATATGTTTAATTAATATTCACTTTATTAAATATAAATTTTATATAAGGTAAAAATGATTTCTATTGACCACCATCTCCAATATACATACACTTGGTCTATATCCTTTTAGGATGACATTATTTCACGACCTTCCTTCACCAAAAGGAGGGAAGGGTTAGTAGATTTCCAGGACCTTCCTTCTTTATGTTGAAGAAGAGATAATGACCCCCGAGACTCGCCTTCAATAGATCCCGGAGTGGCGACTAGCACCAAGGGTATAGAAATTTCTCACAAATGGAAGGCATTACCCCTTTTTGTTTTATAAGATCGAGAGATATGATAATTAAACTCATCAACACCAAGGTAAAATAAAAGTAAAGCCAGAAGTCAACCATTCCCGCATGCATGTTACAAAAGTAAAGCCACAAAGTACAAAAGGTGACTACAAAGGTAAGTACCAAAGAAGAAAAGCAACAACTGCAACTGCCCCAAAGCTCTGAGCTAATATGGTCCTACGTGATCCTCGAAGTCGTTCTGGAAACCTGAAAGTAGTTTTTATATACGTAGGGTGAGCATACAAGTACACTCAGTAGGGATAACCAAAGACTCTCGTGCATAAGTGGGGGAACGTGCTAATGTCACGTGAGAAAAGGACAAATCCAAACACATATCAAGGTAAAATATCCACACCAGGACTCACCAAGTCACACTCCCCAAATAACGCATGTCAAGTAATATATATAATCAGAGGACATCGATGTTTGGGTACCCCGTACCACTTTCCCACTGATTATTGAGACATCATACGCATCAAACCAATCCCTCCATTATCACCTCAGTCCCACTGCCACACCCGCCCGCACACACCTAGGCCCTAACCACCACACGCAGTCCCACTACCGAATCCCTCCCGCAAACACCTAGGACAGAACAACGACAACCATTCCCTGAGACACTTGCGCCTCATCCCGAAGACACTTGGGAAACCACCTGCCGCATACACCTGGCCAACCACCACACTACCCCGCCCGAAGGTTCATGGGCTAATAATGGACCTCAGGCCATCACAGCTTGCCCGAAGATAATTGGGCTATCCGGGAAAGGGAGCAGAAAAGGAGATAATAACCAGCCACTAAGAATAGTGTTTTGAAAAAAACCCTCCCCCATGAAATGGGGGTGTTCAGCACTAAGTGCTCAACTTGGTTGGGGCGCAAATAAGAAACAAAAAACTAAAAGTATAGATATAGGTAACAAGCCCTCACCCAAAGCCTGGGTTTTTCTAACCAGCCTACAAAACACAAAACCACTGCTTCCAAGTCACCAGTCACAACTCTTTCCCACAATACCCATTTGTCCCATTCTTGTTTCAAGTTCAGTGAAAACCTTTAATTATGTTTAAGCACTACTGGGCAACTAGTAGGCATAGGCACAAGTCCAGGAAAGTAAATAGTCAAACATCAACCGTAACTCCCACACCCGGTTCTCAACAACAGAGGATCCCACCCCAATTTGTGATATAAAAAAGTACCCACCCCGTCTTAAAACTCACAACCACCGAATCCATATCAATAGTGAATCCCATCCCAAATTTCATAACCACCGAGAGCATAAAAATAACAGGGGATCCCATCCTCTCCCACATCTAAAGCAATCGGCCCATGAAAGAAAACAACCAAACCATCGTCACCAACACTAAGTAGGGCCTTGCCAGTATTTTCAGATTTAAACGACTTAACACACTCCATGATTTCAATTTTCTTGTTTTTTAACCAGGGTTATCAGAGAAGGATTAATCCTGGTGCCTCAATTTATTTTCCCGGATATACGTAATTAACCAATTTACTTTTCAGAGCATAAGTTTACAACCACAAACAAGCCATTCAAAACATCAGCAGGGGTTCATTAGTGCACAAACAACGACCACCAACGGTCTCGATTTTTAGAAGGCATAATCCAACACAACTCAACATGATGGTCATAATATAAACAACATCAACAATCATATCCCCCCTCATTCTTTATTGAATCCAGTTCATTATCTTCATTTAGGTCCGGCTTATCCAATTCTACAGAACAGAAACACACCCACCCCACATGATACACAAAAATATAGAGGCGAAGGAGAAATTCCCTACCTGTTGATAGATGATCGACGCTTAGGCCAGGAATGGAACTTTATGGATAACAATGCGGCACGCCTGATGCACCAGGAGTTGTTTGTGAGAAACCGCAATCAATGAAAGAAGAAACCACAAATAACCCATATTTTATAAGAGCCTTGGACGGTTGAGGTGAGAACGTGAAACCGCATATGGATCGGGGGTCGTGGGTTGACCACGTGGCTGGGCAGTTTCACACAGAGGTCTCTCGGGATTTTTAGGAATTAATTATGGGCTTTAAATGGTTTTAAAAGGAGTAAACTAAATAATTTATGTCGAAACTTACGTTGCGGGAGTGGTAAAGTCAGGCACTAGAAGAAGAATGAAAGGTTTGGTGAGAGGACACGATGTCACCCTCACGGTGCCATCGTCCCCGTGCCACTGTTTTGGCGTAGCCTCACTTTTGGCAATGTAATGGGCCAGGAGGGTCGGTCCATTACATTAGATACCTCTTAAACGATTCTCGTCCTCGAGAATCAAAACAAACCAAGAAGGAAGGAGAGGATCCGAACAACCACCTCGAAAGAAACCTCTTAGAAGTGAACCCATGCTAACCAGAAACACTTCTCTGTCAAGAACCAATAAATATATCATGCCAAACTGCCCAGGCATGTGGGTTGGAGAGTCTCCTCCCCCCCATGTCATGATATTATCCACTTTGGGTGGTACTGACTCACCCGCACGGGTTTAATCGCATCCACCTTAATGTGTCTTGATTAGGGGTCGAGTTCTCTCCTCCCCCATAGCCAGGGCTTTTCACACACAATCATAGGAAAGGAAACCATTACATTTCATAGCCAAAAGAAAAATGTTCTATCAAAACAGGTACAACAAGGAACAAAACATAAAACAACTCTGGGTACTGGGTACGCATATGTGCTTCCCTCTCCCACGTACTCTCCTCAAACCCACCATGTCTCCATAACATGCAAACCAAGGTAATGGTTCGCCCACGAAGAACCTAATCCTTGCGATCCTCAATCATCACTGGTCTCTCCACAAAGGTCACGTCATCCTCGATGTCCATATCACCCCAATCAAGGACGTGTGAATCATCGTGCAGATACTAACAGAGCTGGGACACATGAAGGACATCATGTATCCTCAGTAGCGGCGGTGGTAACGCTAGCTGATAAGCCACCTCGCCGACCCGCTACAACACTTCGAAGGGTCCGATGATCCTGGGAGATAGCTTACTCCCCTTGTTGAACCTCCACTGCCCACGCTGAGGGGAGACCTTCAAGAACACGTGGTCCCCAACCTCAAATTCCAAGGGATTTTTCCTGGTATCAGCATACGATGTTTGTCGGTCCTGAGCCGCCTTCATCCATTCCAGTATGAGTTGAACCTTTTCTGTCGTTCCCTACACCACTTCCGGGCCAAGGATGCCTGACTCTCCTACTTCGGCCCAACACACAGGTGAACGGCATGGCGTCCCGTACAAAGCATCAAATGGGGCCATGCCAATGGTAGAGTGATAGCTATTATTTTAACTGATCCCTAACCGGGGCAATTGTCGCACCCTTGATCCTCCTGAGTCCAAAACACAAGCCAGTATCATATCCTCCATGGTATGGATGGTGCGCTCTGTTTGTCCATCTGTCTAGGGATGGAAAGCAGTGCTAAGTCGTAACTGGGTGCCAAACGCATGCTGCAATCCTCTCCAGACTCACAAGGTAAACCAGTGCATCCCTATCCGAGACTATAGACCTCAGAACTCCATGCAACTGAACCACCTCATCCACGTACATTCGTGCCAAAGCATCCACAGTACTCGACTGCCTAATTTCCAGAAAGTGAACCTATTTCATCAACTTGTCCACTACCACCCAGATGGAGTTGTATCCCCCCTTTGACTTTGGGTAGTCCCATGACGAAATCCATCAAGATTTCATCCCACTTCCACTCAGGGACATCTAGGGGATGCAGTAGGCCTCCAGGAACTCGGTGTTCAGCCTTCACTTGCTGACACACTAAGCACATGGCCACAAACTCTGCCACCGCTCTCATAACTCTGGGCCACCTGAACTGCCTCTTCAGTCCCTGGTATATCTTGGAAACTCCTGGGTGTACCGCCAGGGGTGAGTTGTGGAACTCACTGAGAACCTTGACGTGCATCACTCCTGGAACAAAAAACCTTTTCTGGAAAATCATTCGGTTTTGATCATCCTCTGTCCATCCTTCCGGAGCATTGCCCTGGTCAACTCGGTCACGCATCACTTCACACTCCGGGTCTCCCCACTGAGACTCCTCCACTTGTCAAAACAGATATGATTGCACTATCATCTGATATAGACAACCTCTACCGCTATCCGTCTTCGCATCCAGGTGTAAGGTAGCCAACTCCTCCATTGCCTTCCAGGCGTCTGCCGACTCTCGGACCGCATCCTTCTGCGTCCTCCTACTCAAGGCATCGGCCACCACATTGCTATTTCCCTCAGTATAAGAGATCTCGAAATCGTAATCCTGGAGGAACTCCACCCATCTCTATTGTCGCAAGTTTAAGTCCCATTGGGAGAAGATATACCTCAAGGTTTTGTGATCCGTGAAGACCACAAAGCGTTCCCTGATGAGGTAGTGTCGCCATAACTTTAGCGCAAAAACGACTGCTGCAAGCTCCAGGTTGTGGGTGGTATAATTACCCTCATGGGGGTGTAGCTACCTAGACCCATAAGAGAACACCCCTTTTCGTTGCATCAACAGACATCCCAGACCCTGTCCTGAAGCATCACAGAACACCTCATAGGCCACCCCTTCTTCTGTTAATCTCAGCACTTGGGAACTAACAAACTTCTCTTTCAGATAGCTGAAGGTTGACTCTTACTACTCACCTCACACGAAAACTAGGTCTTTCTTGGTCAGGGCTGTCAAAGGGGACACAACTCAGGAGAAGTTGGGTACGAACCTCCGATAGTAACCTGCCAGCCCAAAGAAACTACGGTCTTCTGCCACATTCTTGGGTGCTTCCCAAGAAACAACCACCTCAAATTTGGATGGGTCCACCGCTACCCCTTGCTCGGACACCACATGTCCGAGGAAGTGCACTTCCCGTGTCCAGAACATGCATTTCGACAACTTCCCATAGAGATGGTGTTGTTAGAGGACCTCCAAAACTGTCCTCAAGTGCTTTGCATGGTCCCCTTCGGACCTCGAATAGATCAGTATATCGTCGATGAACACAAACACAAACCGATCCAAGTACTCCCGGAAGATGGAGTTCATAATCCCCATGAACACAACCGGGGCGTTCGTAACACCGAAGGGCATGACTACGACCTCAAAGTGTCCATACCTGCACCTGAAGGCCGTCTTCAGGATGCCGCCCTCCTTCACTCTCAGCTGGTGGTAACCAGACCGTTGGTCGATCTTCGAGAACCATCCCGCCCCTTTATGTTTGTCAAAAAGATCATCTATTCTCGGAGGAGGGTAGCGATTCTTGATCATCACTTGATTCAGCCTCCTGTAGTCTATGCACAACCTGAAACCACCATCTGCCTTCTTTGCAAACAAGACTGGAGCACCCCACGATGACACACTTGGGTGAACATAACCCCACTTCATTAGATCATCAATCTGGATCCCCAACTCCCGTAGCTTTGAAGGTGCCATCCGGTAAGGAGCCATTGTGATCGGTCGAGCTACGGGCTGCAGGTCTATCCCAAACTCTATATCACGCCAAGGGGGTAGAGTCATAACCACCTTAGGGAAGACATCCATAAACTCACGGATGATCTCCGGCACTTCCACCATTTTAGCATCTACTGATTCCACTTCCAGATCGGCCAACATGGAGTGGAGGGGTTCCTCTCGCCTGTTTCCCTTCTGACTGCTCCGCTTGCCGGTGGAGGTAACACGCCGACCATCCAAGTCCGAGAACACAACCCTTCTTCGGAAACTGTCGATGATGGCACATAGAGAAAATAGCCAGTCGATGCCTAGGATGACATTGTATGGATGAATATATAGTAGAAGAATATCCTTAACTGACTGATGTGGCCCTATCATCAGTCTACACCCCCGACAATCAAACAACAAGTTGGTCTGACCTCCGACTGGTGTGCTCAACACCAAGGGCAGTGGAAGTCTCTCCACATCTAAACCCAAGGCACGGGCTTGACTGGGTGCAACAAAGGAGTGTGAAGATCCAATATTGAACAAGGAATAAGCAAGAGTTCTAAACAGACTGATCGTACCTCGATCAAACTCTGGCCATGCTGGAACTGCTGCCTCTGCGGCGTGCAACTGTCCACGCCCAGCTCCTCTTCCCCTTTGTTTCCGGCCACCTCCCTGATCATGCCCCGGTCGAGGTCACTGAGGTGTGCCCTGAGGTCAGGCTCCTCCTCTTATGTCTACCCTCGGAGCAGCGGGAGATCGCTGTCCTTGGTGCTTCTGCTGGAAAGTACTGGCTGGAAGCTGCTGCTGGGGCTGGTGGTGGGGCTGTCCACCACCGCCGTACTGCACCCGGTCCGGGCACTGACTTCGGAGATGTCCAGGGCTCTCACAGATGAAGCATCACCATCCTGGGCCCGAAGAAAAGGGGTGAGGACCAGGGGATCGAAACTGAAACTGTTGTAGCCTGCTCCCTGCGGGTCGGAACCTAGAGGGTCCTGACGCTGGAGGCCTGGTGCTGACAGCCTTCCCCTTTGATGTTCCTAGCTGGATCCTCTCTCGTGACACACCTCCTAGAGCGTGCATTCTCTCCACCACATCGGCCTTCTTCTGGACCTCCAAGTACGTCGACAAGGTAAAGGGGGTAACAGCGTACTGGATGGAGGGTCGGAGCGCCTCCTCCAAACATCTCTCCCAAGACTCCTCATCGGGAAAGTGGTCCGGAGAAAAACGTAGGAGGTCATTGAACATGATCCCTAGATCCCTCACATACATACTCCCCTGTTGGAGGGAGAGTAGCTCCTGTCTCTTTTCCACCTTCATCATCAAAGAGAGGAATTCCGCCCAGAACCCCCTCTTGAAATACGCTCAAACCACCTCAACCTCTCTCATCTTCCCCAGGTAAAGCGTCCACCACTAACGCGCTGCTCCCCGCATCTGGCTGATGGACAGAGGAACCCAGTACTCGGTCGAGGCCCGAATTATGCTGAAAGCTATAACTAGCTCCTCCATCCAGCCTTCTGTCTTCATGTTGGAGGTGCTGCCCTCATACTTCTCGAGGGCCTGTCGCTGGAAGGCCCGAAGAGTCTTCTGCCACTAGTCGTCCTCTTCCTATCGATCAGCTCTCTGCCGATCATCCAATGTAGTCTCCAGGGCCTCGATCACCTGTACCACACGTGGTCGCCTTCCAGGTGCCATAGCTATAAGGTAAACAAGGAATGCCTAGGCCCAAGTAGTGCAAAATATCACCTTCAAAACTTTTTAAAATTTTAATTTATTATTAATTCCCAAGACATCCCAGAAACACAAGAACACAAGTCATTATGATACATGTGCCTTTCCTAGGGTCCCTACCGTGCAATCAGTGTGGCCTCACTTGGTCGTTCAGTAGGTCCAGAGTCCTTGCATCAGATCATGGGGGGGCCTAAAATCTCGTGTCCTACCCGGTCTTCCCTGGCCTAATTCATGCACCAAGGTAACCCAACACGGTTTCCCTACCATCCAATGTAATACTTACTATGCCTAACTCCCGACTCCATCCTATCTCTCAACCATCACCTCTAATACCATTCATTCATGACCTGCCTTCTCCAAAAGGAGGGAAGGGTTAGTAGATTGCTAGGCCCTTCCTTCTTTAAGTTGAAAGAGAGATAATGACCACCGAGACCCTCCTTCAATAGATCCCAGAGTGGCGACTAACACCAAGGGTATAGAAATTTCTCACAAATGGAAGGCATTACCCCTTTTGGTTTTATAATATCGAGAGATAAGATGATGAAACTCATCAACACCAAGGTAAAAGAAAAGTAAAGCCATAAGTAAACCATTCCCACATGCATGTTTCAAAAGTAAATCCACAAAGTACAAATGGTGACTAAAAAGTTAAGTACCAAAGAAGAAAAGCAGCAACTAAAACTGCCCCAAATGTCCGAGCTAGTATGGTCCTGCGTGATCCCCGAAGTCCTCCTGGAAACCTGAAAGCAGTTTTTATATACGTAGGGTGAGCATACAAGTACACTCAGTAGGGAAAACCAAAGACTCTCGTGCACAAGTGGGGGAACGTGCTAATGTCCCATGAGAAAAGGAGTAAACCAAACACCTATGAAGGTAAACTATCAACCCCATGCCTCACCAAGTCACACTCTCCAAATAATGCAAGTCATGTAATATATATAATGAGAGTAAATCGATGTTTGGGTACCCCGCGCCACTTTCCCACTGGTTATTGAGACATCCTACGCATCGAACCAATCCCGCCATTATTACCGCAGTCGCACTGCCACACCCGCCCACACACACCTGGGACACAACCACCACACGCAGTCCCACTGCCGAATCCCGCTCGAAAACACCTAGTCCAGAACAACCACTATGATGCCCAAAGACACATGGGGCTAGAAAATCCACAGCCACGCCCGAAGACACCTGGTCCTCATCCCAAAGATACTTGGGAAACAACCTGCCGCACACAGCTGGCCAACCACCACACTACCCCACCCAAAGGTTCTTGGGATAATAATGGACCTCACGCCATCACAGCCTGCCCGATGATACTTGGGATATCCGGTAAAGGGAGGAGAAAAGGAGCTAATAACCAGCCACTAAGAATATTATTGGTAAAAACACCCTCCCCCATGAAATGTGGGTAATGGGCACTAAGTGCTCAACTTTGGTGGGGCGCGAATAAGAATCAAAAAACTACAAGTATAGATATAGGTAACAAGCACTCACCCAAAGCCAAAGTTTTTCTAACCAGCCTACAGAGCACAACACCACTGCGTCCAAGTCACAAGTCACGACTCTCGCCAACAAAACCCATTTGTCCCATTCTTGTTTCATGTTCAGTGATAATGTTTAATTATTTTTAAGCAATACTGGGAAACTAGTAGGTATAGGCACAAGTCTAGGAATGTAAATAGTCAAGCATCAACCGTAACGCCCACACCCGATTCTCAGCAACAGAGGATCACACCCCTATTCATGATATAAACAAGTACCCATCCGGTCTTAAAACTCACAACCACCGAATCCATATCAACAGGGAATCCCATCCCCAATTTCATAACCACCAAGAGCATAAAAATAACAGGGGATCCCATCCCCTCCCACATCTCCAGCAACCGGCCTGTGAAGGAAAACAATGAAACCATCATCACCAACACTAATCAGGGCCATGCCAGTATTTTTAGATTTAAACGACTTAACACACTCCATGATTTAAATTTTCATGTGTTTTAACCGGGGTTATCATATAAGTATTAATCCTGGTGCCTCAATTTATTTGGTCGGATATACGTGATTATCCAATTTACTTTTCATAGCAGGAGTTTACAACCACAAACAAGCCATTTAAAACATCAGCAGGGGTTCATTAGTGCACAAACAACGACCACTAACGACCTCGATTTTCAGAAGGCATAAGACATCACAACTCAACAAGATGGTCAACCCCCCTATTTCCTTATAGAATCCAGTTCATTATCTTCATTTAGCTCTGGTTTATCCAATTTTATAGAACAGAAACATGCCCACCCCGCATGATACACAAAAGTGAGCGGCGAAGGAGAAATTATTTACCTGTTGATAGATGATCGACGCTTATGCCGAGCGCGGAACATTACAGATAACGATGTGTTGTGCCCGATGCACCAGAAGCTGTTTGTGAAAAGCCACGATCGAGGAATGAAGAAACCACGGCTAACCCTTAGTTTATAAGAGATGTGGACGGTTGTGGTGAGAACGTGAAACCGCGTAAGGCGCGGGGGTTGTGGGTTGACCATGCGGCTGGGCAGTTACACACGGAGGTCTCTCATGATTTTTAGGAATTAATTATGGGAATTAAATGGTTTTAAAAGGAGTAAAAGTAATAATTTACATCGAAACTTATGTTGCAGGAGCGGAAAAGTCAGGTACTGGAAGAAGAACGAAAGGCTCAGCGAGGGGACACGATTTCACCCTCACGTTTCCACCGTCACGGTGCCACCGTCATGGTGTCACCATAATGGTGCCGCCTTCCTGGTGTCACCTTCACGGTGCCACTGTTTTGGCGGAGCCTCAATTTTGGCAATGTAATGGGCCAGGAGGGTCAGGGCATTACACATTCTATCCACTAGAACTCATATAATAATCAAAAAGGTAATATGTTAACAATTTTGTCAAGGATTCATCCATTTTGTATTATATGGATATTAAACTCATTATAAAATCAAATATTTGAGGAAGAAATAGCTCAATTGAAAATAAATTCAATGTATTTTCTTCATATGTCGATGTGACATTATCTACCCTGAATGGTACACAGCTATAGTATTTTCAAAATAATGCATGATAGGGTATTAAATGCGTTGTAACACATAAAGATCATACAAAATTATTCATATTTAAAATGATTAATTAGATACCTCAGAATCTACAATATACTAAAAATCTATTGTAGACTACATGATCAATGATTGATGTGACCACTTATAGATTATTTCACCCTTAATATTGGTAAGGGTGTATCGCAACTATGATTTCGCGTCATCTTGATTAATTAGAAATTAGATGTTTCATATTCTTTAAATAAATTTTCTTCGTTTCATCTATAAACCAATAGAATTTCTTTAGTTCATTTAATATACATAAGGATAGTATTGATTTTCATCCAATGGTGGCCACCTAGTTTATCTAGATTTCTTCCTACCACACATAATCCATAGGCGACATCCAACATATTATATATAATACAATACAGGACAATCCCAATCAAAAAATTATATAGAAACTTTTATATCCTCATTCATTACTCATGTGTTTGACGAAACATTTTCATGGAATGATTAATTCCATTGGACATTGGAAATAATACCCTCTTATATTTTTCTATATTTAAAATATTTAGTAACATATCAATATATATACATTCACATAGACCCAGAAGTAACTTTTATCAATCATGATGGATCTTGATCCCAAGATAATATGTTACATAACCAATGTCATTCTTGATGAATTATGAATTTAATAAGGCGTTAATAGTCTATAAGACTAGTTTTTATTTCAAATATGTTTTACTTCATCGATATAAACACTTGTGAAAATGATCATCGTACCACTAAACCACATATAGTCATAAGTCACACATTCCACCATAATGGAACCAAATTCTATAATGGAATCATCAAATAAAATCTTCCATGACTTGAATGATTTCATTAATCCAAAATTTGAATTTTTCTATTTACACCACTTGTTGTTATCATTTAGAGTTACTAATCAATTCGTTTTTTTCATATAGACATCTTCCTAAAGGTTCCCATTAAGGTGGGGTTTTTTTAATACCATTTTAAAATTATCATAATCATTGTAATTTCCAATAGAAATATAAATTTTTGTGTATTATTTCATTGAAAATGGTGCAAAGGCTTATTCATATTCTCTGAATTCATTTTATTTGATCCCTTTTGTATCATGTAATTCCTTATGAGTAGTGAATTTTCTATCCATTTACAATTTATTCTTGAATAAACAAATCATACAAAAGAGATTTACATCCACCAAAGGGTTTACCAATATATGGGCATGGTTTTAGACACATAGAATCCAATTCATATTTCCTTGCTTTTTTCAATTAGAAAAATGTGTTTCATATAAGTATTTTTTATAGGTACATAAACATTATTAATAACAAATAATCAGTCACCATTACCAATAACTAGAAAACCATATGATTTAGGTTCCCCAAGATCTCTTATGATCCCACATAGTACGTTTGTCTCCAGGTGATATTCTTCTATTGGGAATTTATATAATTTCTTTCAAGGCCAAATATTCTATCCCTTGATCCCAGACTTCGTCAAATTTTATCTCACTCTCAATATATCATTTATATTTTCTCTCCGGTTATACGAATATTTCATATCTATCCAAAATTACATCTTTTTATATGTGGTTATATAGGTAGTATCTTCTAGTTTTCATGGAATATCCTACAATGGTATAATTCTTTCCTAATATTGTAACTATATTATATGTAGTGTACTAACTAGTCTCTTCACATCACCCACACAAGTAACAATAAAAATGAGTTTTTCCAATATGGAATTTTTACTGTATAATGTCTTCCATATTAGATAGCTCCCAATTTAGTATATATGTTGTTTTCTATAATGTGTATCCATAAATGAGTAATGGAATAATTCCATGTCTCATTAACTATCTCACCATGTATACCTAGGTGTGGTTCCACCTTTCAATTATGCAATATGGTTGTTGTGTATAAGGAGGAATTAGTTAGATAGAATCATCTTCTTCTATACTTAATAACTTTAGTATTGATTGATATATTATCTACATGATCTAAATATAATTTCATTATCTTATTAAAAATATATTTATAAAAATCATTACTTTATTCCTAAAATAGTTCAATGTAATCTAACTTCTACCTATCCAAACAAACTTAATCATTGGTAAAAGTTATGTTGTTTGAGTAACCACAACATTCATCAAATATAAATGGTGTGAACACATTGGTATGAAATAATTCAACAAGGTCCTCATCCCTTTCACCTTTTGCACTAAATGTGTATTTATTAATTTTTCTATGTAAATATTTGTGACATGCACCATGTGGTTTTAGTTAAAAAAAATTTAAATATCAATCTAGGTGTAATTTGGTCAAATTATTTTCAGGTACACGACCAATCCCGTGATTCAATAGTTGTGAATGGTATGAGTCATGTGAGATAGTTTTGTTATTGATTACCATTACGTGGTTCATGTAATTCTAGACATGATTATCATTATATATATTTCTTAACCTAACATTGGTTTCATTTCAAATGAAGAATAATTTATTCCCAAATTTTAAAAATATCAATATGTATCGTTTCTAGATACATATATATTGTTTTTGGTAAATTATGGAACATAAAAATAATATTTCAAAAAATTGACATTCCCATTTGTAATGTTAGGTGGAATTCTCCAATAGCCATTACAGTATTCTTCCACTGATGGATTCTCATATATATACTTCCCCTTGGAAAATATTAAAATATATATTTTTATCCTCAATTAAAATACATGTTTGAGAACCACATTCTATATCTAATACCCAATTTGAATAAATTGATAATTTTAACTCAACAAAAAAGCACCCGATGTTTCTCCTTACTCATTATCAGGGTTGTTGTGATTATTCTAGTGGAAATTATAACAACATTAAAAATAGGTAGCATCCAATTAACATAATTTAATTTGATTTTTCTATTACTTGAAGTTCATTATTAATAATATTTATAAATATTAATAATTTCATGTCATTTTCTTCTATTCAATATAAATATTGAAAGCATTTTGTATATCATATCATTCCGAGTATTGTGAAATGGAGAGAGAATATATGGGAGTACCTTCTCTCTATTGATTATATTAAAAATAAAAATAAAATATTGGGAATGTCTATGAGGGTGATTAAATAATGAGAGCGATTTTCAATTTATTAGGTAGTTTAAAAAATAGAATCTCTAATACCTAAATGTGTCCAACGTGATTGACTATATGATTTCCATCTAGCATACCTTCTCCATGTTTAGTGTTAACAAGTTCCATGGTTATCTCAAATTGTACTTGTATAACTATCTTATAATGTAGAACATAGAGATTATGGATCATTCTATATGTATCAATGATTTCATGTGACTTTACATTTTCATTAGGCATGGAATGAATAATCAAACACTAAAAATTGATAGAATCATACCATATAGGGAAAAATCATCATCACTCGCCTCCTTTATAGGTGTATTAGTAAATGATGGTTATATAATATTAACAATATATTAATTGAGAAATAGTATCCATGATCATATGAAGGAATCCTATAATTTACTTCTAGTATAGATATGGACTTTAATAAAAAATCATCACAAGGATTATTTAGTTGATACACTCTCCATTATTAAAAAATTATACAAGAGTATATTATTTTTAAATAATATTAATGTGTTAGAAAAATAATTTTAATTTATTTATCCAATAGTTTATCAATTACACACATCCCTCACCATTACACATAACATTTATATATTGTATTAAATTCTAATGGAAAGAATCCATATACCCCTTCTCATGACCCATCTGAGGGATCATTCAATTACATGAAGGTATTTCGATACATAAGTATTTTCCAACTGCATGCATGTAGTTTCATAATACATTGGGGAACCATCATATCTAAAAATCCTAGCCAGAATTTTCTTAATACTTTCTGACAAGTTACATCTATTCTCTTGATGACTACTTCTCAGGAGGAAATTGGTTGATTCAAACCAGAACATCCATAAGAGCTCCATTAAAAATTTATTTGTCCAAAAATCATATCATCATACACAGTGTTATATTATTTAATTCCTAATTAAGTAATGGATGTCATCATATAACATTACATTATGTTATGTGATATTATTTCTCACGCATAAATTCACTTATTTTGTAACTGACCGACTAGTATTTCCTCCCAAACACTTATTAGTGATGGTGTTCCACAAGGCCTTACGTACACCTCCCTATATTCCAAAGGATTCCAAATACAAGGGATTATGTAAGGAGTTTATAGTGGGAGACTATACCCACTATTTATGATGATAACAATGGCCTATCTAAATATAAAAGTGGAAGAAATACCATAAGACAACATCCATAAAACCCACTATAGTGAATGAAATACCATGAAATTAAAAAATCATAAATAGATAGCAGTAATAATAATCAAAAATCTCAAACATATCATTTTTGGAATAAAAATCACATGTATATGCATGCATAAAAATCATATCGTACAAGATAATATATCATCTAAATGATTTCTCATGAATGATAATATTTGTATATACATATAATCATACAAGAATAAATAGAAAGACACAAAAATAAACTCCTTCTATTGAGATAATCTTCATGGTTACTTTGATATACATCTGATGCTAATATCCCAACATGATCACTATATCCAATTCCTAGGCCTGAACCTTTACATGATAACATAACCAAAAAAATTGAAAAGTGTCGTAAAAGTACCTTGTAGGGTATGAGAATAAATCATATTATTCCACATTAAATGTATTTATGTATTAAATTTTTTATTATTTTGGAGTATTCTAAATGTAAAATTTAAATGTACCACATGAAAAATAAATATGTACATGATTCTTTTATGATCGGCATCCACAAGGATCGGTCACCTTTAGTGGACTTCATCACTAATCCACCTTCTAGAAGTTACACATATATAATATGGTTAGACTTTTATATATATATAATTAGTTGTATGGATCCTTAGAATAAAGTCCAATGCATCCCTTGATTAGTAGAAAATTGGTGATCATTTGAAAAACTCCTCAAAATAAATTACAGGTACCTATTTCCCATAATAATAATAACATGTTGTCCAAAAGGTACGCTCAACAAGTACCAAGTCCCTCAGACTTCAGCTCAGATGAACATCGTCCTCTCAAATCACTACATCATAGGCCTAGTCATGTATATCCTCCAAATTATAAATAACATCATATCAATAATCAATGTCCTATAGAACAGAGATATCAATCCTCTCAAATAATCCCATCCAAATATCCACCAATACATATTGATTCTCATCCTCAAATTAAAGATATCATCCCCATCTACCAATTTCTTCCCACCATCATCTATGATTTCTACGACAATAATCTATAATCTCACTATTTTTCAACACCATCTTATTATGAAACTAATGGAGACTTCTACCCATAGAAGGGGTCAACACAACCCCATCATTCGAGTTCTATCTATGTAGACATGCCACCAACAGTGCATCGTATAATCATAGTGAGTAGAAATCACATAAAACGTTCCTAACCCACATCATCTCGACAGCTTGGGTCCCTACAATCATGTCGTGTTGCCTGATGGTCAACACCATCCAATGTCATGTTCACCACTCTCACATCCTGATGATCATGTTGCCTCAAAAATAATTATTATGTCCCCATCTTGGTGATCAAAATTGTCTTCAGTATCCCAGCAAAGCCCAACCCAATGAAAAATATTACCTTAATCAAATTATTCATCACCACAGCAATCCTCAGGTAAAGAACCCATCATTCTATTTGAACTCAGAAAAAAAATATAAAAAATTCAGTTTAAATAAATAAATACACACAACCTAAACTGTATAAGATAGTCCAATAACCATAAATTAATTGACCATTTTCATTAGTGTAATATCATCCCCATAGGCATCCCATATGAAAATTTAATTAAATTGATTGACAATAATTAAATTTATTTTTTCTCTCTTATTGAACCCAATGGCTCCATCAATAACTCAGTCCTTTGAACACATAAAAATCAATGATAATACTATGAAACACCTACATTGTTCTAGTAGATGACATCTCACTCAATATCAGGATCAGGCTCATGCTGATTCATATGAAATAAATGTCTTGGATGAACAACCTGAAAATTGGTTAAAATGGATTGCATGGATTTAGATCATTATATAGAGTTATAAATGAAGAATATAGGAAACTGGATATAAGGTCTTACTAATGTAGTTCACATAAGGTTACCAATGATTAAATCGGGTCCTAGACATTGAAGATTCTTCATGGACAAGTGAGAGATGGAAATAGGAGACTCCCTCTATTGTGCATGTGGTTGAAGAAGAATGAACGAGGAAGGGATATAAATTAAATTAGTTTAAACTAGAAATTTCATCACATTAAGTAACCCTCATGGTTTTGTTCCATGATTTGGAAAACTGTTCCCCAATCATACATCACCCACTATTGAGGTACCACACCTTGTATTATTTTCCCACACGTTTTTCAAACATGTGTGAAAGACATTCCTCAATCCCCTAAAAAATGGAATAAATACCAACACCACCATGTACCCCCTCTTGAATGGTTTTTCAAACTATATAAATTGATGAGGGAGAGATTCATAGTATCTCGTGGGAGGTTGCACTGTTTTTTCAAATCTTTCACCTTTGTCTGTGCAACCTAAAATGATGTGTTTTGGCCTCTAATGCACTCAACACACACTAAAAAAACATAGGCACTTAACAATCATAAAAACGTATCTAAAAACAATTTATAGATAAAAAACTATTGTAATTGGGTTTTTATAGTTAAGAACAGAGTTGGTCTTAACACCAAACTCCAAAAAATCAACCACGCTGAGAACATTGACCCACTGCAAAAAATATGACATTACAGTCACATCATATTAAGATAGATCACCCATGATATGTAATGAATTACTTTGATATGGAGCTAAATATACCCATCTCATTTAAAATTACCCTCGGTCTACCTTGGTCATCTTGTCATGGGTCAATGCACTCAAGGTGTACCCCACAATAGGATTTACCTACCAAGGTTTATTTCCAAACAAAAACTAAAATCCTAGTGGTCCATCGACCATCCATAAACTCAAAGGATCTCACATTATTCATTTTCACTCATCCACCTCATCATGTTCTCAAATAAATCTCATGTCACATCTCACACCCATCATGATCTGCATCTCAGCAGATTCCCACCTTATGCCCATGTCGCATATGGCAGCTAAGAGGTCATGTATCTCATTAGATTCCAAAAATCCTACACCTCAACAAATTTACACAATATCCGACATCATGTATAAATATATATTACCACATAAAGTGTATTGATTCTTATGTACCTCATATAACCCACTCACCCATCAAATTTTAGAACAATCCAAATGCCACAAAACTCATATATAGATATATAACCCATCCAAGAAGATTCAAACCTACTATCTAGAATCTTGTTAGTCCAAAATTATATCTCTTTCACATCATGCACCCAAAACCAAACTTTACTACAAAAATGAGGATATTCCAAAACAAAAAAGAAACATGGTCATTCCCATGGTGTACCTCAAACTATAGTCAACTCCAAAAAAATATCTACACCTAGTACCTCTACTATGTGTACATATCCTAATTTCAGGCTACATTAGGCATATACTTTCTATAGAGATGCATGAGATATAGGCCACTAACCACACTATTGTTTCCTTCTCTCTATGCCATGAACACCACATGGAGATAATTGTCGAATACCAGCTCCTGGTTCCGCTCCTGATCTATCCTCAGATTGTTGAGTCTGCCTAGTACGTGGCTTCTAGCTATCTGAAAAAGATTCTTACATAACCTCCCTGGATTCCCAACATAGCTGCATTCTATTTACACCTTCGGTGCACGATAAAACTTCATTATAACATGTTCCTAGTTCTTCTGTTTGAAGCATGTTTTTCAAGACCCACTCCTCAGTGATCTCATTGATTATATGGTATAAACACCCTATTGAGACTCCTCATGACCTCATTTCCTGCTATCTGAACTGTCTCTACAATAATTACATGAATATATAATTTGAAACAAATATGATTGGTCCATAAAATTTCCCTTGGCTATTAGTATTTGTTTAAAACCCTCTTATAATGAATCCAACCTGAAGATGTTTACATGCACGTTGATGGTATACCATATACCATACTTGAAACAAATAACAATCAAGGTGACATCACCCACCATTATGGGTATGAAATGTGATAAATTAATGAAAGTAGAAATATAGTCCATTATGGAAATGTCTACCAACATAAGGGTCAAGAACACCTAAGATTTATCCACCCTAATTTTCCCCTGGAAGAGGGGATCAAAGAACCTGGGGGAAAAATCATTCAAGGCCAGTCCCTCATTTCTACCTTTCTAAACCTATATGTCCGAACAATGTTTATCCATTCCTCTAAGAATTTATGTATCCATCTTCACCCCCTATTTTGGTGGTGCCTCTATGTAATCAAATATTTTATGTACCTGATGATCATGTTGAAGACTACCTATGGCCCACACTCAACTTGAAATAACAGTATCTGTTTTGACTAGAACTCCTGAGTAAAGTAATACATTGCTGGAACAACTACTTCTGATACCCTATCCATCCCCTTTATAAAAAAACATTCTCACCCTGAGTTTCTCATCATGTCATGGGCCAAAAAATTCAACATCCTTTAAATATCCCATATATAATAAATCTTGTACCTATTCATATACCTATAGATTAGGATCTAACCAACCATAAAATGCCTCATCATAACCCTCAGGGGCCGCAACATGTTCATGCTAATGCGTTACCAAATCACATTCCCATTGATGATCCACTAGATGTTTGAAAGGTGACATCCTACTAAATACTAATACTATGGGGAGACATCCATAATATTATTAATTCAATATATTAAATATGTTTAAAGTTATAACATGAAACACAACATCACCACCCTTTCACTCCCCTGCCACACCATATCTCTTGATTTATGGACTCAAGGACCCACTCCTACTCATATTATAGTAATTTGTCACATTTAACAAAGCCTTATAACACCATTTATACACACATCAAAGTGAGGAATCACAAATAATCTAGCCTCATGCCCCCTAAAATAACAATAATAGGGTGTGACGTTATATATTATCATAGTAAGCTGAGTAAACTACCACCCAAGAGGATATACAATAAAAAAATATTTAGATTCATTTTTGAATCATTATAAATCTCACCCCTACCATCATCCCTACATACCCTTATTAGGTTCAATCCCATATATAACATGTATGTCATATTTCTCAGAATCACACATCAATCTCATTGGAACAACATTCTAGGGATAACTAAGTAGAATGAGACCAAAGAGAGGATAAGAAAGAAAAAATATATATTCCATTATTGAAACATTTTTCAAGACAACAGCTCTTAATGAAATCCAATTTCCCATTGACAATCATACGGAAAACACATCATAGGTTCCTAGTGAATATGACAAAATCTAATAAAAAATCAATTTTTATACTAGTCTATTGGTAAATGGAATATTATAATAACCATCACTCCCAAATGAACCTCTCTTGGTGGAAATCAAATAAACTACAAAATTTCAATTTACCATCCCTGTAAATATGTTATATCCACCATGCAAAGGAATATAGCCACCCAAACATGAGCTCTATTCCCAGTTATGACAATATCATATTCTCTGATCTACAAAAGACTAAAAATTAAAATCACAGTACAAAAGGAAGTCATTGATATCACAAGTATCTAGTCAAAAATACTACTAATTCACAAGAATAAACTACTCTCATGCCATTTTTATCACATTGACCAATTATTTCACATGAACAATGCTCAGGGATAGTGCCTTGTTGGGCCATACGCATGACTCTCCATATTCAAAAGGTTGTCAACATGTAGTGAGGCTGTAAAGAGCTGGTAGAGGGGAGAAAATACCCTCAGGTGGTGTTGATAACAATGGTCTATACAAATATAACATCTTATGATAGACCGTAAGACAACAAGACCAGTAACCCTCCATAGCGAAAGGAATTACATGCAATAGAATTAGAATAATTAAAAATTAGTAGTAATAATAAAAAATATCAAAAATACAATTTATAGAATAAAAACTATTGGTAGAAGCATGAATACATATTCTGTCAAACAAAATAGAAGATAAAAATAATTATTGATCAAGGACAACCATATCAGTATATACATATAATCATACTGGAGTAAAGAGAAGGAAACAAAGGTAAACTCTTGATGATTTATTAGCTGACATGGTCCCTTTCCATCCATCCCATGCTAACATCCCAACATAATCACTAAGTTTTAGATCCTGAGTCTAAACAATTTCCTGATTTTTACAGAATAGAATATAAAAGTTTCTCGATGGTCCCATATAGGGTGTCACAATAAATCTCAGAAGTTCACCACCAATAGGTGTATTTCTTCTATCTATGATAATTCATGTTCATTCTAAAACAATAATAAAATGGTCTCACATGAACAACAAATAAATACAAACTAACCATATTCTTAAAAATCACAAGGAATCGATCACATGATTTAGTAATCACTGGTAATTCACGTTCCCCAATGATATATATGGAATATAGTGAATTGTATATATATATATATATATAATCAGTAGAAAAGATCCTTAGAATAACGCCTAATGAATCCTTTGATGAGTAAAAAGCTGTGGAGACCTCATCAACCTCCTGTAAAAAAATTCACTATCTCCTCATGCCCAGAATAAAAATAATTACATCCAAACGGCATTCCCACTAATTACACGGTTCCTCATAACTCTTCTTAGATAAAACCCATCAAATTATTGCCCAACATATGAGGCACTATGATGTATAACATCCAAATAATAAACATCATTATCTCAATATCTGATGTCCTGGGGAAGGGTGATATCTATCCACCCAAATAATCTCAGCCCAACAGCCTCCATTTCATGATGAGCTTCATCCCCCAACTGATGGCCTCATTAAAATTAATTGATGGATCTTCACTATCCTCATGGATTTCTATAGGAAGCACCTCAAACATCACATATGGTTAATACCATCCAAATATGAAAATGATAGAGGCCTATACCCACACAAGTATTCAACACCATCTTATCCTCTATGTCCAATCTATTTCAACATGACTAAAATGAAAAGTCAAACAATAACGGTAACTAGAAATATATAAAAAATTACCTAATACTTATCATCCAGTCACCATGTTCCCCTATGATCGTGTCACTCATAGTTATGTTCAAAATAATAAAATATCATGCAAACCATGCTCATAGCATGATGACCTCATCACCTAAAATCTAGAGATAAATTCATCCATCCTGGTGATCAATATGAACACATGTATCTGGGAAAAGACAAACCAAATGAAAAACATCACCTAAATGTAGTAGGTGATTACAACCTCAATCATTGGTCAATATCACTCTTTTTCCCATGTAACTCTATAAAAAAATCTAAACAATTCAATGTAAATAATTAATTGTGTCTAGCCTAAACTGCACTTGTTAATCTAATCCCCTTACTCATAATGACCATTTTCAGAGGATCAAGAACATTCCATGAGTCATATCATATGATAATTTAATTACACTAGAAGATAAGAGTTGTTTATGGGGACTCTCTTGGTAACCCATGGGGGAACTCAAGAACACACCCCCTGAAACACCACAAAATAAAATTAAAAACTAGGAACCCCTACCTAATATTGGTATATTATCTCTCTCCTGATATCAACCTCAAACTTGAGACAATTCATAAGAAATCATTTTTTTTATACAAACACCATAGAAATAGGGTAAAATGGATCACCTAAATTCAGCGGACTATATAAAATTGAGAAATAAATAAAATTGGCAAGTAGATCAAGGGACATACAAATATTGTTCCAATGAGACTAACGAATCTTAGATCCAAGCATTGATGAGGAGATCCTCTAAATCTAAATTGGAGAATAAATGAGGTAACTATCCATACATTATGGGTGGGTTGATAAGAAAATAATAATAACATACATAAAAAATGAGGGTCAAATTGATAATTTCAACACTACATGTGACCATCATGGTTGGGTTGTAAGATTTTTCTAATTGTGTTCCATCCATGTGGTACCCACTATATAGGTACCACAACAGTTATAGTTATCCCACACAGTTTACCACACCATGAAAAAAATGTGCATGAAGACTCATATAAAACTATAGAATTTTCTTTCATGTTCATGTGCCCCTATTCAACCGATTGTGAAACTATGCACAATATAGAAGGATTGTCAAATAGTTTCTTTTGGGTGGCCACACGGCTTGTTCAAACCATCCACCTTTGTCTGCACACCCTTGAAAAAATGGCTTTTTTCCTCCAATTCACACCAAACAAAGTCGAAACCTCAAGTAAATATTCAATCATTAAACCCCATCTAAATAAGGAAATGGGTAAAATAAGATTTCATAATTAGTTCCCATAATTATGAAAGAATTTGTTCTGATCCCTAAACTCCAAAAATTCAAAGTGGTAGATAAATTTGACCCTCTCCAACAGCCATGAAAATTTCATATTTTACCATTAACATTTTTTTAATATGAAGTGGTTTTTACCTTTGGGATTAACTCTATTTATATAAATAATATATGAAAACCCCATATATTATGATTTTATCTTTTCATATTAAAACATTAATTTATTAATAATATTATTTCTCCCACAAAAAATCATAAATAAAATAGAAATAAAATAAAATAATAAATGATTTGATCATAATCATTACCTAATGGATGATTTATTGAGTGCATAAAAAATCAACCTATGATCATATTTTTAAACATCTTGTTTCACTCTTGCAATGAGTTACAACATAGAATATGTTAACTTATATTTCCCTTCAGTTGGTTTTATCTTGGTTATATATTGAACATCCTCGGACTTGGCACCGCCAGGAATCAACTCCATGTTCGTTCAGATACACCTATTACAACTATTTTATTACACTCACATACGATTGGGAAATTAATGGGCTACATTAGGGGTGACTAAATAAATAATAATTGGATATACATGCCCTATATAATAAAATACGAAGGGATGAATCAGGTGGAATATTATTTAAAATAATAATAATGGATTAAAAAAAAGCAATAAAATTAAATTAAATTAAACCATCACATGCATGGTTCTGGTCGAATTCATGATTGGTGAAACACATGCCACTATTTTTCACTTAAAACAACTTGAAAAAAAAACATTCAATTATTTATTTTATGATATTACACACATGAAAAAATATAATTATTTGTCTTATTAATAAAACAATTTATTTTATGTTTTTTAATCTAAAATTCCTAAAATTATCATAACATGTTATTTTAAATAAAGTAAATAGATATATTTAATTTAATGCTCAATAATATAGTATATAACTTTTTTCTTGGAAGAAACTCAATGGTTTGTTATCTGAACTACTCTGTATGGTATATGTTTTGAAAAATGCACTATTATGAAATTTTTTGTATGTTTTATGTGTCATAATTTCACAGTTTTCTAAACTAATTTAATGTCACTTAGGACAAATTGGAATTACATATCCTATAAAATTTATTTCATTGATTCTTTAGTATATAATACCCACCCATGATTCATTGTTTTGAATATTATGTATAAAAAAATTATTAATTTAATATAACATTAAATATGACGAATGGAATGTAATATCAATATCATGCACCAAAAACCTCTAGAAAAAAAATGTTTAATGGGATAATTAATTAAATTAAAAAATTCTTTATGTATTGTAAATGTTCTAAATGAGTGCATGCTACCCACATGTCAGGAACATGCCTTCTCCAAATATCCACAGTACACATCCGGGGACTTAGCATGTACTTTTGTATAGAAATTTATGAATAATAGGTAATTTATAAATGAAACATGACATATTGTATTGGATACATGGATTTTATAATATATGAATCATTTAATAAAATCTTGTGGTGTATTAATTACAAGATGCAGTTTGACAACATGTTTTCGACTATGAAAGAATGTGGGAAACAAAATGTGTAGTCAATCTACATATATTTTACTCTAGAAAATCCATATACTACCCTGGAAAGTCTACATATAGTGAATTTATTATACATGAGATGTACTAATTGCATGATGACCCGAAAACCCCACAAGAATCCAAATGCAATTGATTAAAGATACGTTTTGTGTAAAACATAAGTACATGTTTTGTAGTCCTTTATTATCCAGGAAAAATCTTAGAACCTATAGTTGGTATCTTATGATTTGATCATCATGAAATATAATATATATTAAAATATGAGGTAGGAATGAAGAACTAGAATAAACTATTTCAATAAATAAACAATAAACAAGTAAAAAATTAAATGATTTTCTTATTTTAAATTCATAACGATCTACAATAAAACATAATTATAAATTTTAATATAAGTCATTTGATACAACTTGTTTTTTCATAGAACAGTGAGTGAAATTTTTTGTACTGATCTCAATTCAAAAAAATTCATATTTAATGGATTCTTAACTGATTGTAAATGAAATTAACATCATGTCCAATGAAATTTTTCAAATAATATATTGAAAAATATTTATGGAACCATGAGGATAAATTTTCACATTTAATTTATTATAAATTTAATTAAATCTAAAGAAATATATGTCATTATTTTGATCATTATTTATTGTAGATGTTGTTAATCAGAATCAACTTTGATAGAAAATTATATTTTAATTTCAAAAACACATTTAATGAAAAATTGTGTAACTACTCGAGTTCAACGTCAAGGGCCAATAAATACAGTATTAAATCCCAATATCATTAAAAATGAGGCTACGATTGTTTGAATATATTACATGACATATCCATCATTTAAGTTCCTTAACATTCTGATTTAAATCCATATTGATTAAATATTAAAAAGCATTGGAAAACCTACCCCAGGAATAGATGTACTGCTCCTTGTTTATCTTCTTTTCATTGAAGAGTCATTATAGAAGATTCTCTTGTTAGTTGATCTTGGAACTATGGTCCTTTATAACATTAATTTGTACCTATCTTTTTAATATTCTATTCAGATCTTACCTTGGAACATTGTTCTGAAAGACCCTTCAGGCACATCTTACTTATAATAAGAAATTAACTAATGGTATTTTTATTTACCCCCACTATCCTTTCCATCTGTACCACCCATCCCTTGATCCATATAGTCTCCACACTTATCCATTATCTTTTCTCTATGTTGGTCCATGACCTTATAATAGTCCCAGTCTTGAACAATTGGTTCAAATTACATCCATTTGGGCTTTCATCGTGGTCTTGTTTCCATCTGCTTAGGAAAATGTGTGTAATCATTCAACCCCTTATCATTTTCCATTTAACCAAAATATATCCCATACAATGTTGTTTCCCCTTCCATGACATCTTCTCCCTTGGACTGTAAAGTCCACTAACCATTATTATTTTATAACTATCAATAGAAATTTACTTGAAATATTTGAAACATCTTCTTGTACTAGTGTCTACATTCCCAATTTATCTGGTTTCTCCAAAACAAGAAATGTATACTCCAGGTATCTAAAGTGGTTAAAGAGGGTCAAATTAGACGAATAACTATTTCGAATCAACCTTATCGATGTGTTCATGTAACGACCCAATATTTTTCAATAGAAATTCCCTTCCTATATGTATGTCATAAAATCACATGAAAACACAACATTAATACAAATATGGCTTATAATAGAGCTAAAAACGGACATTAACATCGCTAAAAAGCGCTGTTAATCTCGGTGAAGATAAAGGGGGGGGGGGTCCCCTTTATCAGTGCTAAGAAAGTGCTCATAAAGGTAGTATTTATCAGCGCTATTTTCAGCGCTGATAAATGTATAATATATCAGCGCTAAAAATAGTGCTGCTAAACACTACCTTAATCATATCTATTTCGAGCGTTGATAAAAACTGACATTATCAGTGCTCAAAATAGCACTGATATATTATCCATTTATCGGCACATAACTAGCGCTTATAAAGGACAAAGATCTTGTACAAAACCAGAAGCTGCACAGATCCTTCCCAGCACCTGCACACATTACAACACCTGAACAGATCACAAACAACACCTACACATAGTACAAACAACATGCACACACAAAGCACATAAGAACAAAAATTATACATACATTTATTTGAAATCATGAATAAAAAACAAAACACTTATATATACATTTCAAACAATGTTTAATTTGGTTACAATAACATTTATCCAACAAACAGTTAAAAAACAATGATGTTCCATAATTTTTTCATCCATCTGCTCTAAAAAATTGTCGTCCATGGCGACTGTTTCCGAACAATGCATTTGAACTGAGGAAAAAGATTTCACCTACATAATAAAACAAATATTATGTTAGTAATACAATTAAGAAATAATGAATGGGGTTGCTAAATGGAATTGTACTAGTGAGGCACAAAACATAAAATAACCAATTAACAAAATTGGTTCATGGTTAGGGATAATCATCTATAATAATAATATGACCCAATGATTCGTATAACACGGGCTATTTAATGATTCGAGGGGGAGTGGATAAACCTACTGTTTGATTCTAAGGTTATGATGGTCTGACATTGATGGTTAATAGTTTGTCAAATAATGTGATGAACTTGTGTAAGGTATGAGTTTTTGGGGAAGTATCTCTATATGGCTGAGTAATGTATTGTAGGCCACTCAATGTAACTATATGGATTATATGTGTGTGTATATTGATTCCCACATTGTTGGAAAATGATTTATTTTACACTTAGGCCTAATAATTTACCTAATTAATGAGTGTAATTAAGAAATATTCACTATCAACCATTAAAGAGGGTTACCCTCATATATCCCTCATTCCACCCAACAATATACTTTACACGCACTCTCCTCCTTCTCCCTTCCCCCATGGGATATCTCCCTTCCTTTTAAGATAAATCATATATTATCAGTTACATTAAATGAGTGGTGGAATATATTCAACCCTATTATCATCCTCTACATTCTTCTCCTTCTTCCCCTAACATTGGTTTCAACTATAAGGGATTTTGGTCTCCTTTTCACAGCATCATGATGTTATTGGATACTAATGATGGGGATTCTAGTCTGAATATGAAATGGGTTATTCTAGAATTATTATTTTGTTGAAAACATTCATTTTTTATGTGGTACACCAATGTTATGAGTTATGTAGTTGTATTTCCTAAGTTAAAATAATATCATAACTGTGCTGATATCCTTGGAAAGGTATTTTCTTTATAATTATTTCAAGGGTACCCTAAATGAATTTAAATACACATCTATAGACCCTCTACATATCATAAACTTGTGTACATGTCATAGTTTACCCACCTAGATACCTGGTATGGAAATTGTGCTCAATTTACATTATACACATAATATATATCAACACATTCTCATGTACTTTCACTCAATGTAAATACACATATATAGAATCTCTACATCTCATAAGAAAACCCTCTTTAAATTTCACAAACACATTAAATCCTTTTGAAAACACCCATCACACAACTTTCTCATTTTATAAAAAACATTTAGAGGACTTAAGAATAAAAATCCACAATAAATACAACTTCATTCATTTTAAAAATAACATTCAAGTCTATACAAACCCAAAATTCTTTTGATAACACATTTTTAACCACAGAAACATTTAATATAGTACACTTAGAAAACAAATTCAGCATAATAAAATCATCATATAATGTAAAAGAATGGAATCACCTACATAATGCTTGGAATCTTCCGAAATTTGATGGAAAACATAAAACCACACCTCTAAAATACCTTAATAAGGAATGATTAAACATTAATATTGAATATATTAATGGAAATCCATGTTTAACTTGTGGTATTCCATGAGTTTTGCATCCCACAAAGATAGAGGGGCATGATTTAATGTCTTACAGAGATGTAATGGGAGGATCAAAACACTTATAAAGGTAAATCCGGTAGGTACATCTCTATGGGGGAGCACCTAGAATGTTTACCTAATAGATACCTAGATACCTTGTATTATAAGGAAGATTCATGCAAAAGATCCTTCTTTACTGCAAGATTACCTTTGTGAAGTACCTCTTTCTCACTTACCCCTCATCATGTGTGCTGGTCTTAAATATTGTGTGCACCCTTTCTAAGGTGATCCATGACTTTTAATCATCATAATGCACCATGTTTGAGCTCCTATTGATTGCAACATTCCTATATTTCATGCACCTCCTCTGTGTGTCCCTCGAGGCTTTCATGTAGTGATTTTCTAGACCACTGAATAGTGTCTCATGTTGTTTTTCCCTGCCTGAGGATTCTTCGCATAGGTATGCTAATAGCTATTACTTATTCACATAGCTATGCTAACGTGGAACCATCTATTAGACACTCCTCCACCCCATTAACACATTAAAATTATTTTTCCTTCCCTTTGTGGAGTGGGGGCTAGTGCTAGTCTTGTAAGTCCAAGGGAGGATGAGTGAGTCTCGAATGTTTTTTAGTCTAAACTATTGGACGTTTAACTTCTTATCACACAGATCCTCACCAAATGAAATTAAATTCTGATTTCCACGTGTGCAGAAATTAGAACAGATCATAGAGGGGATAGGCACCAGCTCCCTCCCTCCCTCTCTTTCCTATGGGCTTTGTCACCTTATGCACCTAATTTAGATTTTAGGTAACCCCTACACATCCTGATAAATTGATCTCAATGTGATGGACATATCATCCTTATATAACTATACCCAATCCTTGGGATTAGTATGGAGAGTAAGTCCCAATTTTCATCTCCCTGGGCCGCTAAGCATGTGTAATCCCCACATCATCTATTCTGGTCGTACCTTTCATGAAATGATCTTCCAGTCTACAACTACATCGTATTTCTCACAATGAGCATGAATCACATTATCTTAGAGGGATAAGTGACCATGAAGTCCTTCTTAGGGTTTCAAACCATGTGTTTTACCCATTCCAACTCATTCCAAAACTACGTGTACTATAACACCATCCTTCCAAACATGTTATTGAGGAAGCCTCCTTAGAGATTCATGCCCAACATTCCTCTGTCTCGACCAATTCACATCAGTTCACATTGTCTCACATGAAGTTAAAACACACACCCCTTTCCTTTGTGAACTATGTGGGGTTTTAATAAATTTCTTATGTATAGGTTACATAAGACATGCCCAAGAGATTCAACCCAATTAACGGTTAACCTCATTTCTCTATTCTAGGGATGTACCATTTTAATGTTACATTATCCATAATTTGGACACAACTCCTAGATCTGACTCTATGAAACTACTACAAAATAAGGCTATATCCACAGTTTGAACCATGGAGACACCCTATATCTATTGTTTTCAAATAGTTTCAGAATCCCAAGTCAGGAAATACATATAGCCACAGTTTTAAACCATGGTTATAGGACTTTTTCAATGACATTAATCATTGGCTATATACCTTTAGCAACAGTTTAATACGATGGCTATATGCCCCCCATTCCATTAAAATGAAGTACCCCTGCCCCCTTCCCCAGCACACCCCTGCCCACTGCACTTCCCCCTACCCATTGCACACCCCCCTGCCCACCCCCTATATATTTCAAAAGAACCCAACACACCCCCTTCCCCTTCCCCTACCACATTGCACCCTTCCCCCTCTCCCAGAAAACCACCCCTGCCCTTCCACCCTATCCGCTGCACATCATAAAGAAAATACCTTGTATGGAAATTGTGATCAATTTACATTATACAAATCATATATATCAACACATTCTCATGTACTTTCATTCAATGTAAATACACATATATAGACTCTCTACAACAAATAATAAAACCCTCTTTAAAATTCCCAAACACATTTAATCCATTTGAAAACACCCATCACACAACTTTATCATTTCTTCAAACACATTTAGAGGACATAAGCATGAAAATCCACAAGAAATACAACTGATATCATTTAAAAAAAACATTCAAGTCTATACACACCTCAAATTCCTTTGATATCATATTTTTAACAACACAAACATTTCATATAGTACTCTTAGGAAGAAAAGGGAAATACAAGAGGGAAAATAAGAGAAGCTGTACCCCAGTGAGGGTGTCACCATGGTTTACCATTGGTTGGGATTTAACCTCATGGAGGATTCTTACATACACTATTTAGAATACATGGATCAAAACCCATATATTTAAAAGAGGTTTGTTGTGGGTATTACCCATGGTTAGCTTCCCTTCACACTAAGAATACTCTTGGTTGGATGAGTATGGGTTTTGTGGGGCTTATGCATTGTCTGATTCTCAGGTTCTTCCAAGAGTAGAAATGAGATGAATGGGACATACGTATTAAGATGGACTATGTGAATGGAGTGGTCCTTATAAAGAGTCACAAGGAACAAAAAACATGTCGAACTGTATGTAAACATTATTTATGGTGGTCATGGGGCTCATGAGACTCCCCATACCTTCAATAAAAACCTCAAAACATCACAATGACTAGATTATACATGATGGTGCATGACAAGGTTGATCATTTTGATGATGTAATGGTCATTTGAACTTGGATTTCATCTCAACCAGCCTTTCCCTCACATGAATTATCCTGGGACACAAATTTTGGATCCAAAAAATCCCTCAATGATACTGATTATATCATGAATCTACCTAGAAATAATTGTGCAAGTAAAACAACAACACACATTCTCAAATAAAAGTTCAAACAAACGAGATACAAAAAATATATTTTTCTGATCCTCAGTGGTTTCTTCATTCACCCCATACGCATTGCACACCATCATGCCTTACATAAATATTGATTTGTTCAAAGATCAATAATATGAATCCGGGGATAAAAAACAT
This sequence comes from Viscum album, assembly GCA_963277665.1. Taxonomy (NCBI): domain Eukaryota; kingdom Viridiplantae; phylum Streptophyta; class Magnoliopsida; order Santalales; family Viscaceae; genus Viscum; species Viscum album. Next base: position 624,982,468 of record OY728156.1, read on the forward strand.
TGAGTAATAAATTATGATTTCAATATATCGGAGAATTCTCAATTCCCCAAAGAAGGTTGGAGGATAATTTATGATCATATATAGATAACATAAGTAGTAGGAATTCACCTTCATCCTATTTGTGTACAATATTCCATCTGGCATGTTTCCCATTCATTTCTAAAAACATAGTAGGAATTTAACTTCATCCTATTTTTGACAACCTCTATTCTAGAAATTCCTTCACCCTCAAGCCGCTCAGTGTGATGAGATTTTAGTAGGCCAATGATTTCCACACCAGACAGGTATTCTGTACAAAATTCAACAGCTTCCTCAATAATATATTGCTCTGCAATACAACCCTCTGGCCGACTTGGGTTTTTGACAAACCCTTTCAAAATATTCATATACCGTTCAATGGGGTACATCCATCTATAATGTACAGGACCACATAGACAAATCTCTCTCACCAAATGAACCATCATATCGAAAAATATCGGCGGGAAGAACATTTCCATTTCACATAATATGACGGCAAATTATCTTTCCATTGTTGGCAATTTCACCGGGTCTATAACTTTGCTTCATATAGCTTTGAAAAAGAAATAGAGCTCCGTTAATGTATGGTGGACATTCTTGGGAAAAATGCAATGTAAAGCTATATGAATTAGAACATCCATCATAACATGGATGTCATGTGAATTCAGACCCTTTAATTTTAAATCTCACATTAACATGATGTTCTTGATTTTTGATGAATACCCCTCTAGAACCGTTACATCATTCATGAAGTTTCATAACTGATATCTCTTATGCCTGGAAAGAGTGTATGTTGCAGGAGGAAGAAATGTTCGTTTTTCACCCTTCACTGGTTCCAACTCTTCTCATATTCCGATCTCAACCATGTCCAATCTAGCCTTAATTCCATCCTTTGTTTTGCCAGGTGCATTTAGCAACGTGATGATGACACTATCACATACATTTTTTTCAAGATGCATAACATCAAATAAAATTTCTAACATACAGAAAATTCCAGTATGGTAGTTCAAAAAATACTATCCTCGTTTTCCAACTAGTTTTTTAATGGTTTTTTGAAAATGGTTTACCAAAATTAGTGTCCAAATATTTTACTTTCTCAAACAATTGATCACTTGTTACTGGAGACTGTGATGTATGTTCCTCTGAACTTCCATCTAATGATGTCGTCCAAGATCAGCACTTATGTCGTCGGGGTAGAAATCTATGATGTCCTAGAAACACAGTTTTTGATGAATGTTTCAACCTAATTGACTGTGTACCTTGTTCGCAAACGGGACGCCCTTGAGTTACTTTAATGCTATATCCTGACAAATTTCCATAAGCAGGAAAGTCATTTATCGTCTCGTACAACATGGCTTTCAAAGTGAACTGTTCTTTTTTGTAAGCATCATTCAACATAACACCTGAATCCCAGAATATTTTGAAATCCTCGATCAATGGGGCCAAATAAACATCAATATCATTACCCAGATGTTTTGTTCCTAATATAGTCATATCTAACATGATGTATTTTCGTTTCACGCATAACCATGGTGGTAAGTTATAATCTACCACCATAACCGGCCATGTACTATGACTGCTGCATTGAAAAACAAAAGGATTCACCCCATCTATAGATAATGCCAGACGAGGATTTCTCGGCTCGTTCACAAATTCAGGATACTCGTGATAAATTCTCTTACACTGTGGAGAGTCTGAGAGGTAACATAGTTTCCAATATTTAATTCTTGTATCTGCATGCCATGTAAATTGTCCTGCAGTCTCCTCACTTCTATATAGGCGTCTAAACATAGGAATGATTGGAAAGTACCATACAACTTTTGTAGGACTAGAATCATCATTCTTGTATCAGGAAGCACCACACATTGGGCATTCTTTAAGTGATTTATGGTCCTTGCGAAACAATATACAGTCTTTCGGGAAAGCATATATTCTTTCAGAGATCATACCCATCGATCGTAGCATTCATTTGGCATTTTATGTTCGGCTTGGGAGTTCATTATCATCTGGGAGCATGTCATTTAGGAGAGCAAGTAGTTCCGTAAAACTGGAGTCACTCCACATGTTTCCTACTTTCAAATTATTCAACATCAATATGGCTGACAATGCTATATATTTAGTGAAACCGACATACAATGGCGTTTTTGCAGAACTCTTTAACTTCTCAAATAATTTTGGGAAATCATGAAGTTCATCTTTAAATGTCCTTGTCATTTCCTCAATACGATCTTCATCATCATTCACATCTATAATCACACCTTCCATATGATTGTATTCACTGTTCACTATTCTAATCATATCAGATGATCTATAAAATTTCATTTTCTCTGAGTCAATACCTACATTGGTATTTTCACCGTGTTAATTCCAACATGTATATCTTCGATCTATTCTGTGATAGATCAGGTGTTATTCCAACTCCTCTGGACTAATTTTTCTGGAATAACAACAGCTTTAACACAGACAAAGGATTTGAGAAGGGTTACATGCATGATCTTCTACAAACTTGATAAACTCTTTCATGCCATCTACATACTCTTTTGTCAACCAATTGGCATTTATCCATTCATTATTCATATTCATCGTCTTTATGGGTTCAATCTCGAGAACATGCCTAATATTATGTTTTAATTAATCTCGTAGCATTGTTTGGGTTTTATAAAAGCAAATCATGATACAAATGCATTTAAACACATGTGAAATCCATATACATGGTGTGTACAGTAGGGTGAACATCGTGTATATATAAGATACCTTATTTAATCTGACATATATCAAATTTATTCCAAGTTAGTCTTACAAAGACTGAATGTTTCCTTTAAAAATACATGACATTTAGAACAACTTGAGCTAAAGGCTTGTTCTTTAGATACATATTGAGTCACCTCACCAGCTATGCATCACATGTTTGTGGAATACACGGTGTGTAGTCCTTACATGACCACAAGGGGTGTATTTTCTATACACATCACGACTATATGGTATCTATACATGGTGTGAGTGATGTAAAACACATGTCATATGGTTCTACCATTATTTCATGGCATGTACATGGTTTCATGCAGAAGTTTATGTCTTGGAGATACATTGTGTGTGACCTAGGTTCACATGACATAGAACATTTAAAATGAAACATATTCCATGTTTTAGTCAGAATATTATTCCAACAACCGCAACACAATACAAAAAAAAAATCGTGATCATAATCTCAACAATATACAAACCAAACAATCAAAATCTTAGATTTTACAAAGCATCCCTTTTCAATTTTGTTTGTTAATTTAGGGCTTATCACAGATGTTTTATCATCATGGGGTGTTAATTCATAAGTCATGTATACTTAAATTACCGATTTATATATTCTATTTTTCAATAAGAACCGACCAACATTCAATTCATTTATTGCGCAAACAAGTACCACTAACGGCCACGATTTTCAGCGGGGGGTTTAGCCCGTTCATTTCACATTATAACCATAAATATCAAACAGTAATAACATGAAAACAAGAGGAAACCAATGAGTAATAGGAGAAAATAGTAATAAATATGATTCTATATCAATGTACTCAAGGTGATGATAAGATGTTGGTCAAGATCAACTCTGGGTTGGGAGTACACTAATATTTAATTGAAAAAAAATACTAAAAACAAATACAGAAAAGGATGAAATATCATATTCATCAAGTCCATTAATACAACCAATGCATTAGGTAAAACAAATATCATCGCTAAAAATTCATAAAGGCCATAACTACTCCAAAAAGAAGTCCATGGTAGGTCCATCGATGTCCAACTCATCTAATGGTATCCTAATGTCAAATCTATCTTGGAGAAGATCACAGAACCTCATAGATGATCAATGTGACTATCAATCCGTGAATGAGGATACAGATTCTTGACTCTCATCAGGTTCATTCTCCAATAGTCCAATAAAAGAATAAATACCAATCAACCATCTATTTTAGAGAACTATAAAACCCCATGGTAAAGTACTATTCCATATGAAACCATTATATTCTATATCAAAAAAAATTAATTCAAACAATTGATGCTCTTTTGGTTTTATTTTAGAAATTGTGATAGAAACTCAATTTTCTCCCAAAACTAACTAGATTATAAAGTTTATCTCTTTATTAAGAAGTAAATTTTATACCTCATCAGTGAAAACATCCTATAAATATACTAGCCTTGGGTAAAAAAATCATACATCATTCTAGCATCATCTACAATATTCCTGACTATTTGATCCATGAGAAAATTCAATATAGATTGAATTGGTTCTACATGACCAGATAGAAGATTCCTCTCATCCAAGTGAAAATAACTCTATCTATTTTGGAGATAAAAATGTAACTCTCATCTGGGAACAAATAATTTTGGATTGTTATAAAACAAATTAATCTATAACAAAACTAAAATAAAATATTATCATATAAAGCATGGGAGGTACACAAAATAAATGATAACCACCAATGTCTAGAGATCATTCCTTGAATCTTGATATATTCCTGGAATATAATACCAATAGTGTGTCGATGGTGATAACACTATCCAATATTTACACCTCCAAGCCTAAAACATTTACAAAAAGAGTCGAAAAAGGAATGTGATTCTCTTTTAAAATAAAATAAAATAATGGGTAGATGATATAAGAATTGTACCATTGACAGTAGATGACCAAGAATCCACAATATCCATAGTAGACTACATAACATGTATATGACAAGCCCCTAAACCATAGGCTGGAGCCAGAATCCCTATGTTATATACTCTTCCTTATACTGTCATTCCTGAATGGTGGTCAAACATCCCCTCCCCTGACCAAAAAATTCAATGGGACTCTGGCTACCTATTATCAGAGGAGTGTTTTAGTCCTTCCCAATCTCTGGTTCCATTCATGTTCCCCTACAAAGGCTCTATTGCTTCATGTCACTAAAAAACCAGATTAGGTGGACGGATCATTAATAAGGATGAATCCTCAATAGCAACACCATATAAACCAAACAATCAAAATTTTATATTTTACAAAGAATACCTTATTAAATTTTGTTTGTTAATTCAAGGGTTATCATATAAGATTTATAACCCTGAGGTGTTCATTCAAAAGGAAAGTATACGTAAATTACCAATTTATATATTCCAATGTTCAGCAAGAACAAACCAACGTTCAATTCATTTAGTGCGCAAACAAGGACCACCAACGGCCACGATTTTCTGCAGGGCATTTAGCTCGTACATTTCACATTATAACCACAAATATCAAACAGTAATAACATGTGAACAAGATGAAACCAATGTGTAATAGGGGAAAACTCACTGCGAAGGTGTCGTTAAGCACACGGCAGAGGTGCGTACGTGGCAGAGGAGAGGTGCACAACAGAGGAGATTTCCAACGGAAATGAAAACATTAAATAGGGGAAACCCATGAGAATAAAATAATCTAAAACCCAGTAAACCACTTACCACATCCCACAAACCTCAAAAGACAATTCATGCAAATAAATTTAAATTTATTGATATAAATTACTATCTGATCACTAATATTTATCCAAACCATAGGTGAAAAAACATACAAATAGGAATCAGAAGGATCGCATACCTCGAGAAAAGAAATCCAACCATAATAGTTATCAAGCATAGAATAATGTGAACTAGATGGAACTCAGGATGGGGAGTAAGCCATCATGTAATAACATTAAGAAATTGGTGTGGTGAAAAAATCCCAACATCCTATTAGTATTTGTGGTGTGATATGTTATAATCAACACCCGATGTAAGGGAGTGTGATTTTCCTATATTCTCAACAATTACCTTACCATATTATGTTATCCTCTATAAAGGTGTATTTTAATTTTAACTAGAATGGGGAATTACCTCCCATCCATCAATTTAATTAGGAAATTGTGATAAACATAAATGCATATAGGGAAATGGGTACCTCTAAGTTTCTCATGTTTAGAAATAGAGATGGTTAATATAAACTAACACACCACATTACACCTTTCATTTTTCCCAATTTTATATTTTGTGTATGGAATGAAGTCATATAATAATTTTCATTATCATCACTTGTTTCTAATATAATAAAACTCTATATTAAGGTTCTTACTTGCATATTAACAATTTCAGACATCTTTTTATGAATATGAACATTGTTATCATTCCTTAGATTGTACACATCCATAATTTTGGAGTTGATCACTCATTGATGTATAGATTCTTATGTTTCATTACTAGATTTTCTGGACACCATTTTTCTTTTACGTTACATATTTATAATTTTTCCAATTAGTGGTTTGTGTGGTAAATTTTTTTAAAAACTCTTCCTTATTGTACATGAATTCCAAATTACAATATTACTTATATAAAGGAATCAACATCGCATAATTTTCTCTATTTTTCACTAGTGGAACAACCTATAATTTTTCATCCAAATTTTTCTTATTTGACTCCATGAGCGTTGTTGTGACAAAATAGAGTTTTGTGCATGATACAGCATATATTGAGCCTTATTTTCACACAATAATTAATTGAACCATTTTTCTAGGAAAATATTATTTTTCCATGATATGTTTTCTCTTTGTATATCATATTATTTTTTTATATATTCATGAATTCATTACCCTTCCATTAATTTATATAATTTAAATACCCTTCGATATGATTCATGTTAGAAAAATGAATCACCTTTAAAAAAATTATACAAATTTTTGTGTCATCTCAAATGATATGTTAGTACTTCATGAGCACTTCATTCTACTTTGGGATTGTTGGACTTAAATAATATTTTCCTAATGTGCTCAAATATTACATAGCAGAAGAAAGATGGTTACTCCTTTATTTTTGGAACCACACTTCTTTTATATAAAAAGTATCATCTTCTTGATTTCATTACTACACAAATCTTAGTTCATCCACGTTTTGATATTGATTTTGGAGATATATTTAGCTTCTAATTTGTTGTTTTCATCCTCTCCTCATGTTCTATTATATTATTATCCTCTTCCCCCATATTTGTAGTCAACTATTGCATCTCTAATCCAATATCTCTTAGAGCCCTATTCTTTATTTACATTGTGTTCATGGTGAAAGAACACTTGCCTTTAATTATTTATCTATTTACATATATTTCAGGATTTCGATGGAATGATATTTGATCTTGTCACTTTTCTCTTTCATCATTATTAATATTTTCAGCATATTAAAATTATAGGCCACCTATTCTTTCATAATCCTATTATATTATAAATGTAATTCTTAAATCCTTGAATTGTATACTCTGTGAATGATACACTACTAATAATTGTTGTCATTGCATGATAATTTAATAGAAAAGAAACTTAATGATGTTGTCATTTTGTTACTATAATTCAATCTTGTATTTATATCTAACATTAGGTCTTTGAAATAACACCTTAAATCAGGATTTCACACGTTCAATTCAAGAGGTAGAAAAACAATTTACCAAAAAATTAATATAAATAATGGAAGTGGTGGCGGTGGAGGCAGCGCTGGATGCAGCGGCGGAAGAAAGGTGGTGGTGGTGGAAGAGGCGGAGGCGGCAGTGGTGGTAGAGGTGGTGGCGGTCGTGGTCGCGGTAGCGGGGGTGGAAGCGGCAGAGGCAATGACGGTCATGGTAACAGGGGTGGGGGAAGAGGCGACAGCGGCAGCAGGGAAGGAGGAGGAGGAGGAGAAGGAAGGAGGATGATGAGGAGGATGAGGAGGACGAAGAGGAGGAGGACGTGGTCACGGTAGTGAGGGGCCTAGTTCATCTTCCACGAGATCTTGACCGTGTGAAAATAAGGATGGCCTATTAGGTTTAGTAAATAAAAACTGAAGGAACCTTTATTAGTACTTGTTAAATGTACTGATAAAGAGATAGCTTTATCAAAGCTTAAAAAAGTGCTGATAACTGTTAGCTTTTATCAGCGCTTATTTTAGCGCTGATAAATATAACACTTATCAGCGCTTTTAGATAGCGCTGATAAAGGCATACCCCTTTATTAGTGCATTCTCTTTAGTGCTGATAAAGGGAAACTCTTCCCTTTCCCTATTTTGTGGTAGTGTATCATAATGAACTACTAAGTTCTAAGTGACCTTTAAACATATGTTTGTCACTTATGTATTGGGAATTTTGATAATATGACTTACACGGTAGTGTTCAAGATGATTTTTGGAGTCTAATAAAACAAAATAAATTTTTGGTGAATATTATCCTATCCTTATCAATAGTAACATACCATTATGAATAGTTATATACCCTAATGAATAATATATTTACCAATAATAGTAGAAAAATAATATTCAAGTGAATGTATGATGTACCTATATTTTAGAATAAGTAAATGAATATTTTAAACCAGGTTTTTTAATAATAAATTATGATTTTAATTTAATATTAAATTAATCATATTTAGAGAATTATTTTTGAAAATTTGACATCATTTTTGGATTCTACACATCAAAAAATGGTCGGGGTGAAATTTTTGTATTTTTCTGAAATACTTGGTGAATAGTGAAATACATTAATTTACTTTATAAATACATTAAAATTTAAACTCACTATTTAGGACATCACAAGTGAAGTAAGCACCCAAATCACGAACTCACATGCCCGCTTTACTATTCATGGTCATTGATGACTCACTATTACTTATCTTAATGGAAATTAATAAACTAATTAATTTTATATTATGGAAACCCCTCTCCCCTCCCCTATAAATACAACCCTTCACACCCTCACTTCCTTACAACTCTCAAGCTTGAAGCCTTGTCTAGACTCTTCCCAAACATCTTCCCTAGCCCCTACCCCACGTTCAAGAGATGCTGGTATCATCAAAAGGCGAAGCATAAGGCCCTTATGGAGGATCTCAAGAGGTGTATTCAATAGGTAATTTATCTCCCACTTCTCCTTCAATCCCCTGTCAATTTCAAGTATTTTTCTAATTCTCTCCCAAACTATATTTGTCAAAATTGTATGTTATCTGCTGTATCATAAATATAATAGAATATTATCATACTATTAGTAAATTATATCATCCAACCCCCTTTCACATCTTCTTTTTATTAAATTAAATGGAGTGTTGTTCATGAGGTGTTAATTTATCACCTTCAAGAACGACATGTCTTCTTCTTCGGTTACTACCTTTAGATATTGTCATGAAACCATTTTTATGGTTGAACCAGAATGTGTTATATTTATTATGTCCTATATAATCTTCTTGAACAATCTTATTTACATATTACAATGTGATAAATTAAAACAAGTTCATTGTGATCGAAAAACCGCCCATATCAACCCAAACAATCATCATTTAATTTTTATCTAATAATTCATCCACATAGTATATAATTAATTATAAGATAATTTTAAATTATTTAATTTCTTTAATAACATATAATATTAGTTCTGGATGTTTACCCATGTTCTACCTGAACATCAATTTATGAATACAAGTGAACCCCTCAAGAAAAACCATAAAAATGAACATTCCCGGACAATGTTTTTAAACTTTATAACTCATACAATGGAACATAAAATGACCTAATGAAACCATAATTAACTCTAATAGGGTATAAAAGGTTTTGAAATTTCTAATTAATTTATATAATGTCATTATACATGATATTAAAGAGACAAAAGCATTCAGATACAAGGTATGGGGAAATTCTCGATCCCAAATTTCCTCCTTCGAGTTCTCCCTCTTTCACTCAATTATTTAATATGGTTACTACTAATAAATAATTTGTCAATAATTTTAATTTCATTTATAAGATATAAATGTTTACAACTATTGTTTATTTCAATCAAAATGTTGTTCAAAATAACTATTCTTTTAAGAACCCACATTTTACTTCTCATTCAAGGTTGATTGTTCTCTTATCAAGTATGTTTTTTCCTCTTTGTTTTGGGAACCCAAATTGTATGATTATGTTCTTATGGGTTGAAACTCATTCCTTAATATGGTTTAGTTATGTTCATTATTGATATATTTTATATGTGTCATTCATGATAATGATAATATTATTATGTGATGGGTGCGCCCGTAATTATATAGAGCAATATGAATGTTTGAATGGGACAGTTGCACCTGGAATTATACAGCGCTCCAATGCATTGGGGGAAGTGATGAATCTCATGAGTAAATGTGAAATAGCATGGAAAAGATGCTATCTTTGTTCAAAATTATGTGTGGTAGTTAACCACTATGATATGATGTTTCATTTTTATTCATTTCCACATTTCAAGTCTTTTATTAATGATTCCTATCATGTTCATGATCTTTTGTCTGTGTTATGATTATGCCCCTCCATTGTAATATTGTTCTTATATATCCTCTTTATGGGATTTTTTCTCACCATTTTCGATGTATATCCTCAGTTGCCTACATGTACTAGGGGGGGGGGGTCGAGTGCCAATAAGAAGTTATAGAAGAAGAAATTAAATAAATGTTTATCCTTGATGATGTAATTTTTATTTATGGTCCCAGTTTTCCCAAGACACTAATTCTTTATATCCTATTTGTGTAATACTATTATTTTTCTTATATTTAAAGTGATTTATTAGTAATGAAAAAAATTGGTTGGGTCACTATAGTTGGTATTAGTGGAATGTTTTTGTTAATTTGGGAATTAGGATAAGTAAACCCTAGAGAAAATCTCTAGCAAGAGAATAAGTATAAATATGAACCCATGAATATTTATATAGGGATCTCATATGTTTTGATTTTAGTATAAATTGATAAAAATAATTAGTTATTTATTAATTACTTGTGGACTTATGATTTTTTCTATCATTTTCTATTGTTGAAAATGGTGGGAACCAAGAGAAACAAGGCCAAAAACATGTGTGAGGGCCAATGCAATGATTTCCTGAACAACATCCCCAATGATTTGGGAGCTGGAGTTCCAAAATTCATGGAGATTCTTACAAAAATAAATCTGGTTATGAACAAAAACCATAAAAATTGGGAACATCATCCTTCACCAAAGAGAAATAAACTGGCTATCAAATATTTTATGTGGCAATGACCACTAGGTTTTAGTGGATATTCTTATCCACTAGTTGTGGATTAGTGGGTCAACTCCATGGAGAATATATTTTCTATAGTTCACTGTTCTGAGATACAGAAGGTGACTATATATGTTTTTCATCTAGATGGAGAGGTTGAAAAATGGTGGGATTTGATTAAGAACACCAATCCATGGGAGGAAATTGAAGAGATGGAATGTGAAGACACTAAAATAAAGTTTCTTAATAAGTATTTCCCATAATCGCTTTGCACAAAGATGGAATGAAAATTCATAGAACTCAAGAAAAAATAAGGGGAACTTGTCACAACCTATGAAGCAAATTTCACAAGGCTTCCAAGGTACAGTTCGAGTTTTGTTATAAACTATGATATAAAAATTGATAGATTCTTTAGTGGATAAAAACCAAACCTTTGAAATGATCATGAAATTAAAGACAATGGGAGTTATGAAGAATTTGTTCAATGTGAATTCAAAGTGGATATAGATTTTGGAGAATTGCTCCACGGCTATGGTGATAAGAATCAAAATATGGAGTTTCAAGCCTGTGGATCTATTGATAAAGGTGGGAAGAAAACTCAATGACCAACATGCCAAAAATGTGGGAATTTCTGCCATGGGAAATTCCTTAAAGGGACAGGGAAATGGTTAAAGTGTGGGAAAGAAATACATCATGCTCAAGAGTGTCAATATGATAAGAAAATGAAGGATAATTTAGCAGAATAAAGAATAGAATCACTCATGGTTCAATGATACAACTATAGGGAGCTGGGGAACTATGTATGCTAGTGTACTAAACCTAGTGTTCTTGAGGGTAATCATCATTAGTTTCCAAAAAAGCCAAAGGAACAAGGGAAGGATTATGCCATCACTACTGCAGAAGTGGAGAAAGATAATGAATTCGTACAAGGTACACTTTATATTCACTCATGAATGGAAAATTTCATATTTGATTCTGGTTATACGCATTCCTTTATATCAGGAATCTTTGCTAGAACTATAGATTCGAAGCCCCGAAACCTTGATGTAGTGATATCTGTAAAAAAACCAAGTGGTGAAATAATTACAACCCAAGTGTTTGACATTTATCTTATTGGAGTATGTGGGAAGATTCTTCTGGAGAATCTCATAATAGTTCCCCTGGTGGAATTCGATGCTATAATGGAAATGGATTGGCTCTCGTTATATAGAGAACATATCAACTGTCATGAAAAGGAAATATATTTTCATATTCGGAACCATCATAGGCTCCACTATAAGTGAAAGGAGGATCATGAATCTCCTTTGAAAAATCATTCATCTGTGTGGATGTTGATTCCCTATGAATAATTATACCTCTCCCAAATAGTTGAGTAAAAGGATGGTGCCAGCCATGCCAAAATGCCCATCGTGATGGAATACAATGACGTATTTCTTGAAGAGTAACCTGGAATTCCCCTGGATCATGAGGTATAGTTCTCAATAGAACTCATACCCAGGGATACTCCTATATCAAAGTTTCCCTATATGATGGCTCCTATCGAACTAGAGGAGTTAAAGAAGCAACTGCAAGAGCATCTAGACAAAGGATTCATACACCCTAGTGAATCACCTTGGGAGAGCCAGTGCTCTTTGTGATGAAGAATAATGGTACAATGCGGCTGTGTATTGACTATTAAGAACTCATCAAGTTCACCACAAAGAACAAGTATCCTCTTACAAGGATTGGCGATTTGATCGAACAGTTAAGAGGAGCTCAATACTTCTCAAAGGGGATCTTTGTCCTAGATATCATTAGCTAATGGTGGAGAAGGAAGATATTCAGAAGACTGACTTCCATACAAGGTATGGGAACTATGATTTTCTTGTGATTCCCTTCAGACTTACTAATGGCCTTGAAATCTTCATTTATTTTAGGAATAGAGTCATTACACATTACCTCAACAAATTTTTGGTAGTGTTTATTGATGATATTATCATCTACTCCAAGAGAAAGGATGAACATGAATAACATCTAATACTTCTGTTGGCAGTATTGATAAATGAGAAGTTAGATTCCATGTTCAGAAATATTAAATTTTTGATTAAGAAAGTCATATTCTTGGGATATGTTATCAAAACTGAGAGAATTTATGTGGATACATCAACGGAAAATGTGATTGAGGAATGGCCCAGGCCCTCTAGTGTCACAAAAATCCATAGATTTATTGTATTATATGGGTACTAATGATTTTTTTGAGAATCCTCTCACGATTGTAAAGTCCACTAACTATGTTAACAAGGAAATGGGTAAAGTATGTCTAGACGCAAGACTTTGAGGGAAGCTTCAAAGGGCTAACGATAAAGCTGATCACCGCACCTGTAGTCAGAATACTTAAAAGTGTAGAATGTTTTGTGAAAAACAGTGACACTTCAAAGAAATGATTTAGTTGTTTACTCATGAAAAATGATAATGTGATAGCCTACGTCTCCAAACAGTTGAAGAACCATGAGAAAAACTAATCGAAACATGATCTGGAGCTGGTAGCTATGAAACTTCTCTTGAATATATGGCGGCACTACCTTTATGGCGAGAATGGTGACATATACAATGACAGCAATAGCCTAAAGTATATATTCACACAAATGAATCTCACAATGTGGCAAAGGAGATTTTTAGAGATAATAAAGGATTATGATTGCTCTATTAACTACCATGATGGAAAGACAAACAAAGTAGGTGATGCTCTAAGAAGAAAATAACCTGCTACTCTATCTATGATACAGATTGAGAAAGACCCTATCTTCTTAGATATGGAATGGATAGATTTGGAATTCATAAGGGTTGGAGATACATCTTACCTTTCCCAAATGATTGTGCAACCATCGATCCTATAGAAGATTAAGGAAGAACAAAGGGATGATGTTGATATAAAAAAGAGAGTGAATGCAGTAATGTAAGGGAAAATGCAAGAGTTCCATATTTACATAGATGGTGTGATTCTATTTGGAACATGGATTTTTGCGCCTTCATCACCCGGGATAAAGAAGGAGCTACTAGACAATGCACATAGATCAACATTTTCTATACATCATACGAGTACCCTGATATACTGTGATCATCAAGAACACTTATGGTGGGATAACATGATGAAATATATTGAAAAATATATATCAACGTGCTTCATATGTCAACAATTTAAACCAGATCGACAAAAGTCCAAAGGGATGATGCATCCATTGCCTATAACCATGTGGAAATAGGAAAATGTTACTACAGACTTTTTCACGGGTTTCCCAAATACATCTAAGGGAAATAATTTGATATGGTTTATTGTTGATCGACTAACCAAGACTACCCATTTTATCGCTATTCTAGAATATCTCTTGCTTGAACAACTTACAAAGATATATGTGAAGGAAGTGGTGAGAATTCATGGTGTTCCAGTCTTAATTGTCTTTGATTATGATCCATGGTTCACATCTAAATTCTAGATAAGCCTTCAACATACATTGAGTACTTAATTAAAATTCTACGTGGCCTATCACCACCAAAATGATGGCTAATCTAAAAAGAAATATTCAGACACATGAAGATATGATAACAACGTACTCTCTAGAATTCAAAGGTGGATGGGATCATCATCACCCCCATTGGTATAGTTTTTATACAACAATAGCTTCCACTTGAGTATTCAAATGGCTCCAAATTAATATCTATATGGAAATCGATATAGAACTCTAACCAGTTGGGATGACATTGGAGACTGAAAGCAACTTGGACTCAATCTTGTGAAAGAGATGGCTTAGAAGGTTCATGTTATCCAAAAACAAATCAAGGCTGCTAAAAGTCGGCAAAAGAGCTACGCTGACAACCATCAAAGAGACTTTTAGTTAGATGTAATAGATAATGTCTTCTTTCGAATATCACCTTGGATGAGAGTCATGCAGTTTAAAAAGAAAGGAAAAGCCTAAGGTACATTGGCACCTTTGAGATCTTTTCCCACAAAAGAGCTATGGCCTATCGGCTTGCAATTCCACCGAATGTGGCTCATGTTCACGATGTGTTTCATTTATCAGTCCTAAATAAGAAAATAACGGATCCCTCATATGTACTAAACTTAGAGGTGGTCCACCTGGAAGATGATCACACCTAAGAGGAGTAGCCTATAATGATTCTGGATGGGAGAGACAGGGTTCTACGCAACAAGAAAACCAATCTTGTCAAAGTGTTGGGGATGAATCATATGTTTGATGAAGCTACCTTAGAACTAGCGGAGGCGATGAAGGAGAAGTACCCTCACTTGTTTGTGTAATGTTATATTTCGGTGGTGAAATATTATAAGGGGGGAAGAATGTAACGACCCAAAGTTTTTCAATGTAAATTCCCTTCTTATAAATATGTCACAAAATCACATGAAAACACAACGTAATTAAATACTATGTTCTAAGTGACCTTTAAAAAAACTGTCACTTATGTATTGGAATTCTGAAAATATGCCATACACAATTATGTTGAAGATGATTTTTGGAGTCTAATAAAACAAAAATAATTTTTCCTGAATAGTAATATACCCTTATGAATAGTAACATACCCTTATGAATACTAATATACTATAATGAATAGTAACCACAACTATGTTAGTATAAAAATAATATTCAACTGAAATTATGATTTACCTATATATTAGAATAAGTAAATGAATGTTTTATCACTTGTTTTTTAATAATAAATTACAATTTTTATTAAATATTAAATTAATAATTTTTAAAAAAATAAAAATAATACATCATTTTTTTGGTTTTACACATCTAAAAATAGTTGGGGTGAAATGTTGGGATTTTTCTAAAATACTTGGTGAATAGTAAACTACATTAATATACAGTATAAATACATTATAATTTAAGCACACTATTCCAGACATCAGAAGTGATGTAAGCACCTAAATCTCAAACTCACATTCCCTCTTTAATATTATTGTTCATTGAAGACACAAATTTCCTCGTCGTAGGGGAAATTAATAAACTAATGAATTTTTTTTAATGAAACCCCTCTCCCCTCCACTATAAATAATGTGCTTCACACCCTCATTTCCTCACACCTCTCATGCTTGAATCCTTGTCTAGAATCTACCTGAACATCTTCCCTAGCCCCTCCCCCACGTTGAAGAGCTACTGGTGTCATAAAAAAACTAGATTAGGCCCCTTAAAGTGGATCTCAAGAGGAGGATTCAATAGATAATTTCTCTCTATCTTCTCCTTTAATTCTCTTTCAATTTCAAGTTCTTTTCTTATTCTCTCCCCACCAATCGTTGTCAAAATTTTATTATAACTAAAGTATCATACATATACTGTAATTTTATGATACTAATGGGATATTATATCATCCAACCCCTTTCTCCTCTTGTTTTTATTTTATTAACGAGAACGTTGTTTGCGAGGTGTTAATTTATCACCTTCAAGAACAACATGTCTACTTCTTCCATTTCTACCTTCAGATCTGTTCATGAAACCATTTTTATGGATGAAATGGAATATGTTATATGTATTATGTACTATTTAATGTTTTGTAACTAAATTGTGTACATATTTCACTATGATAAATTAAAACAAGTTCTTTGTGATCGAGAAACCACCCAAATTAACCCAAACAATCATCATTTAATTTTTATGTAATGATTAATCCACATGGGATATAATTCATTATATATCATTGTAAATTCTGGAATGTCATTAATAGAATGTACTATTAGTTATGGATGTTTACCCATGTTCTACCAGAACTTCAATTTATGAATAAAAGTGAACCACTGAAGAAAAAACATAAAAATGAACATTCACGAACAATGTTTTTTAACTATATAATTCATTTAAAGGAACATATAATGACATAATGAAACTAGAATGAACCCAATTCATGTATAAAAGGTTCTGAATTTTTTAATTAATAAATATAATGTGATTATATATGTAAAGAAACGTAAAAATAAAGGGAAATTTTTTTCTTAATTGTCACTGAATTTTACAAGAACGCAGTTTCTGATGGCACCGGATTCCGAGGCCCGGTGTGCCTAGAATCATGTTCCGAAGTTTAGATCGGGTACGTTCAGTAAAAAAATGAGCAGGTTTTCCTAAGTTTTGAATCGGTGCTCGGAATCGAAATCTAAGGGCACTGATGGAACTGCAGTGCCGGTAATTGCTTAAGAACACCTTTTCCGGAGTTGCATTTTCTCAGGTGAGGTTATTATTTAATTGGGTTAACTAAAGAATAAAAATAAAATATTCTGCTACAATTTTATTTTTATTCTAAGTAATGATAAGCTAGAATGGTGGTTGGTGTGGGTCCTAGTAATACCCAAACTCCTGGGTAGGATATTAGTGAAGTGGGGCCCACACGAGCTACACCCCCTTTATTTCCTTTTCACCTCCCACGAGCATTTAAGTTGTGTAACACACCCGCACCCCCCCCCACCTTTAATGAAATGTCAACTCTCCTAACCTTCACCAGTGAGAAGGGAGCCTTTGCAGTGCAGGATGGAATCACGCAGTGGAGAGGACAACCCATCACTCATCAGTTGGCTAGCCTCATCCTATGATCAGTTGACGTACAGAGTCCGAGTTCTCCTGTAGTGGTTGATCAGTATGAGGACGTTTTCCCCGATGACGTCTTAGGACTACATCCTCGCAGAGAGGTAGACCCTATATTGACATGTACCCCGGGACAGCCCCGATATCCACTCAAACTCATCGGATGGCTCCCGCTGAGCTTCGAGAGCTACAGGTACAGTTGGAGGACTTGCAGATCAAGGGATTCATCCGACCCAGTGTTTCACCCTGGGATTCCCCGATATTGTTCACCAAGAAGGTGGAAGGGAGCTTGAAACTGTGTGTTGATTAACATCACCTGAACCAGGTTACCGTGAGGAACAAGTATCCATTAACCAGGATCGACGACCTCCTCGATCAGCTCAAGGGAGAACGGTGGTTCTCGAAGATAGACCGGAGGTCAGGATATCATCAGCTCAGTGTTCCAGATGAGGATGTGCAGATGACGGCCTTCAGATGTCAGTATGGCCACTACGAGTTCTTGGTTATGCATTTCGGCATATCCAATGCTCCAGCTGTGTTCATGAGTCTCATGAATAGGATCTTTCAGCCAGACCTGGATCGATAAGTCGTGGTCTTCATCGACAACATATCGAGATACTCGACCACTGAGGAGGAGCACGCCTACCAATTGCGGGTTGTACATGTCACACTCCGAAAGCACCAGATTTATGGAAAGCTCTCGAATTGTCAGTTCTGGTTACGTGAGGTCCACTTCTTGGGACACGTCATCTCTAAGATGGGAGTTGCGGTGGATCCTGTGAAGATCGAGGCAGTTCTAGCTTGGGAGCCACCCAGGAGTGTGATGGAGGTACGAAGTTTCTTGGGGCTAGTTGGGTACTACTGGAGGTATATGCCAGACGTCTGTAGTGTTGCGGCACCACTCTCATCTTGGACGAAGAAGGGGAAACCCTTTCTGTGGTCATACAGATGTCAGCATAGATTCCAAGAGCTGAGATAGAGATTGACCAACGTTCCTATCTTGAAGCTACCAGAGGAGGGAGTAGGGTACGTAGTCTACTGCGATGCATCAGGGAACGGACTCGGATGTATCATGATGCAGGAGTGGGCCGTGATTGTCTGTGGATCACGTCAATTGAGGCAACACGAGCATAACTATGCTACCCATGACCTGGAGTTAGCAGTAGTGGTCTTCTCTCTAAAGATGTGGTGACACTATCTGATGGGTGAGCCCTTTACAGTCTACTCTGACCACCAGAGTCTCAGGTACATCTTCTCGTAGAATGATGGTGATGGCTTGAGTTCCTCCAGGACTATGACATTGAGATATTCTATAATCCTAGAAAGGGCAATGTAGTAGCTGATGCTCTCAGCAGGAGGATGGGCATCCAACTACTCGGGGAGGCGACGGAGCAGCTATCCGCTATGTAGATATCCTTCTTGGATTGAGATGGAGCAGCCTTTCTTCTGTCACTCATAGTCACTCCTCAACTACTACAGCGGGTCAGAGAGGAACAGCGTGGGGACACTGACTATGAGACATGGTGTGCGCATATATCCTCAGGAAATGCACCTGATTTAATCTCCGTAGGAGGAGAGCACGTCATCCTTTTCAGATGACGTACCATGGTACCAGTTGCTTTATAGGAGGAGGTGCTGAGAGAGTTTCACACTTCCCCTTTAGCGGTACATCCAGGAGTGGAGAAAATGTACCAGGATCTCAGACGACAACACTGGTGGCCGGGTATGAAGAAGGCTATGGCAGAGTTCGTTTCTTGATGCCTCACCTTCCAGCAGGTGAAGGTAGAGCACCAGGTACCAGCAGGCTTGGTACAGCCCTTTGAGGTCCCGATGTGGAAGAGGGATGGGATATCAATGGATATCATGACTGGACTTCCACGCACTTCCAGAGGTCACGACTCCATTTGGGTGATTGTCGATCGACTCAACAAGTCGGCCCACTTCATACCCATCAGAGAGCAGGGAACATCGGAGAGCATGGGACACCTCTACGTTCAAGAGATCATATGGATTCATGGTGTGCCATCATCTATCGTCTCTGATCGAAATGCTCGCATTACTTACCATCTTTGGAAGGGGTTGCAGGAGGCATTCAGGATGCAACTACATCTACGTACCACCTTTCACCCTCAGAAGGATGGTCAGATGGATAGGAATATTTAGACTCTCGAGGACATGCTCCATCCATGTGTCCTCGAATTTGGTCGCATCTAGGAGGACCAAATACACATAGTGGAGTTCATGTACAACAACAGGTACCACTCGCTATCGGGATGTCACCATACGAGGCATTATACGGTCGGCCCTGAAGATCACCTCTATGTTGGACAGACCCTGGGGAGTCAGCACTTATGAGACCAGAGATGGTCTAGGCCATGACAGAGAATGTCCAGGTCATCCAGGAGCAGATGAGGATAGCTCAGATCCGGCATAAGTCTTATGCTGATAGGAGGCGGAGTCCACAAGAGATCGAGGATGGCGACAACATTTTCTTGCGGGTCTCAGCTCGACATGGATTACAGAGATTAGGCCAAGGCAGAAAGTTATATCTGTGCTTCATCAGACCATTCCAGGTCCTCCACAGGGTAGGCGAGGTGGCTTACCGCCTGGCTCTACCACCTCAGTTGCACCGGGTGCACGACGTCTTCCATGTATCACAGCTGAGGAGATACGTGCACGAATTGACGCATATCATCGATCATGGGGAGCTGAAAATTGACAATAGGGTGTCATTTTCGGAGGTCCCGGTGGAGTTAGAGGATCGACATGAGTGGGTCCTACGTGGGTGGTTGATTCCTCTAGTGTAAATCCGATGGCAGCACGGGAACCTCCAAGAGAGCATTTGGGAGCGAGAGCTTCATATGCATGCACAGTACAACCATTTGTTCCCCTAGTTTATGATGTATCATTATGGGGACATAAATCCCTGAGGTGGGAGTAATTTAAGGACCCGTAAATTGCTGTGACGACCTCCAATCGCTCAACGATCCCGTTTCATCGTCGCCCAACTTTCCGCACATCAAGAATAGAGAATCAGTGGGATCAGACTTGTTTGTTGGTCCGCACCCACCATGTTAGTGGTTTGAATGTCTTTCAACAATTTAATAATATTATAAGGATATAATCTACATAAAATAAATTAAACCAAACCCCCTACCTTAAGGCGCTATTGAACAAATGGTC
Source organism: Viscum album (assembly GCA_963277665.1). NCBI lineage: Eukaryota > Viridiplantae > Streptophyta > Magnoliopsida > Santalales > Viscaceae > Viscum > Viscum album. Next base: position 625,003,246 of record OY728156.1, read on the forward strand.
ATCTCGGAAAAAGAACGTCGCGGAAGAAGGCTCCGTAAGTGTCGTCGGCATCGCGGTGAAGAGAATCGTCGGCGTCGTGGTACACAGCATCGCGTTGTCGATCTCCAAGTATTCGGCATTCTTAATCATCTTTCGTTGGAGGCCTGATGTTTTTCTTAATTTTCTTTGGAATTTTACAAGAACTCACTTTCCTACAGCACCTGATTCCGAGGACCGATGTGCCCTGAATCGTGTTCCGAAGTTTAGCATGGGTACGTTCAGTGAACGAACGAGCAGGTTTTCCTAACTTTTGAACCAGTTCTCAGAATCGAAATCTGTGGGCACCCATGGAACCGCAGCGCCAGACATTGCTTAAGAACACCTTTTCCGGAGTTGTGTTTTCTCAGGCGAGGTTATTATTTAATTAGGTTAACTAAAGAATAAAAAAATATTGTTCTACAATTTTATTATTATTCTAATTAATTATAACCTAGGCATGGTGGTTGGAGTGGGACCCACTAATACACTAACTCCTAAGTAGGATCTTAGTGAAGTGGGGCCCACACAAGCCCCACCACCTTTATTTCATTTTTACCTCTCTTGAGCATTTAATTTGTGTAACACACCTGCACCCCCCCCCCTTTTAATGAAAAGTCAACTCTCTTAATTAATTAACTATTTAAGTTGTTCAATATAATTATTTTTAGGATTCAATTTTGAATTTTTAATTGATTAGTTTCATGTGTGAGTTAATTAAATAAGACAATTCTTATTTCATTAAGGGTTCTTGGGTTGCGCGAGAAGGATTGGAGAGGTTTTTCTCAAGTCTTGAACTTCATCTTCCTCCTTGAAGAATGTGAAGAACGCACATTCGCTGACAAAGAAAACCGGCCTCTGATGAAGGATGACGAAGAATGCCGAAACTTTGGAGATCGACGATGTGATGTCCTGTATTGCGACATCGATATTTCTCTTATCTGTGACGCCGACGACGCTTATGGAGCCATCTTCCGCGACATTCTTTTTCCGTGATAAACCTTCATTCAACAGCACCTTGAGGTAGGGGGTTTGGTTTAATTTATTTTAAGTGGATTATATCCTCGGCATATGATTAAATTGTTGATAACCGTTTTAACCACTAACACGGTCGGTACGGACCAACGAACAAGTTCGTACCCACCGATTCTCTATTCTTGATTCGCAGAAAGTTGGGCGACGATGAAACAAGACCTTTGAGAGATTGGAGGCCGTCGTAGTAATCTATAGGTCCTGAGACGATCCCAGGCGCAGATGGGAGGATGAATGGACCACCGGAGCAGCTCTCGTGATGAAGACCGTACTGAAATCCTCTGTGGGTTCGATGGAGATGAAGACTTCACTGAAATACTTTGTGGGTTCGGTAGTTATGAAGACCGTACTTAAATCCTATGTGGGTTCGATGGCGATAAAGACTGCACTGAAATCCTTAGTGGGTTCGGCAGTGATGAAGACCGTACTGAAATCCTCCGTGGCTTCGATGGTGATGAAGACTGCACTGAAATGCTCCGTGGGATCGCTAGTGATGAAGACCGTACTGAAATCCTCTGTGGGTTTGACGGTGATGAATACTACACTGAAATCCTCCGTGGGTTCAAAAGAAATAATTACCATACAAAAATACTCTGTGGGTTCGACGACGATGACTCTATTATTGCTATCCTACGTGGGCCTGGCAGAGTAGCTGGCCTGTATCCTATGTGGGTCCGACAGCTTAGTTGGTTTAGTATCCTACGTGGGTCCCAGCTTAGATAAATCAGTGGCTACATCTGATCATATCAATCACCTTATGAAGAAGTATACATGTGTGAGATGATTCTTGACTTTCAATCATTATCTTCAATATGATTGACTTGATTTCCTATGTGAATTTTGTTGTGCTTTCCTGTGTGGATTGGGTTGTACTATCCTCTGTGGATGCGATCGAACTTGGGCTCGGATGTTGGAGCCGAACTAGAATTGACGAATTAGGTATATGTATGGGTATATAGCTAAGCATTGTTTTTTGTTAAATCGTGATTGTATCTTTCCTTTGTGGATTATCCTTTGTGGATTCTGGGAGACCTTCGGGGGACTCGGGGTCCCTACTGAGTAGCGTATACTCACCCCTACACGGGCTATACCCGCACTACATTGTGTTGGATGCAGAAGACGGAAAGCGATGATCGTGGTTGAGACTTGTGGAGTAGCTGGTACCTAGAGGTGGACCATTGGGCGGAACGTACATAGAGCGGACGGCTGGACCCGAGGTGCGGAGGTGGCTATCTGTACCAACCCTTTAGGTGGGACTTCTAGTGGACAGCTAGAAATGATGCTTTACATTCAGTTATTGTACTTTCTTTCCAGTTGTACATTACATTCAGTTTGGGTTTGTATTCTGGCCCATTTACATTCTACATTTACTTTTGTACCCAGTTTTGCTTAGTATTTACTTCTGCTGGCTTACTCTGTGGTGTTGGTTTACTTTAGAAAGGCAATGTCTTCCCTTTTTGTCGGGATTTACGCCTTTGGTTCTAGTTGCTAGCCCCTGGCCTATGGGAGGCGGGCTTGGGGTAGTCACAACATGGGCCCTGAGGACGGGACATGAAAATATAGGACATTAAATAGAAGGAAGCGTTCACATAAAAGGTAAGGAGAAATTCTCGAACCCAAATTTCATCCTTCAAGTTCTCCCCCTTTCACTCCATTTTTATATGGTTACTCTTAGAAAATATTTTCTTTATCATTTTCGTTCATTTTCGGGGATATACATGTTTACCACTACTGTTTATGTCAAACAAAATGTTTTTCAAAAGAACTCTTCTTTTAAGAACTCTCCATTTTCTTCTCATTCAAGGTTGATGGTTCTTGTATCAAATATGTTATTCCCGCCCTGTTTTGGGAACCCAATGTTTATGAATATGTTCTTATGAGATGAAAACCATTCCTTTATATTGGATAGTTATGTTCATTATTGATATATTTTCTATGTGGAATTCATGAAAATGATAATATTATGATGTGATTGGTGCGCACGAAATTATATTTCACAATATGAATGTTTTAATGTGACAGGTGCACCAGGAATTATACTCCAATGCATTGGGTAAATTGATAAATCTCATGAGTAAATGTGAAATGATCTGGAAAAGATACTGGAATTGTTCACAATTATGTGTGGTAGTTATCTACTAATACATGATGTTTCATTTTTACACATTGCCACATTTTAATTCTTTTATTAGTGATTCCTCCCAGGTTCATGATCTTTTTCCTATGTTATGATTATGCCCACCCATTGTTGCATTGTTCTTATATATCCTCTTACTGGTATTTTAGGTCACCCCTATTGATGTATATCATTAGGTGGCTATATGTACTATGTAGATTTCAAGTGACAATAAGAATCTAGAGAAGAATAAATTAAATAAATGGTTATTATTGATGATGTAATTGATATGTATGGTCATAGTTTCCCCAAGACACTAAACCTTTGGATCCACGATGTGTAATAATATTATGTTAATTATATTTAAAATGATGTAACAGTAATTTAAGAAATGGCTAGGTCTCTATTGTTCACCTATCCCTCTTTATCTTTATTTTCTATGTTGACCGAAGTACCCCCCCCCCTCTTTTTCTTCATAAAAATTCACAATAAAAATAGTTCAATTTTCAGCATTCATTGCCCCTTCAAGACTCTCGCGTTTATACTAGACATGTAGTGCCAAACAATGAACATCTGAAAACATTCCAATTTTTTGGAAAATATTCAAAACCCAAAGATTCATTAACACTTCTCCTACCTATTTTCGGTTATGATAAAACACCCTTGTAACATTAACTCCTCTATCATTTAACTGATAAACATGGTTTCCATATATAGAGGCCACTATATTCCTCACAAATGCATGACCCTCATGGTCCAGGGACTGAAAATAAACCTTTTCCCATTCATTAAACACACATATCTATAAAAATTTTATGGAATGTGTGGATGTTTTTATATGAGATCATCTGAGCTTCCCCCTCCATCAGCACTATCTATTTGTCACCAACCAAACCTCATCATGAAGGGTTCTCTCCTTCCTTCTATGCAAGAATAATTGACCCAGCCTTTAACGAAGTAGGTTCAACATAATATTCAAGATCTTGTATACCTATATAGTATCTCATATTTATCTCTGAGTTGTGAGATGAGTAGAATTTCATATGAAAATGAACGAGATAATGACATGAAATAAATGGTCAAGTTCTCCAAAACCAAAGATTGAAGGCAACATAACTCAATGAAAATATCTTCATCTATTGGATTGTATATGTCTACTTGAACACATATTCATGGTGAAATAAGATGACATAATTATATGGAAGTCTCTTCAAAGGACGAAAATATCCAAAGCATATTAACAATAATTTGGAGAATAGTTTGGTTTTTTAAGGGAAAGGGGAAGGCACATGAAAATTACCTAGATCACCATAGTTTTGATATCATGTTTTCAACCAAAAACATAGATCCATCTATGTATGAAGAAACTAGACCCATAATATGATTGAATCCCTTTTTTACCATGATATAAAAACATAATCATCACAAGAGATTCACATGAGAAAATGGTGAGTATCCATAAGTATGAATATGACTCCTTGTAGGGGACATGTACTACTTACAAATATGTCAAAACTACCAAGGAAAGAGATAAGTTGACCAAAGATAGAAACCAGAGAAAATCTATGAACTAATGATTCCTCTAAGAACTCATGAATAGATAGGGGAATTGAAGGTGACCTTCAGTAGTGAGAAGGGACTTTCATCAAAAGAGAGATTGGGGAAAATTAGAGGTGAAGGCTCGATTTATGAATAAAAATAATTATGACTATGATGAAGAAGTGGGGTTGGGTGGATCAGCCATCGCCTCTGCTCGAAGTAGATTCCACCATATCAATGATTCAAATTTATAATCTCTCTAGTGGTTAAATGATAGTTATTGTTTTACTGGTATAAATATATATATATATCACTAGTTATATCATTGGTCTTCTCTTCCACATTGGAATTTATTGAATACCCAAATATATATTTAAATTTTTATTTATAAATAAAATAAATCTGTAATTCAAATTTTTTAGTGAAAAATATTATTAAATATTATATAAATAAAAAAATATTATATATCTTCTTAATTTAAAAATTTACATATGAATAAATATTTAATAAATTTATGGGATCATTTGTTCTGAATATATTTTTTTCCAAGATATAAAAATAATATTTAGTAAAATAATTTAATTCAAATAGAATTTCATTGAGATAATAAAAATAGTTAATATATGAACATCAAGGATTATTTATCATTTTCATTTGGAGGGATTCACTAAAATCCATGATTAATGTCATAAAATGGGTTTGGGAATCCATGAGAATGATTTCAACATCACAATGTTGACAACCACATACAGTCACTAACTATGTAATTTAATCCCATTGCCAAGTTATCTTATCAATAATGTCACAAACCCATTTCATTAACATATATTCTTGATATTTTTTTATATGAATATCTGAAACAAACTCATCAAAATACTATATCCACAAAATTTAATACAATATTTCTAGTTCAATCAATTGAATGATATTACTACTTCCCTAATTTTAGAAGGGAAAAATCCTTCCCCCAATTTTCCATTATTAACATGTAATCCCAGATGCACAAAATGTAGCCTACTTCCCACAAACATATGGAATCACTGTTTTGGTTAACAAATCTAAATGTCTGTGTCCTGACAATGATAAATAATAATCACAATATATAATGAACATTACACATAATTAGGGATAATAATATCTAATGACACGTAAACATATAGAATTCTTTCTGGGGTATCTTCACATAAACTCCAGTGTTAGATATTACCATGTCCAAACATACTAGGATAAAGTCTCATATACTAAAGATACACAAACATAATAATCAAAAAAACATATTACACATCATTGAATTTTATTCTACCACAGAATATGGTTTAATAATATCATCATTTCATTTCATGTTTCTCAACTGACTGAAAATAAACTATTTAGTATTCAAAAAAATTATGTAAAAAGTGTGAAACCTTTCTAGTTGAAGACTGGAAACCAAATGACGCCAAAAAAATTGTCAAATTATTAAATCTAGTTTTATTCTCTTGGAAACCGTTCCCTTGTATAGACTCAGTTATAGAGTAGAGGACACTATGTCTGGGTTTTCCATGATGAGGTATTCAAATATGTAGTACATATATTCCCATTCCTGGATAAATTCAAGCATAATGATCTTCATTTCGTTGAAGCTGCATGTCAATATGTGATTTTCCTTATCAATCCATACACACTATTCCATTTTGATGTTCACTCGAATCATTATCTCAATAATTCTTTCATAGTCCAATTTTATGGTTTCAATCTAAAATTCCACCACTAACATTTACTAATTGGAATACATGATTCACATTTCTCTTTCTTCTATGAACTCATTATCTGTTTCTATGACTATAAAATTAGCTCTCAACAACTACTTATTAAGATCATTCATCATACCACCACTTTAGTTTTGATTCCTTAAATTCACCACACTCCATTATCTAATTATCTCTATAAGAAATTAAACTAATCATAACTTCCTAAAAATGGTCTCTAGGATTTTTATACACCACCCAATTCTTTTTTGTAATCCATTTTTTCAATGGCATTATTATATGAGAGTACACCTTAAATACTTTATTCTTCTTTCCAAACAGTACAATGAATCTCTCTATATCCATTTTTTCCTTTATTCTATTCATTTCACCTAGGATAGTGAAGATATATTTGGTTCCCTTAATCAAAATAATCTATTTAGTCATTTCAAGAAACCAAATCCTGTTAATCAATCCCATTAATGTTATATATATCTGAGTGCTTCTATGGTGGTGTTTCGGTTTGGATATCTTTTTATGTCTCAATCCCTTGATCAGGTATCAACTATGAACCTCAAGGTTTCCATAACTATTAAAAACAATAATATTCGTATTCATTCTTCTTGAACTCTCCATAATTACAATATTCAACCACTCCCCAATGTCTATTCTAAAATCATATATGAATGATTTTCCCTTACCTGTTTTATAAAGAACATTATTGTAATTAGTACCATTAGTAGCTTCCATTATCTTCATATTTCATGCTCTTGGGGTTTTATTCATTTGAATATCCACACACATTGTTCCGCACAAATCCTTCAACTTATAAAATAATCTCCCAAAAACCATGAAAATATTTATATATAGAGGTATCCATTGTGCCTCCATTAGCATGATTAAATCATTTATTAGTCAATTTGAAACAAATTTTTCAACTAAAATCCCCATAACAAAATCAATCCTCATCGAATACCCATACAAGAGTAATCCATCATGCACATACTATTTGGGAATTCATCAATAAATTGTATTGTATCATCCCAATAGTTCATAGCACATTATCTTATTAAAGTAATTAAATAGCTTGCGCTACACACAACACCGAGTTCAATGCACCACAACCTACCAAACTAGTCATTCAAAGGCAGTTATGAATATTATTAACTGAATTTTAATTTTTATATACTCTATATAATTTTATAATCTATATTATTTTTTTCGTCGTCATAATATAAGAACAAATTTAGTTTTTTCAGATTAATGAAGTATTTTTCAAAAAAATGAAAATTTGCCACCAATTAATGGGGAAAAATTTTAAAAACAATATTTGACACTTTTATATATTCAATTAAATGAAATTAAATTATTCATTATAATCAGGACATAAAAATACATGTTTGAAAAAAAATTGGTACTTTTCTAGTAACTTTCATATTTTCATGAATAGTGAAAAATAAATTGTTTTAATTGAAAACTACTTTTTTAATCCAAAAAAATTAGATTCATAAATTATGAATTTTAATTTTTTGGAAGTATAAATAGATTATATTTTTATCATTTAATACAATTAAGGTAATTATAAGTAATTTCACATTTAAATTTTACATAAACAAATGTGAATCTTTTGATAGTTTTTACTTTTAAATACCCACTATTTGGTTTTGACAAAAATATTTAATTTTAAATAAATAAATGAAACTTAAATGTTTTTAGTTTTTTAAAATAGATATAAAATTTGATTCTTAATGTTTAAATTAGATTAGGGTTATTTTTTTGTATTTTTCTAAAAACATTATTTTTTTGATGAATAGTAACAAAACATTGTTTTTATTAAAACAGAATTTTTTATTTAAATATTAATTTATTTTATTTAAAATTATTTTAGGTCAAAATATATACATAATACCTATATATTGTGTATGTTATTCATTGGATTCATTTTATAAAATGTGTAGATATATAAAAATTTTATTGAAGTTTTTACCGGCTTTTTCCAACCTCCTAGAAGTATTTGAAAATTTGTGTAAAATATAATTTTACCACATCTGTGAGTTAAATTTTAAAAATCTGAGACACACGGTTGATATCAGTAAGTAAAATGTGGTTCAATAGGATGTATATAATTTTTGGTGAATAGTAATTTCTAACATTTATTTAGCACAGTTAAAAGTAAATAGGTTAATTAAGGTTAATAAGGATATCATAATTACCCTAAAAATGTAAAAATTATATTGGATAAGTGTCATTCGACCAAAAACAACCTTATAAATAAAATATGATCCCTTTTGGTCCACTTGTATTAGATTAAGACATTTATTATTATTATATTTAATGAAGAGTTGATAGAGTTAAATTCAATGTTTAATAACTAAATCATCTTTAATATAGGGTTATAAAAAAATAAATTCAACACTAAATATTAATTAGAAAGATAAAATGATTTTTTAAAAATGGTATTTTATTTATTATTTTTATTCAATAAATAATTTGATTTAGTTATGACACAATGATGGTGCAGTAATTACCTTATTAATGAATGATTAAAATAATTAATATTGTAAATACGCAAATAAATGTTATTTGAGACTTTTTATGAAATCCACTAATTTTCTAGGTTAATATAACATGTTTTGGTTGATTAAATAATTTTTATGAATTAATTTTGCTGGTATAATTTTCTGAAAAACCAAATAATAAATAGCGTCAAAATTTACATAATTGAGTTTTTAGAACAAATAATATATTATTAATTATTACAATACTCTTAAATATAAGGTTCTTTCAAAAGACATATATATGGTTGTATATATTAATAATTAACCACATGGGGTAATTGTGGGTTCTTATAGTATTTTTATTAACCATATAATATAAAAATACAAAGAGACATGGAAAATGTCAAACTATTTAAATAAGAGTTAAATAAAAAAGATAAGATTAATAAGATAACCTAAACCTGCATAAAACCTATTGGTTGAGAGTCTTTAGAACCATCCCCACCTTAGAATTTATATAAATCATTTTGGAGATATTAGTAACCAGAAATTATTTTATTATAAAATAATATTTCACGATTTTCCTAAACGGACCCCCAACTCTTTTATTAAAGGGCACTTCCCCTTCTCTCAAAATCACCCCTTCAACGCCATTTGGCTCATCCAACCCCTTCAAAAATATCCAACCAAATTTCCGCCATTCATCCTCGTATACTTTCTTTGGTCAGAAATCCTTCCTAAGGCCCCCTTTTGATCAAATCAAAAGGAAGAACCAGAAGAAGAGGTAAATACTTCATCACCTCTTTCATGTTTATTTCTTCTTCGACTAATTCATTCCTTGTTGTTTCTATTAGAAAATAATATCTCCAGTATCTTCTATATACTGTGATGTCATTGTAAATATGTTACAACCATATTCATTTTTATATAAATCATATAGATTACAAAGTCACCATTTGTGTGTATGTACGGATTACCGTCTCCACATCGTGGTGCAGTTTGTTATTCAAACACTTCATTATTTGGAAGGGTATAATAATGAGTATAACTGATGAAAATTATAAATATAACATTCTAATGATTCTATATATATGATATACCATCCAATTACATTCTATTTCACCTACAATATAATGATATTGTCCCTCGTGTGTACATACGAATTACCATCTACAAGACGCGATGGGATTCATTCCCACGTTCACCATTCAATGATGATTATAAAAATATATGTTAATAGAAAGAATGTAATATTTGACATAATAATGCTCCTATTTATATATGCATGTTCTTACATATATCTTATTCACTTACTTCCGTTCAATATGATATTAAAACAGAAACAACATTTATGCGTACGTACGGCCTACTGTCATTATACCGAAGGTTAACCGTACCTTTCGACCAAAGGCAAGTGTAAATTAAGGGTTAATTCTTAAATATCATTATTATTCGTGATTTTTTATCGGTAATTGTTCTCTAGGACATATTTATTATCCCTTTCCATGTTACATAAAATAGTTTTCAAAGGGATTCTTTCAAATGAACTATTTTAATAAAACATCATTTTAAATGTTTTAAATATTTATTCTTCTAAATCATTCTCATTAATGTCCATGTTTTCAAAATGGGTTTGTAGGATTTATTTATATGGAAATTAATGTTTTTAAAATTTTAATTCCATTCAAAATTATCAAGGTGGTATGGGAGAGTTTGATTCAAAAATGACGTTAAATGTCTTCCTTCTATATTGTGTGACTTATAAATGTTTTCATGAAAAAGGTATTTTTCTTTTAATGAGTTTTACAAATAATTTTCATCTATTTCAATATCTTTTTATGGATTTCAGACTTGTTTGAATTTGATTTATTATGATACAAATCTTCCATTTTATATTGAAATTTTTGTGATATGTTTGACTATAGATGTGTTATTTTTATAACATTCATGGTTTATAGATAAATTATTTCAATTGTGGATGCTAGTTTTAATCTGAATGTTTATGTAAGGATTCAACCTTTTAATATGATTAGTGTATTGGACATAGTATGTGATGGGTGGAGCTCACTATAGCTCCTCGATGCATCAGTAGATCTAATGATACAATTAGACGTGGAATTGGTCGAGGCATTTCCCAATTTTATATATGGTTTTGGTCAATTCCTTAATCATATTTAGACATCTTAGGATAGGCCATATGAAAATGATTCAGTGTTTCTGGAATTATACATTCCCTCATTATGAAAATAATATTGATTTTTCATGTGGTTATTCGACCAGTAGAATACACATGACTATGTTTTTTATGGCATTATTTACTCAGTTCATATTTCTTCCATAAAGTATTCATGTTTATTATTTGTAAAGGCACGTGTTTTCAATTATTCACCTTGCCTATTGTTTATTTTATCTTCTTCTAAATTGTTTACCCTTATAGAGAATCTGAGAACACCCATTTCGTATGTTTTATTTTTCCCATATTTCCAAGAACTGTATCATTATTGATATGTATGGTTAAGCTAAAAGGAAAAAATGGTGTTCTCAAAGAACAATATATGTTGTATTTTATGTTTGAAATTGTAATTTTATGTTGATATATGTAATCTATTTCCAAGACTGCTACACTAATCGGTTTTTCAGGACATTATTTCCTTGTATCATGCAAATGTATTAAAATAATGTACCAAATCTAGGCTTCTAGGGTTGAGGCATTATGGTTGGTATCAGAGAAGTTTAGTACAAACGTTGGAAACTATATTTAGAAAAACAATGAATAGAGACCACTACCCAAAGATAGACATTGAGGATTATATATATGAACTTCTTATAATTTGGTTACTGTAGAGATTTTTTTAGTTTTCCAATCAATACATCCATGTCGGGATATGAGCAAGTAGTGGGGGCTCTGGAACAAATGTATCTAGGCGTAAAACCTGAAAACACCGATTTGAGGTACACTCAAATGTGAACTGGTTCACGAAAAAGGGCCTTGCTCCACTCGTGGTTACGACACTCACGAGGGATATGCTTAGGTTGATTATCATTTTCTTTACAAACCATTATAATGGATTTATGAGAAAAAACGTCCTCAAATAAAACATTTTATTAGTATAGATTATGTACATAATCTTTTCAATTTACGTTAAGTATTTTAAACGTTACAAATTAACCATTGTGATTTATTAAACTAACCTATTTTATGCCATTTTTTTGAAATGGTTCATAGTAGATTGATTGAGAACACCAGCAATACACATGATCTAATGATTAAGAAAGACCATATATTTCATGGTATTAAGCCAACATTTAGAAAGGAAATAGTCTCCCATGTTTTATCATCATATGATGAAATAGTATCACATGTAAATAAAATATGTAAACAATTCTCGGAGTCCTATGTCTTTGAAGGGAAGCCAGAGATTAAATGTTTGGAAGAGAGAAAGATGGATAAAGGGAAGAAGGGAAAAAAGGATTTTCCCATATGTGATAAATGTGGAAAGAATCACCTTGGTAAATGATTCAAGGGAATGGGAGTCTATTATATGTGTGGAGAAAAAGGACACCAGGTGCATGATTTTAAGGTTATGAAAAAGGATTCAACTGTACAATAATTCATCCATAAAAAGTTGGGACACTATGTGAATCTATATCTAAATCATCATATTATCCTTCAAATGATGCTATTGGATAATAATCATGTTATGATACTACCATAGATGAAGTGGAATGAGTAGAATTATTATTTTTATTATAAATAATTATGTCATTTGAGTAGTGTATCAACGATGTTATGGTTATATGAATTATGGTAAGAAATAAGGATTGTACTGCCATACTATTTCAATAAGGATTTGAGACTGTATAGTACCATGTAAAGTGAAACTATTTTAGGAAAAACTTTTTGCAAAATACATGGTTGATGGAATGATAGACCAAAATATGGTATGATACTGAGGTAATGATTTGGGAATAAGAGATTGCCGATTTTGATAAATTATATTGGATATTCATGATTACTTTGGAACTGAATAATGGATTGTTTATTCCATCATTATTGTAATATTCAAAAAATTTGGATATAAATAATTTATCAATAATTCTATAAAGAATAAGGGAGCATGAATGCAATCCATAAGGTTTTATTATAATTCAGGGTGTTACCATGTTTTAGAATAATACATGGTGAAGGTATTCATATGTTATTACGTGGAAAAAGAGATCTTCCTTTTGTTTACCTTCCTTATAAACATGGCACTGTGAGTTTCAACAGAAGTATTTTGGATAGGTCTACAGGTTGTAATGGATTAAGATTGATGATGGATACTTTTATTAAGATTAAATCGTTTCTTAAGATTATTTTTGGATTGTTATCAAAAGGTAAACCCAGAGGTCGGCTGACAACCCATTGTGTCCAGCAAGGCCATGGGACTTCAACCCGCAACCGAAGAGTGACAAGGGTACATCACCTACCACTGTCCATCATGATGTCATAGTTTGTATAATGTAGTTTTTTATAAATAGGGTGACAAATGAATTATAAATTCATTATTTTTCGAACCCTATAAGATTAGGATGAATAGAATAATTTTTAATTCTTTTATCTTTTGGAGTGAAAGATGTGTTTGTGGTAGGGATTAGTGGAAGGATGAAATTATACATGTAAAGTATATATATATATATATATATATATATTTCCTCTTATTCTTGGAATAAATTAATTATCAAACATTAGAGAAGGGATCTTAAAAACAAAATGTGATATATTAATACCATTTTTTTTGAAATGATGATATTTTACATCATCTTAGTTTGATGTCTTTGAGGCCCTAAATTTTACATGTGTTTGTGATTGATGACCATAAGCACCCATATAAATATTTACATTTTTCCTCCTATTATGTTTTTCTAATTTCCACCAATGTTCTCTTAATCAATATCATAATTTGGTGGTGACTTTTTCATTTCCCTTTCCCACTTATTAAGGCTAAATTTTATTAACCCAATTTCCAATGTGGGTTTTTGACAAAAGTATATTTCTATTATTAACCTTTTATTTTGGAAGAAAAATTTCAAAATTCAAGGATCCAATTTATTAAAGGAGGGGAGAATTTTACACCCCATGATTTCATAGTTCATTATCTCATTAAAATAATTCAATAGCTTGCGCTACACGTAACTCCGAGTTCGAACACACCACAACATACCAAACTAGTCCTTCAAAAGCAGTTATGAATAGTATTAACTGCATTTTGAAATTTATATACTCTATATAATTTTAGAACACATATTATGTGATTCTTAGACATAATATTTGAACCAATTCATTTTTTTCTGATAAAAATGTATTTTCCAAAAAAGGAAAATTTACAGACTTTTAATGGAGAACCTTTTTAAAACTAATATTTGACACATTTAGATTATAAATTCAATGAAATTAAATTATTCATTATATGGAGGACATAAAAATATAGTTTGGATAAATTTTTTCTACATTTATGATAACTTATACATTTTAATGAATCGTGACAAATACTATGTTTTAATTGAAAACAACTTTTTTAATCGAATTAATTTATAGTGATAAATTCTACATTTTAATGGTTTATAAGTATAATTAGTTTATATATTTATCATTTAATACAATTTTGGTCATTATATGTTAATTCACATTTAAATTCGACATAAACACATGTCAATCTTTTGATAGTTTTTACTTTTAAAAATATATTTTTGGGTTTTGACAATCGCAAATAATTTTAAATTAATAAATGAAAAATATATGTTTTAAATTAGGTAAAATAGACTTCATTTTGGAATTTAAAATATCAAAATTATCTTATGGTGAATTTTTTGTATTTTTTTTTGAAAACATTCAATATTTTATGAATAGTGAATAACACTTCATTATTAGTTAAAACTAACTTTTTTATTTATATAATATTTGATTTTCATTAAAAACATTTAGGTCAAAATAGATAAATAATACCTATATATGTTCAAGGTAATTCATTGGAGTCATTTTATAATAAGTTTTGATATTCAAAACCTTTCATGAACTTTTTTCCGTCTTTTATCCACCTCCTAGAAGCATTTTTAAATTTTCATCAAACATAATTTTACCGCTTTTGTGTGTTTAATTTCAAAAATCTGAGAGAAAATGTTGATATTATAAATTAAAATGTCGTTTAATAAGATGACATTTATTTTTGGTGAATAGTTACTTTTGAATTTTATTTAACACGATTAAAAGTAAATATGGTAATTAAGGGTACATATGATATCATAATTACCCTAACACATATGTTAATTCTATTAGATATGTGTAATTCGACCAAATTTAACCTTATGAATAAAATATGACCCATTTTTCTCAATTGGATTAGATTAGGAAATTTATTATTATTTTATTTAAAGAAGAGTTGAAAGAGTTAAATTCAAACTTAAATTAATAAACCATTTCAAATATAGGGTTATATATTGGATAAATTCTACTATAAATATTAATTAGAACGATAAAAATATTTCTTACATAATAAAACTTTATTTAAAATTTTTAGACTTTAAATAATATATTTTATTTATGACACAATGATGATGAAATAATTAACTTAATAATGAAAGTTTAAAATAATTAATATTACAAATATTCAAATAAATGAAATTTGAGACTGTTTAAAAAATCCACTAATTTTCATGGTTAATATGAAATCTTAGAGTTTATTAAATTGTTTTTTTTTTGAAGTAATAATGTTGTTATGATTTTCACAAAAAATAAATACCAAATAGTGTCAAAATCTACATATTTGGGTTCTTAAAACAAATACTATATTAATAATTGATATATGATTACTAAAAATAAAAGGATTTGAAAAAGGACTTAGAAGAGGTTATATATTTTAATAATGAACCACATGGGGTTATCTTGGCTTTCTATAGTAATTTTATTAACCGTATAATACATAAATATATAGAGACAACGTAAATGTCGAACTATTTAACTAGGTGTTAAATCTAAAAGATAAGATTAATACGATGACCTAAACATGTGTAAAACCTATTGGTTGAGTGATATTCACTGATAGGTTCCTTATTCATTAAATAATTAATTTTGGAGTCAATAGATACCGAAATTTATTTTATTATAAAATAACATTTCAAGTTTTTTCTAAAGTGACCCTCATCTCTATTATAAAAGGGCACTTCACCTTTTCTCAAAATCATACCTCCATATCCATTTGGATCAGCCAAAAAATGCCTAAAAATCCTCAAAACATTCATCTCTTCATCATAGAGGAATTACTTGGGTCAGAAAGCCAACTTATGGAGCCCATTTGAACAAATCAAAAGGAAGAACCTGAAGAAGAGGTAAATATTTCATCACCTATTTCAGGTTCTTTTCTTCTTCTACTTTTTCATTCCTTGTTTTTTCCATTCTAAAATAATAAATCCATTATCTTATATATAATGTGGTGTTATTATAATTATGTTAAAACAATGTTCTTTATTCTATCCATCCTATAAATGACAACGTCACCATACATGCGTACATACAGATTACCGTCTCCACTGCGTGGTGTAGTTTGTTATTCAAACACTTAATTATATGGATGGGTGTAATAATGAGTATTACTGATATAAATAATAAATATAACATTTTAATTATTATTTATATATTATATAACATCCAATTACATTTGATTTCACCAAAAATATAATGATATTTTCGCTCGTACGTGCGTACATATTACCGTCTCCATGACGCGATGAGATTCATTCCCTCGTTAACCATTCAACGATGATTATAAAAATATATATTATAAATATGTATGCAATATATTACGTAATAATTCTATGGTATATATATATTTATTTACTTATATATATCTTAATCACTTACTTCTGTTCCATACGATATGAAAACAGAAATAACGTTTATGTATATGCACAACCTATCATCTTTATAAGTGGTGCCTTCAATTTAATATATCTATATATAATAAATATATGAATTAATAATACATATTATATATAAATAAAAGCATTCATTTATGAACTATTTAAATCATGATCAAAATGGTATGATCATGAGTAACAGGTTAGAACACGAACGATAAAGAAAGTGATTATTACCCAAAATGTTAAATTAATGTGGAATTCATTATTAAATGGATAGTATATAGTCATAAATGAATCATGTATGATATAATAAATATGAATTTGGTTTTATAATAATATAACCATATAATATGGTGATTATACAGGAGGTTAAACATAACCTCGGCCAATGGAAAGTGCATGGTAAGGGTGAATTCCCCAATCTCATTATTAGTCAAGATTGTTTATGGGTATATTTTAACTCGGACATATTTATTATACATGTCCATGTTTTGTAAAATTGTTTTCAAATATATTATTTTTAAGGGACTATTTTACTAAAACATCATTTTATACGATTTAACATTTATTCTTCTAAACCATTCTCATTAATTTCCATGTTTTAAAAATGGGTTCTAAGGATTTATATATATGGACATGAATGTTTATAAAATGTTAATTCCATTAAAATGATTCAAATTGGTGTTATACACATTGATTAAAATATGTTTTTAAATGTCATCCTTATATATTGTGTTACTTTTATATTTTGTCATGAAAATTTGATATTTCTTTCAAAGAATTTTACAAATCATTTTCATCTATGTCAACATGATTTGATGGATTTTAGACATTTTTGAGGTTGATTTATTATGATAAAAATTTTCCATATATGTTTGAAGGTTTTGTCATATGTTTGACTATGGTTGTGTTATTATTTTTACCATTAATAGTTTATGGATAAAGTATTGAAATTTCATATTCTATTTTTAATATGAATGTTTATGTTAGGTTTCAAACTTTTCATATGAAAAATTTATTGGAAATAGTAAGTTATGGGTAGATCCCACTATTTCTCCTCAATCCATCGGTAGGTGTCATGAGACAATTAGAGGAGGAATTGGCTGAGGCATTTCCCAATTTGATATATGGTTTTGTTACAGGGCTTTATCAATCTTATACGTCTGGGTTGCGGCAGTGAAAAAATGATACAGAATGCCTGAAATTATACATTCCCTCATTATTAAAATAATATTGATGGATCATGTGGTTATTCGACTAGTAGAATACACATTAAAATGTTTTATTATGGAATTATTTTCTTAGATCATATTTGTTCCATAATGTGTTCATTTAGTTGTT
Source organism: Viscum album (assembly GCA_963277665.1). Lineage (NCBI taxonomy): Eukaryota > Viridiplantae > Streptophyta > Magnoliopsida > Santalales > Viscaceae > Viscum > Viscum album. Next base: position 625,021,410 of record OY728156.1, read on the forward strand.
GGTAAAGGCATGTGTTTTCAATTATTCACCATTCCTATTGTCTATGTTGTCTTCCTCTAAATTGTTTACCCTTACTGAGTATCTGAGCTCACCCATTTCTTATGTTTTCTTTTCCCATGATTTCCAAGAAGTGTATTATGATTAAAATTTAGGGTTTAGCTAAATGAGAATAATGGTCTTCTAAAAGAACTATCTATGCTATATTTATTGTTTGAAATTGTAATGTTATTTTGATGTATGTAATATATTTCCAAGACTACTAAACTGCTTGGTCATTGAAGACATGATTTCCTTATATTTTTCAAATATATTAAAATAATTCACTTATTATGGGATTTAGGGTTCGGGGAATTACAAGTATCAACAATTTGAACCACCTCCTTTAATCATTCGGTAATGAAATACATAAAATTCCCAATCCCAAATCCATATTTAAGATAATGTTATTAACCCAATGCATACACACAGTCATTGAATGCCCCATTTTTGTCCACAACAAACTGACGTAACCCCATGATTCATAAATTATTTGTTTCTAATATCAAAACTCTTATCTAAGAGCAATAAAAAATAAACATTGTGGGTACACTAAAAAAATCCATTTCAAAACATATTCATGTGAAAATATGATGAAATAAATTTTAGGTGCTACTATAAATGAAAATATATCTTCCAATTAGTTTCCGTAAAAATAGATTAATCAAGTTGGTTTGAAATGGGAGGAGTTTAGGAAATCTACCAAATATATCATTTTATGGGTTTCATGTGTCATATGGAAATCTTAATTCCACCTAAATAGAAATTTTTTTCATCTACTGAAGTTGTGAGGAGCATGTGACCAATCCTATGATAGGCAATTCTCCATTTCCACCAAATCAAGATGTGTTTTTTATATTGAAGGCCCAACATTGATATATACTATATTCCGAAAGATCCAAAGATATAAATGTTGAATGAATCCACTGGATGTCGAAGATGTTTGAACTGTGGTATGAGCGTCTAGATCATAAGAGACTAATCATCATTGAACTCTGAGGAAGAGATCCATTGGTATAAGATTCTATCTAGTAGATATATAACACTATGTAAAAGTGATATTTGAGGTTAAAGATGAAGGAAATATGGGTAAGAAAAGGGTGTGAATGTATGTTTTTGGGCTCCCTTGAAATTTGAATAATGTTCATCACCCACTGAGGGGTGGGGGTGGAATTGGCTCAATGGCCTTCTCCATCAAGGGAAAAAGAGGGACACTTTGCATAGATCCCCATTTCAAGTTTCTCAACATAGAGGGGAACTACTCTTCCCTTTTAATATGACATATACTTGATAGCTCATCTATATATAAATATATTTATGGGATTATTTATTGTGAAATAATTGAATATTAATTGATTATTTTTGACATTCATGGTTTATTTTCATGTATTTTCTATTCTTATATATGACTGACATTGGGAGAAATGTGAAGGAACATGTGACATTTTAAGAAGATAATGGTACATTGTGATAACCAAAGTATAATGAAGTTGAAATTGATGATTGTATCCAAATATACATTATAAATCCATCAAATGATGATTTTCAACTATAGTGGATGATCATGGGAGGATCTGATGGAACCAAACCAAAGAACCATTGTAAAATGGAGCTTCTAGTTTGAGAAGATGACATTAAACGTTATAAAATCATTACACATAGTGAATTAGTGAAAATCATGAATGATCTAAAAGTTTTCAAGTGGATGATATAAACAAGAAGATGAGATGAAATGTTTCAATAAATAAAATGTATGGTTCATGCCCTAAATCATGTAGAGATTTTGAAGAAAGCCATAGTTCCTGAATTTACTACCCATGGTGCTATATTTACATATTCTGTAAATGTTCATCAAAGTAGAAAATGATGATTTTTATGAAACATTAGATGGAAACGCTATGAATTTTATCTAAACATCCATTTAACATCATATATTTATTTGGGAAATAGTAAGATGACATATAGGTTTTAAAAAAGGGGGTTTCAGCTTAGATAAAGGGTATTCAATTACAAGCTAGATCTACGACCATTAGGAGGCTATTTTTGTTTTCCAACCTATCATAGATATGTTTTTCTTTTTGATTGTCTTTTCAATTATTTATGATTTCATGTAACAAAAAAATTAATTAATTTAATTAAAATATCATTCATTTAGTCAATCCCTTTATTTATTAATCACTCATATCTTGTTTTTAGATTATTCGTCATTAGATATCACCCGATGGTGGACTGATAAAACACATATGGGATAGTAGAGTCAGTTAAAGGTCGTGTGTACCATCAATTTCCGATTTAATTTCACTCTAAATATTGTTTTATTCAATATTATCATGTTTCCTTTATACATATATTTTAGTTATCATTGATACATTGACATTATACCTTTAATAATAAATGATAACCAATATAATTGAGATTATTTATTCATGACCATTTAATGGAATTATTATTTTAAATTATACAATCTAAACATAATTAACTTTGGTAATTTTGATTCATCTAACAACAAAATTTGGATTCTAGTGTATTTTGATAGATAATTTTTATTTCATCTATTGATAAAATTGTTTGGTTTCACATCTATTTGATATATGTTTTGAAAGGGAAGTGAAAGTTATTTATTTAGAAAGTTGACCCCAATTAACTAGTTCTTATATATTCATTTTTTATAATAGAATTAATTTATATAAATTTTTCAATTAATTTTATAAAATCAATTTGAAATCAAAGGGACCTGAACATTAGTTTAGAGTTTTCATCATTGTGTTTCATTTTTTCTATTGGATCAACCCTGCACTTCAATTATACTATTCCACTGTCTTTAGAATGATATAGGAACAAATTAATTTATAATTTGATTGTGGCTGAACTATTTAACAACATATTTTAGATTTCTATTTACCCATGAAAATTATTTGATTAACGTAATGTAGAATAGTGAAAAATATTTAAAAAGTTGTTTGCATAATATTAAACTCTTTGAATTTACAAGTATTCCTAAGTATATGTAGCTATTTCAAAAAAAATAACCTCAAATATAATCATGGTTTTTTACTTTTATGAACCATCATAAAATATATTCATAAGAGAATGTTATATGTAATCATGATTACTCAATTTTTTACTTTCATTGGTAAATAGGTGAACCATTGTTTATAAAAGGTATCATTTATAGAGTCAACAACTATGTTAATAGTTAAAAAATCTGTTGATTCTATAAAAAATTATATTATTTTCAATTCTCTAATTATACATGAAATATTATATTAATACATCTATAATCCAACTTTTATAAATTAGGTTATGTTACTCTTGTAATTTAATAATAAGCAAAAATATTTAAATAATTAAATTTTATGTCATTATTCATTTATAATTAAAATAGAGTCACAATATCCCATTTTTGGGTACCCTATTTAGTATATAACATGTAGTTAACAATGATTATATGAAAAATAATTTTTTGAGACTTGATATACACATTTTTCTATTTAATATTTACAATAATATTTTATTATTTCACTCAGTTGCATCATTTTAATGAGGGGCATAGAGAAAAATCACTAATTTATGGTACATAGGGTTTTAAACAATTAATTACTATAATATCATCCTCCCCTATCAAATCTATGGAATTTATTTGTATACCAACATTGGTTTCAAATGAAATTTTCATAGATAATAAATTTATCTATAACATTTTATTTACAATGTAAAATTTAGGACTAGAAAAATATATAACAATCTTCAATAATGTTATGATGTAATATTTATTTCCTATAGTTCATGTAACATGAAAATCACAAAAATTAATATATATTCATTATAATAAATTAATATTCCATTAAATAATAGAAAATGGTCTCATAACTATTTTAGCTTTCATAAAAGTTAGATAGTTGTGATCATTTCTATCCATGTTAGGTAATAATTAAATTTTTTTCATATAATCCATTTAATTATAATTCGTATTACATAATGAATGATTCCATAAATAGAAATCATTATTAAGTATGGATGAAGAAATATTTTATTTAATATTAATAATACATCATTCGTGTTACCATCTCCAATAACGATCCCACCCATGGAAATAAAATAATTTATGTTTCTAAAACATAATATTTTACACAATATTTTTTTGAAGGATCCCCAAAACTATTATCTTATGATCATAAATAAAATAAAATAAATTATTTAAGGGTGAATTTTTTCAAATGTAAAATGGAGATAAACAAAACCATTAACATACGTTTTTATGATTTCTCAATCTATGTAAAGAGATGTCTCATATTTGATTGGTTCAATCACCTTGATGAGGGTTTTTTTTCATATATATCATGTATCTATGAAATTTATCCACATAGTATAGTGATCTTCAAGAACATTATTTTCATATATAATGGTTGTAATCTTCTCCTCAAAATAACTTATCCTTAATTATTCTTATTGATAAGGTAATGTTATTTGAAGAGTCCATGATTTCCAGAGAGTAGGTATTCTCATTTATTCTTGAATTGTAAAATTAATTTTAATGGATGTTTTGGATATGTTCCCCCATGGAGGACCCAAGTGGACCTACTCCCTCCACCTCAAGGAACATGTATTTATCATTTATAGTTTCGTTTTCCACCTTAATCTTGTTATATTCATCATTGTTTTTTTGGAATTAAATAAAGTCATTGAGGTAGATACCAATATTTTTTAGATAATGTTTATCATAATTCCCAAAAGGGGGTAATAAATAAAGGATATGGCAATGACAAAATCATCCATGTTCATATTCTTATTGTTTACATGTTGTAAGACATAATGAATTTCATAAAACAATTCTACTATAGATCTATAATATATCATTTTGTATGAAATGAAATTATATAAAAGGAATTTCTTTCCCATTGCATCCTCAGAGACGTGTTTTCATTCAAAACCATCCAAAATCTCTATTTTAATATGGAGGAGTCAATAATTTTAAATGATATTGTCATATAATTTATTTAAAAAAGTCCTTGACATTTGAAATAATTCTAATTCATTTTCTTCTTAATAATGAATACATGGATTGTATAATAATTAGATATAGTGAGTCTTTTGAGTTAAAGAACATACACCAGTTTGAGAATTATATGAATCCAGGGCATCATATTTTTCCACCACTTGAAATTTTACCATTTAATTGATCCACCTTCATATTTTTTTGAATATTTCCCAATCCATTATAATGAAAATATACATTTAAAAATAATGGATATATTAGTGTGTATTCATATATACATTCATCTAAATAAGTATATTGATCCATCCAAGGCTAATTACAATGTCTCAATCCTTAAGTGTAAATGTTAACCAACAAAATCTACCATAAATGTGTTGTAAAAGAATACTCTTTACTATACAATGGAATATAATTACTCTACACATGTTTATAGTCGATAGTATCCCTTGGGGAAGCATCGTAATAAATACTTCAATGAATTTATTTGGTGATTCAAACCAAAAAAGAGACTTTTTATCCTATTGATGAATTACGTGGAATTACAGTCATTGAATGGGATTGGACATGTTATGAATTTATGGAGTTGAATAAATTATTATTTTAATGGATCTTAACTTTATAGGAATTAGTTTACCCATTAAAATAATAGATCAAACCCCTTAAATGTTGTAAAATACATATTCTAGAAAGGATTAGCATATGTATATTTATCCTATTAGTTAGATCATGCCCAGTTAAATAATATTCAATGAAAATAACCACTAGTGAATGAATATATCCTTTAGATCATTGATTTTTTTATTAATGGTTATTATCATACACATTTTAGGAGTAAATTCAATGAACCAAACTGATGAAAATAAATATTCTATTGAAAAAAATGGAACCAATAAGAACCACTCGCCAACCCGACATTGGATTAGAAAATTCGAATATCAAAGAACCATATTACTTGATTGCAGGCACAAATTTTGGGATGGTGCGATGTAACTTATCCAATAGAATTTTTCCAACAACAACTATCATTTAAATTTTGTTAAATGTTTTCCCATGTATAATGAATAATCTATCGCAACCCAATTTGTAATGCATTATTTGAATAGTCTTACTCTTAAAAATTATAAAATGTAGATTCATGATACCTTTTTAGGTACCCCTCATTAAAATATTTGATCATGCATTGGTTGTGTCACATTCAGTGTAGATTAATGGTAAATTAAGTAATTATTGAATGTATTTTTATATTTTCATGACTGACAGATCATTTTCCCAAACCAGGCACCCTTTTAGTAAAAACCACAAATACAAAAGCATTGAGGTTTTTCAGGGTTGGAACACTATTAAAAATATGGTCCCCTACTAAGGAGAAAAAATGAAATTCAAAAAGCAAGGGTCTACATCTAAGGTGCACAATTGTTCTAACCTGGCATCCCTACCCATGAAACCCTAAAAATGGATTTTAATTAATATAAAAATTATCTTCTAATTCCAAAATTCCTTTTTCCATACCCCTTGGGCCTAACTAGTCCAATTACCTTTTTCCTTGGTCTAAGATCTCTTATAGACCCATTTTTTCTCCTCCAAATCCTCTCCAAGGCAGATTAATGTCTGGTGAACATCCTTAGGTCAATTCCTAATATGTTCTCTATCATCATTACTTCTCTCCTACTCTATCATTATCTCCTCTATAGGTTTTATTACACCTCCATGTTTTTAGAGGATATAATCACTATTTATTCAGATCCATAATCTAGGTTTGATTATTGGATCGTTGTTCCCAAAGTTATTCATTCATGTTTCTTGTTATGCAATTCATGTTATATTATCTTGTGATCTTTCTTATGCAGTTCCATTTGTTATTGGACAAATAGAATTATATCTAAAAAGATTGATCTAAATTAAATTTATTTCATTTATATTTTTAATAACAATTTTTTCTAATTCAGATTTGAATTTTATTTACCGTGAAATTATGAAATTCCAGCAATTCTGTTAGTTTTGGGTCTATTTATTTCAATTGATGGAATTTGAAAATTAAATTGTTGGATTCAAATTTTGTAATTTATATTATGATATTTACTTGTGATATTTATTTTAGCATTGTATTTGAGAAAATTGGATTTAATATTTTTGACATAACCACAATTTGTTTCCTAAAAGAAAGGTATATATGATTTAATCTCGGTTTTGGTTTTTGATTGAAATTGGAATATTAAAAATAAAAAATGGGATAATTTTATTATTGGTAGTTTTAATTTCAATATCCCATTTATAATTATTATTAGTTAACATTCATTCATAAGTAGTTATTGAGGAATTCCTGATAGAACTCAATTGATCCTCAGCTACTCTAACAAAACATATATATCATGTCACATGTACCGATGGGACAGTGATGGCTCCACTTTGACCAGTGTCAGATGAATGTGTGTATACATATTGTCATGATCAATTATTTGATTGTGTGGGGATCATATAACCTAAAACTATCATAGATCATGGAAGATGTCCATGTTTCTAGTTGTTAATGTTGTGATATGTAGTTCATTGTTGGTAAAATATTATACACTATCCATATTTATTTATAAAAACATTTTAAGAAAAAGAATTATATATCCATTTGTCTAAATTCATTTCCTCAATAGAAGTCAAATGAAATATTTGTTTTAATTTTTTTAATATCCATGAATTTATATATAAAATTCAAATAATTATTTTGTTATTTTGTTGTTGGAATCTTACTATGGAAGCCTTGGTGAGACCGTAACTAGATTTTAACTAACACCTTAATTGTGCCTTTTGGAGTTTGAGGAATATATTCTTCCAGGTTCGAGAAAGGGTAATGTTCAACTTTGTGGTGGTTTTGGTTGTATTTACATGGGCTTAGATATTTGTGTCCATTGGTACTTGGTTTTTTTCTATTTTGTCATTTTTTTGTGGTTTTACTTTTTGTTTTTAACCTACATTACATCTGGTACTGTTCTCACTATGGTGTTTTATTTTTTACATATTAAATTATATCTCTTTTTGTCAATGTATTTGTGTAAAATTTATTCCCACATTCATATTTTATAATTCTAGGTTCTTTTCTCCAACCCATGGGGATTTGGAATGCCCAATGTGCTAGGTTAAGATCGTCTCAGGTGTCAGGTTATCATCATATCTTGACTAGTTTAGGAAAAAAATATATCAAAAAATGTTAAGAATCTTTCCCAGATGTCAGTATGATGTTGTGAGATCTTATCAGGACGTAGGAGGTATTTTTTATCCGGTTTCTGAATATCTCTCACCGTTACAAGCCTTATGTCAATAGCGGTGGTTTGGGGAAGGAATATTGAAGATTAGTTCTAGTATTTTACGTATTTTTTATTTGGATGAATTGAAATAAAAATAATTTTTCCCTATATGAGGGAATTAGTTTCCATTACTACATCGTTTGAGTTTTAGTATAGTGTCTTCACTATTTTCTATTGATGTTTTTTTGGACCATTCCTTTGAGAAGACATGTGAATTGATTCTTAGAGGATACTGCTACTGATCCACATTAATAAAATACTCTTCTCTACAAAAATATAGATGGAGTTACCATGTGCATTTTCCAAGCTATAGTACACGAACCTACACCCGTAACCATTCATGCTATAACTATAGAACATCGTATAGAGGACTTCTGGATTCATTCTCATGAGTTCCTTCTCCATACACCACCAATGTTACAAGGGTATAATAAGAATCAACTAGATGAGGATTTGTTGAGATATAACATGTTCATATTTGAGTTGTTGGGGACATTAGATGAAATCACTATGAAATGTGTCTCCTTCAAGATAGAGGGACCTAGAAACATTTGGTGGGACACAATGGGGATATAAAATATTCATGATGTCAGGGGGGGAATAATTTAGTGTTGTTTTCACAATTGATTTCTATCTAAATTCCATGGTGCTTTCTTTGTTTTTAGTGTTTCTTAAGCTCAAGCATTCTAATAAGACCATTGTGAATATAAAAATCTATTTTTAAGATTTTTGAATTTTCACTTGATATTATTTAGAATGACATGAAAAATAATTAATTGTTTGATATGGTACATCAGTATATTATTCATTCCACTGTTTTCCTCTTGATTATTGCTTCTTATGCTGATGTGTTAGATAGAGAGTTGATGGTTGAAATGGACCTGGATAGAAATTCATTGTCAAATGGAGTTTATTTTTTACCTAGTGGATGTTTGAGTTATTTTGAAGGAAAGAGGAATCATGATGAATATCATGGTGGTTATTGATAGTTGGGTTCCTCCATTAATCATGAATTTCCAAGAAACTCACATTGATATGTTATTAGTGTGGAAATCATGGGCCCTCGATATAAGTTTTCACTAATCCCCTGTAAATATGTGGTTAATGTGAATTCACAACTAACATATATTAGTTATTAAATATCTGTACCACTCTAAATAGTTGAATGGGATCCTCACTTCCTCTAAAAATTAGGTTGAAATTAGATGCCTAAAAACAAAGGGGTTTCATCCACCAGAATTCAAAATGAAGCTTCTTCACTTAGTGGAAGAGTGTCGCAAGGATGCAGATATGAGAATAGTGATTGTGAGAGGTGCTATCATTATAGATTAATGATTAGTGACCTCTTTTTTATATACTAGTTCATATCAATTTTTAATTTCAAATAATTTTTTACAATATTATTATTATTCCTATAGATCTTTTATCTTATATAAGGGATATTACTACACCCCATCAGAATCGAGAGAGGGAAGGGTATCTTTTTCAAGATTTTGTTTTCTCATTATCAGATATTCAGATCGCTTGTGATTTTCTTATTCCTAACATTAATCCCCTTAATGTTATATTTGGGATAGATTATCTCACTAACAATAATGACTATAATTATTTTTATCTCTGGAATGTGTACTTTAATGCTTTAAATAGGGTGTGTTGTGTACTTGACAGAGAATGGGACATGAGGCCAAGTAGATCCGGGAAATATTTTATAGAGATAGGTAAAGTCATATTACTATTTTCTTTTTTACATGAAAGAGATTCCTTAAGTGATGATGTTAATCAAGCATTCATTGATTTTCATTATGATTTTCATTTTTAAATATCTGTATTATATTCAGTATGGGAGATAGTGTTTTCTGCCGATTTAGAACCTTCTACCCAATCATTGTCAATTTCTTCTTACCTCATGTCTCTAGTTTAAATCAAGGAGTCGAAAACGCAGTTCCATATTTTTCTAAAGAATGGAATTATACACCCAAGTGTGTCACCTTGGGTAGTTGTAGTTCTATTTTCTATGATGGTCGATGGGTGACTTCGACATAGTGTAGATTTATAAAATCTCAATCGAGTTATGGTAATGAAAAACTATCTACTAACACAAATTTATGATCAATTTTATATGAATAAGGGGGATAATTGTGTATTTAATATTTCAGTTTAATTTTGTTACAATTAGTTCAGAATAAAATAACCTAACATTTATAAAACCACCTTTCATAGTAGTTATGTCCATTATGTGTACCTTCTCATTCCATTTGGTCAAAAACAATGCTCTTATAGTCATTTTTGATAAAATAAACACGATTTTCCACATGTTTTTTTATACATTCGTGGTGGTCTCGATGAATGAAATACCTGTTTACTCTATGTGTGAGGAGGAACGTGTGATTCCACTAAGCAGAGTTCTCTATTTGTTCATAAACCACGAACTTCAATCCCAAATATCAAAATTATATATTTTTTATTTTTGAAATAATTTTCTTGGGACACGATGTGTTAGAATATGTTATTTCAGTTTATCCAAATAACATTAATGCAATTACGATATGGGAGCCACAAAATGTTTTTCATGAGATTTATAGCTTCTTGGGATTAGCAAGATATTATTTCCGAATTGAAAATTACATCTCAAAGATGGCATACCTAATGTATACTCTAACATGGAAGTGATTAACATTTTATTAAGATGATACATTTTAAATTATTTTTTGATCTAAAATATCATTGGTTTTCTACGCCTGTGCTGACACTTCTAGATACTAGGAAGGGATATGTTGTCTTATATGAAGCATTGGGTATAGATTTGGGCTATGATTTTATGTAGGTTGATCATAAAATTTCATATTAATCTTTGTATCTTAGGCCACATACAATGAATTACACAACCCATGACATTGAACATATAGTTGTTATGCATGCACTAAAAATTTGTTGGAGTTACATATTCTGAGATATGTTTGTCTAATATTTCGACCGTAAAATCTTGTGTTATATATTCTCACAAAAAATTGGATTCTCCTCTATAGGCGTTGGGTGGAATAATTATATTATTTTGAATCTGGAATCCCTTATGCCCAGGTGAATGGTAATGCCATTGAAGATGCTTTGGGTTGGGGAATTTCAACTGAGGGCTTGAATTAATCTCCAGAAGATTAAAATGTGATTACTATATTTTCATAAATCTATATTGTTGTCCAAGAATATAGGGATGAGGATTAATTTTCTGAAGTCCAATTGACCTATATTATTCTCAAAATTGTTTTTCGGGAACATCATCTTGATGAAGGGTTCTACATAATTTGAGCACTTTTTATGGTGGGTAGACGATTGATCATTGGTCATTCACCCGAGAGGGAATTCTATGAAATTAAATTATTTTTTATACAGTTTTCTATCAAGAAATTTATTTATGGGGACTTCCATAATTCTTATTAGGCTGTTCACCTAGGTGCCATGATTATGTTCTATGATATGAGACATAGATTTTAGTGTCCATGTATGAGATGTGTCATTACTATATATGTCCTTCATTGTTATATATGCCCAATGGTCAAGGCCAAGCCCCAAAGACCTTCGAATTTTCTTTAATCACTTCTAGTCCTGACTTGTATGAGTGATGACATCAGAATAGAATTTGAGTGTGGGTATCTATGTAACTCATACCATCCATAGTCAAGTGGAATGAAAACAATACATATAATTATTCTTGAGGATATGCTTCGTGCCTACGTCCTTGACTTCTGTGGAGCTTGGGATTACCCAGTGGTGAAATGTGAGTTTTCTAACAACAATATTTACCAATCTATGATCATAATGGATCCATTTGATTACTTGATTGTCTTTATTGGGATGGTAATATATCATTGAATGTTAATTAGATGGACTGATATTTTTCCAAGGTTAATAATAAAATATTCAGTTGATTCATCAATGAATTTTTATGGCATAGTTATAGTAAAAATCTTATGTTGATTGTCATCACAGACCGATGGAATTTTTAGTTTGTGATTAAATGTTCTTGATGTTTTCACCTTGTTTGGGTCATATATGGCTTGTGAGGCTAAGAAAACTAGTTTCTAAATTTTTGGGACCTATTTATGTTTTTGAGAAGGTATGAAATTTTTCTTTCCATTTATCACTGCCTCCATAGTTGATATCCAAATAGAACATGTTCAATTTATCACAAATATGAATGTATCTATCTGATCCATCTCATGTTCTGAGTTGGATTGATCATTGTAATGAAAAAAAATTATCAATGAAAATTCCCTTCGTATAAATATTTCATATAGTGTAATCACATAAAATCCATTTAATAATGTAATACAAAAATTATAAATGTCTAATGATTGAAATAAGAAGTATTTTTTCTGTTAAGGAACATATAATGATGAAAGAGAAACATCGCCTTCAGAATATTAATATGATCCTTATGAATATTAATCACGAAAATTTATTGTAACATCACCCATGAATGATCATAAAAAATTTAATCTTATAAATTAGTGTATGATATAATTATATAATAACATAAGAAAATCAATGTATTTTAAATTATTTATTAATTATAGGTTTTTTATTGAAATTCATAATTACATAATAACTATTTTATGATTAATTAAATAAAATACAATAAAATAAAATAAAATATATTTTCATAAAATAAATACATAAATTAATATTTTTAAATATTATTATTTATAGAATATTTTAGTAGACATTAATTAATTTTTTGATGTGTTATAAAATCATTTATAATTTAAAAATATATATTTTAGGCCAAATAATGAATTTATTTAAAAATAATAATCATATTTATAAAATAATTTTCAAAAATTGGATTCCATATTTGAATTATTCACATAAAAAATGGTAAGGATTAATTTTTGGTATTTTTTTAAAATAGTTTATTTTTATTTCAAATAGTGAAATACGATAATTTATAGTATACGATAAATACATGAATTTCTTATTCGTAATTAAGTCATAGATGATGTAAGTTTTCTCTATGTATAAATCACATGAATTAGTTACTATATTTTGTCCCAATATTATCCGCTATTCATATAGATGAGGCAACATAATAAATTAATTATTAAAAAACACCACTCCCTCCACTATAAACTCCTCCCCTAACAATCTCTTCTCCAGAAAACTCCCATGATTTGAGCCATTTTAAAATGATACTCAAATATATTACCAACCCATCCTCCATGGCTATGATTCTCTATTTTAACAAAATATCCAAACTAATTCCCTATGTTTGTTCTCAAATAGATGGATTCCATAGGTAAAACCCTCCCTCGTTTCCTTTAATTTCATTTCATGTTATTTTATTTTATTTTTCTCTCTTCACCTACCCTAATCCAAATGTTATTAGAACTCTATTATATTGAATATAATTTAATTTTATTATTTTAATTGAATAGTATATCATCATTTCTCTCCCCTCCCCATTATTCCAATAATTAAAAAATTATTTGTGATATTTTAATTTTTTACATTTAAGGACAACAAGTTTCAAATTGCCATTACTACCTTAAAGTATGGTCATAAACACATTTTTATTCTTAAAATGGACTATAATATATTTATTACATACTATATAATTTTCTGGAATAAATATATATATGTGATATTAATTAATAAATCCATCCCACTTCGTTATGATCGAAAACCACCGAAATTATTCTAAAGGATTATAATTAAGTATTTATCTAATGATTTATAATCATAAAATATAACCACATGATTTATAATATCATTAAATTATATTTAATATCATTAATAACTTACTATTTTAATTCTATATAATTATACCTATTCTATATAAAATTCTATAGTCATATTCAAGTGAATTGATCATGAAAACGATGAAAAACAACAAACACTTTAGATTGAATAAATTGTATCTTATAACTCAAATAATGACATAAATGAAATAAATAAAATTATAATAATTAAAATAATTTATTTATAATTATTAAATAATTAATTATAGTATTTAATTTTATTATTCTATACATTATGTACATGTACAGAAATGTTTTGTATATAAGGTAAGGGATTCATTCATAACCTCCATTTTCCTTCAGGATACATTTTAGGCATTTTTACCCCAATGTAAATCATATTTCATTAAAATTATTTCTTTCAAATAATGTTTAATTATTCAAACCCAATGCATCAAGATTATATCATAATATTTATGAATAAGTACATGTTAAAAAAATGATTCATTCTTTATCCTTCACAATAAGCATACCTGATTCTAGGGAACATCCTGACTTCTCACCCATTTTCAAGTGTAATACCTAATCTATTTTATGAAAAAATTATTTTTATAAAATCAATAATTTTAACAGGAAAATCTAAGTTGGTTCATTTCAGGTTTTATTCAAACATTTATTCTTTTTTCATTTTAAAGAATGTTTAAAATAATCTCATAAAAAGCACTAAAGTGTTCCATTTTCTAATCATTCTTTTTTACTTGTTTGCAGTTTCGTTTTACTTCCCTTATCATTATTTATACCTATTTAACCTTATTAACATCTGTGATTGATTTAAATCAATTCTTTTATCAACAATATTTTGACACATCCATTTGTTATTTTTATGAACCGGTTATAATTATTACTTCGTTACAAGGTAAATGTGTATGTTTATTCATAATCTATAATTATTCATATGGAACACATATTCATGAACATATTATAATGGGTTCACCGAGATAACACTCTATTTAATTTATTAACATTTAGTATCATGATACATAATGTGAAATAGTCTAGGTAGTTATCCATGATTCATTTTATATGTGTAATGGTCTTTGTGGTTCTCCTAGACTATTGATCTATTTATAGTGAGACTTGAATCATTATTAAGTCATGTTTTATGTTGTTTCTGAAGTGCACTGTGTTGCATTTGTTTTCAATAAGGTATGTTGTTGATCAGAAGATGTAAAAGAATGAATGGATGTCAAGGAGAGTCAATATGTGAATGACAAAGGCTATGATGGTGTTGGTGATGAATGGAGGATGGCCATTATGTTAAGATGAATGTCACTTAGGAGATTCAATAAGTGGCATAAGTGTTTATGGTTGACACATTCATCCATGTTAATATCAGACGATTGTAGAATTGATCTTAATGTTTCAATACTTGTATAAAGATGATACTAAGTTACAACACTTCAAGAATGAATGATGATGGAACATCAGACGATTGATGAGCTGCTCTTAAAGTTCCAAGAAATTGTATCAACTGGATAAAATGTCCCAACAATATCAGAAGACCATGCATTGTCTTAATAATGCATGAGGAGATGAGGAGAACCATCCACAAATCCTATGTGGATGAAGTGGTTTAATGAAGTCCATGCACTATCACTTAGTGCATGTGAATTAGAAGTTGATCCAACTTGATCTCTGATTGGATAATAGAAGAATGTTGAAGAATTATTTGATTCAGGAGCTTCGGTTGAAGATAAACCTTCGGGAATGTCACTCCTAAGTGAAGATTAAATGTTTAAGAGGAATGGAGGAATTCTTAAGAAGAAGTGAAGAGAAGAAATGAAGAAGGGAGAATTGATTAGAGGAAGATGTGGCATTTGGCATTTGAACTTGGTCACTTTGTTTTTTTTAACAAAGGGCTTGTTCTATACTCAAAAAAAAATTATCCACCAAGGGCCAGCCTTAAGGGTTCAACCCCAAGGCACATTGGGACTCGAGGTCGCCACACCTGAGGGGGATCCCATGGGGCCAGCCCGACAGGCCGCGGTCGTGTATAAGCCGGGGCCACGCAGAGGGTCAAGCATGCGCAACCGGGGGCGCCAGAGCGCGTGCCCGTGTGTGCATAGTGAGCGCCAGTGGCGCGCCCCGAGTGGCAGGGGTGGGCGCAAGAGCGCGCCCGCAGAGCGAACTCGGTGCGGGGCGGCACCGAGAGGGGAGAAGTTCAATTGCAGTGAAGGGGGGAGCGCGATTTTGATAAACCACGTGGAAACCAGCTGCCGTTTCGATGTGGGACGCAGGATTTTTCCACAGAAGAGATCCTGGCCGCCCATCCAATCGCGCGGCTGATCACAGCTGCTCATCGCATCCCACACGCGATGATCTGATCGCGGCCGTCCAAAGTTCAGTAAATGCCTGATCTGACGGCTACCGCATCATCCCCTTCCTCGAGCTCGCCCAAAGGCCACCCGCGACGTCGCCTGAACCAGAGGCCATCCGACCACCGGATTTCGAGTTCCCGGCCACCTCTGAAGGAAGTAAAGGCTCCATCCGGTTCAACTGGATACACTGAACACGTACATTCCTAAAAATATGCATGAATGCAACGAGGAGAGCATTTTGAGTTCGGCCAAGGCAATAGAATATGCCGAGGCCACGGGGTTAATATTTTGCATGGATCGCCCTTAGACGAAGGTCGTGCATGCGTTCTAAGTCGCATGCACGTGGAGGAGAAAAATAAATAAGAAAGAACACGTGTGTGAACAGAGAGAATGAAACGAGATTATCGGCCCACGTTTAATGATTTTCAAAGAACCGAAAATCTCGGTGGTTCACGATTTATATCCCGCGGATGTTTTGAGGATTCCTCTGCCTATAAAAGGAGCACCCAAGACATAGAATTTCTTACTGAGAAATTCGAGAGAAGTCCCGTGAGTGCCTTTGTGCCTCGCGAAGTAGAAGCCCCGCGCACACTTGCGCGGCTAAGGTCCTGGTGCCACTCGAGGCCTGGCGGTCCCCTGCACGCATCACTTGCGTGACAGGAAGAGCTCTCCCTACCCGCATACTTGCGCGGCAGGAGAAGCTTGCGCACCCAAGGTGCTCTTGCACTCTTGAGGCTTGCACGTCCCGAGGACGCATCACTTGCGCACCCCGCGGTTGGTTGGGCCTTGCACGGCTGCCTTGCACCCGAGGCCTTGCACGACTCTTGTGCCTTGTGCACCTGCACGACAATGGAGTAGAGGAGTGGCCGCACCAAGCACTTTCCTGCCTTCATATTGGCAGTGTGTGTGCAATGTGAAGGAGGAAGTCCGAGACATTTTTGTGTGTGTATGCTTGAAGAAACATGTTGGCCCAGGCATAGTATTTGTGTGTGCAAGAAGAAGAAGGCCAGACGTAGCCTTGTGGGTGAACACTTTGAAGAACAAATAAAAGAACATATTTTGTGTGTGTGCAAAACAATAAGAGGAAGAAGTCCAAGCCGTATGTGTGCATAAGGAGTGTAGACCACAACAAAGAAGAACACATTTTGTGTGTGTGTGCAAGAGGAAGAAACAAGTTGTGTGTGCTAGACAAGAAGAGGACGAAACCTAGTGTGTGCACAAAGTAAAGTGTATACACTTAGAAGAAGAAGGAGAAGACTTCCACACTAAAGTATAACAAACTTTTAAGTGTGTGAACAAATTGAACAAATTGTGTGAATAAGGGAGAAGGTGTGTGTTCTTAAGGAGATTACACCCTTTGGGGTTTATCACACCAAGAAGAAGGAAAGGGGAGTGCATGAATGCATGCATGCACGTGCACACGTGAACAAGTTGAATCTGCTTGTGGGCATTCTAAGTTGTCCAAGACTGAAAGTTTTTGAAGAATATATTGAGAAGCCATGCAGTCAGTGCATGGGGAAGAAGAGTTGCCATGCACTCAGTGCATGAAGTTGATGTGAAGTAAGACTGAAGCCAGACTGAAGTTAAAGACATCAGCTGCCTGAGTTATCAGTAATTGAGAAGACCCTGATCAACAGAAGTGATCAGAAGTCTTGATCAAGACCAACAGACCTTTTCAGAGGCTGTTGAAGATTCATGAAGAGAGAGGTCAGGTCATCCTGAGAAGAAGGAGATAAATCCTGAGCAAGACGAAAAGACCTGATCAAGTGATCAGAAGCGAAGAGCAAGGCCAACAGTCTTTATCCCAGACTGTTGAAGATACTTTAAGAACTTAAAGTGAAGAAGAGCTACTCGTGTGACTCGAGGACCCAGGAGAAGACCCCTGTGAGACTCAGGTTGGAAGAAGTCTTCAGTGGGATTCTGGAGCAGGCCAGTGGGACTCTGGTAACACTGTGGGATGCAGTATAAAGACCCTCCTGTGGGACTCAGGAAAGATACAGTGGGACTCTATATCGACCATTGTAATACTAACAGATTATAATGGAAGAAACCATGTTGGGGTGTATAACCAACATGGCAAGGACGTAGGCCTTTGGTGCCAAACCTTGTAAATCCTTCTGTCATGTGGCTTTACATTTACTGCATCACTCAAGGAAAGGCTGAGAGATACAAGAAGAGTGGATCGAGGACTCAACAAGCCATAGAGGTTTAATTGATAAATAATCAATTAGTAAAAAGTTTTAAAGGATCACTGATTCACACCCTCCACCTCTCAGTGATTCACACTGATCTGGGCACTTCAGTTTCCACATTTCTATGATTCCATGATTATATTATCCCATTTTATTTTTTTTATCCTTCTATATGTTTATTAATTATTTTATATTTCTTCATTTGATTCCTCCTACCCCATGTGTCATGATAAATTCTTATCATTATTCCCATACAAGGGATTTTTAGCTAATACCATTATTTGTGTATTCCCCAGGTCATTCCATGTAGATTTCGGAGCTATGTGAATGTTAGGAGGTCTTTATGGATATAAAATAAAATATTTTTTTATTTTGGAATCATGATTTCAAATTATGTATATAATCTTCTAAATACACCAGAATTTACAATCCTTGGATTGAAATTGTTGGTTAATTATGATTTTAATCATATAATAATATGTTTAAAAGGATGGTAGAGGTATAGTAGGTATCAGAGAAAGATACAGTTATTTTGGGAGATTAGAAGTATTTTCCTTTATTAATAACCCTAGGGATAATTATATCACCATATATAACCTATATTGAAGCCTAGGATATCAATAGTTAGGATATAATTTTCATTTACAATTTTATCCTTCTATGTTCTTTTTTTTTATTTTATATACTTATTAGATATGTTTTGAAGACACTATCTAATAATTATTTTTATTAGTAAATGGCCTGAAATAGGGGAACCGGTGCCAAAAATGAATGATATAGGGAATGCTATTATTTCTCTAATGATATTCCAAATATGATGTTAATGGGTGCTAAAAACATCACGAATGTACTTGAATAACTAGATAATGTATTAATTAATAATTTAATTCATATAGAATTCCATTTTTCTCTTATGAGAGAGAATTTTGTGGTATAATCCTTTATATTGAATGGGTACCTCATGTTTATTGTATATTCTGATCCCCTCTTTACCAAATAGTGGATTAACTCAATTTAAAATTCCATATTTTTCCTTCATTTCTTAGAATAAGGGAATATTTTGATGGCTTCAATCACTTTTAGGCAGTAGATGATCAGTATTGGTCACTGATAAAAAACATTAAGACAAATGAGGAAATTTATTTCATTTAATTGGAATATTTTATGACCATTTTTTTAATAAATATTTTCCTTGAACACTTCATCTTAATATATAAATGGAGTTCCATGGATTGTTGAAAAAGGAAGATCAATTTAATAGATCATATGACAATAAATTTACAAGGCTTGTAAGATAGAATTCCAAAATTTTCATTAACATTGAATGCATGTTTGATCACTTCTTTATAACACTAAATCCTGAGTATATGAAGATAATTGGTGATTTTTGACTTTTACAGTTGTGAAGAGATTTTTTATTATTCCATTAAGGTCAAATTGGAGATCAAAGAGTCTTATTGGTCTTGTGGGCCCATGGATAAGAAGAGGAAAATAGTGTTTAATATGGATGTATCGATAGATAAATCCCATGATAGAATGAAATACCAATATCACACATTTAAAAATTTTGGGATGAATAATCCTGATAATTTAATAAATGGTATCAATAAATGCTTCAAATGTGGAAAAATGGGAAATATTTATAATAACGTCAGAAGGGGCAAGAAAAATCCCATTAATATAGATGAATAAAAGTAAGATTGGATCAAAACTAATCATATAGTGTAGTATTAAAATATAATTGAACATGGTTCTTATGCAAAACATTTCCATTAGATAGGGTTTGTTAGTGGAAATCTACAACAACAACCTCTAAGGTAGAAAGGAAGGGAATATCTTATCAATAATACTGAGGTGGAGCCTGAAAATTATGTGGTGATAGATACACTAGTTATTCAATCAATAATAGATAATTTACTATTTTATTTTAGTTGAACACATTCTTTCATATCTTTTATGTTTATTAAATCTATTAAAACACCACCTCAACATATGGAGGTTGAGTTTTTCTGAGAACAACAAAAGGGGAAATTTTTGCATCAAAAGTTTATAAATCCTCCCATGTAAATTTTCTGGGACTGAACATCTTAGAAAACTTTTCCTTACCTTTATTTGTGTATTTTGATACAATATTTTTCAGGTTTTAGCTTTATTTATACAAACATAACATTGAATGTCATGAAAGGGAGAACACTCTTCACATCGCAAGAATTATCCAAATAATTGCATATGAATGGAGATGAATATTTTTTTGATTCATTGACTCAAGGGTGAAAGAACATATTCCCAAGCCAATTGAATGAGGTATATATACTATGTGTTCATAGTAATTCCCTTAATACTCACTAATGCTTTAGAAATTTTCATGTACTAAATAAATTTAGTTTTTCTGGGATTACATCAAAAAAATTGTGGTTCTCTTTATTGATGATATTCTGATATACTCCGAGAGAAAGGTGGAACATGTTGAGATTTTTAATATAGAGGTGATTAATTTGAAAAGGAACAAACTATTTGAATGTACAAAAAATGTGTGTTCATTATGGTGGATGTATAATTATTGGTGCATGTTATTACCTAAAAAAGAGATATCGATGGACCCTTCCAAGACAAAGGAAATCAAAGAGTGTCCCCGAACAACATTTATAAAAAAGGTTCACAATTTCCATGGACTATTTGGGATACAATTTTTATTTGTGAAGAAAATCACATGATTTTCAACCCAACTAACCTCAATGACCCAAAAGTGAGTGATGTTTTTATGGACCGATGAATATAAATACTGTTTTTAAGAGTTAAAAAAGTGTCTTATCACATCACTGGATCATACACTACCAACAAGTGTGGGACTTTTTTTGGTGTACAATGATGATTACATGAAGTTATTAGTCTATTTGATTCTAAAAAATGATAATTTGATAGGTTATGCCTCAAAGAAGTGGATAAATAATGAACAAAACTATCTCGTTCATGATCTAGAGTTGGCAGTTGTGATATTTTCACTTAAAATCTGGAAACATTATCTCTATTGAAATATGTGTGAGATATATACAAATCACATGAGAATAAATTATATATTAACATAGATTAAGATTATAATAAACCAATGCAAGTTGTTAGAGCTCCTCATGGATTTTGAATTTTCAATCTACTACAATTTTGGTACTGAAAAAATGTAGAGTATTCTATATGTAGAAAATATATTGTATATTTATCAATGATGAGAATTCAGAAGTATACAATCTTTTTATACAACCATAGGATGAATGTGGGAAATCATAGAGAAGTAAAATCATCAATACTTTCTCAAACGATTACTCCACCATCCCTTACATTGAAAAAAAGAATTCTGAAAGAAATGATGTGGAAATTACAAAAAGGGTGGAAGCTATTATAAATTTTAAATCCTTAGAGTTTAAAATGGATGAGTTAGGATTCATGAAATTTGGGTCATGATTATGTATACCATACTACTCTAAGAAAAATAAATATCTTCTGAATGACACACATAGAATGATCTTCTCTATTCACCCATGGAGAAACAAAATGTATTGGGATCTCCAAGAAAACTATTGGTTGGACAATTTTGAGAAGCAGATACCTAAGTATAC
This sequence comes from Viscum album, assembly GCA_963277665.1. NCBI lineage: Eukaryota > Viridiplantae > Streptophyta > Magnoliopsida > Santalales > Viscaceae > Viscum > Viscum album. Next base: position 625,043,651 of record OY728156.1, read on the forward strand.
CTCAATATTCATTGTATATAACAAAGTGAATGATAAAAGAAATAATTCTACTTGTATGATGAAACCAGTACCCATACCAAAATGGAAATGGGAAAAAATCACCGTGGAATTTGTCACCCAACTTCTGAAGACATCCATATAAAACAATGTAATATTGGTTGGTGTTGAATTTCATAAAAATGAATCTCATATAATCAAATTTCAATAGGGATTCACACTAGTCCACCATTAATCGATATATATCATATAAGATGTAAGAATGCATGGAGTACCACTACTGATTGTATCTAATCGAGATCCATGATTCACCACTATGTTTTGGAAAAATCTCCAACGTGATCTAAACACTTAGATCAAATTCAGTATGACATATCATCCTCCAACTGATGTCCAATATATATTTTCTACTATGACACAATATGAAATTTTTGGAGTCTATAATATCATATTTAAAAGAGGAAGAAACCAACATCTTCCTCTGTTCGAGTTCTCATACAATAATATTTTCCACTTTAGCATCCAAATTCATTATATGAATCTTTTAATGGGAAAATATGAAAAACAATGGACTATTGGGAGGAATTTTGGGAACATAAACATCGAGGACATAAAATTGGAGAAAAAATGGTATAAATGGTTCAAACCATTCAGTATCATATCTGGGCCTCCAAAAGTCGAAAGAAGAGCTTTGCATACAATCATTGAAAAGGAATTGAGTTTAATGTTGGTTACATGGTATTCCTCTACAAATCACTATGTATGAGGATCATGAGATTTGGGTAGAAGGGAAAGATATTTCCCAACAACATTGGCCCCATTCATATTCTTGAACATGTTGGAACTGTAGCATGTTGACTAGCACTTCCACCAACCATGTCTCAAGAACAGGATGCATTTTAGCTATCCCTCTTGCAGAAGTACATACCAAATTCTTCACATGTACTGAATTCAGTGGTCTATAGATGGAGAATGATCTATATTATAAGAAGTATCCAGTGAAGATATTGTATTGTAGAGATAATGTTCTATGTAACAAGAGAACTCACCTAGTCAATGTACTATGTAATAACCATAAGTATGATTATAAAAAATGTGTACCAGAAGAAGAAATTAAAGATACATACCCTTTCATTTTTTACCCATAGTATGTAAATGAAATTTCAATATAAAAATTTTATATGGGGGCAAAAATGTAACATCCCAAAATATTATCAATGGAAATCCACTTCTTATAATTATTTAATATAGTATAATCAAACATAATCACATTAAGAAGAAAATAAAGAAATTATAAATTAATAAATAATGAAATAAGAGTTATTTCTAGATGTTAAGGAACCAATACTGATGAAATAGTTTCATGACCTTTGAAATATAAATATTACCCCTATGAATTGTAAACATCCAATTGAATAATAACCTCACATAGGAAATTATAAATAAAATTTAAGAATTTTAGAAATGAAATTATTATATAATTATATCATAGTATAAGTAAATAAATGATTCAAAATTTTTCAATTATGTTTTGGTATTTTTTGAATCAAAAATATTTAAATTAAAATTTATGATAATCTTAACAATATAAAAGAAAATTTATTTTTATAAAATGAATTTGTAAATTAATATATATTCTTCTAATGATGATAATATAATTTTTTGGGACACTATTTAATTTTTTTATGTTTTATAAAATCACTTATAATTTTTAAAACATGTATTTTCAAGTAAATGAATATTTTATTTAAAAATAAATTTATTATATTTTATAAAAAAATATTCCAAAAATGGTGTAGAGTTTATATTTCAATACATCAAAAAATGGTTTCGGTATATTTTTTTAATTTTTAAAAAAATTGTTTAATTTTTGGTAGTTAGTGAAATATGGTAATTTACTCTATAGGATAACTTTCTGAATTTATTAGCTTTGCTTGAGTAATGGATGATGTAAAATTCCTATGTTTACAACTGAAATGAATTTGTTAAGGTATTTAGTGACAATAATGATCACTATTCATATTGTTGATCCAAAATTATATATTATTGATTAAAATAAACAAAACATATCCCACTCCTCATCTATAAATACCACCCCTCACAGCCTCTTCTCCACACAACACTCAAGATTTTATACTATTCCAAATTATTCTGAAATCTCGTCCCAAGCACTCAACCACATCAAAGAGCCTTCAAAAATAACAATATACAAAAAAATCCCCTAGGTATGTACTCAAGAATAATAATTGAAGATGTAAAATCATCTTGCTATTATTTTAATTCCTTTTCAAGTTATTTTCTTTTCTTTTACTCTCCTCACATCCCCTCATCAAAATTGTATTATAAATATATTACCATACATATAATAGAATTTTATTCTTACAATGGAATAATATATTATCATTTTCCACTCCCCAATTTTTTATGAAAATTAAAACATCATCTCTGATCTGTTAATTTATCGCATTCAAGGAAGATGAGTTATCAATTCAAATTAATTCTTTCATGGTTTTTCTTAAAATATTTTTTTTTCTCAAACTAGATTATAATATATTTATTACCTCCTATATAACTTTCTATAATGTTTATATATACATGAAATAAATTTATAAATCAAAACTAATTTGTGAAGAATGAAAACTGCCAAAATTAACCTAAATTATTATCATTAACTATTTATCTAATGATTCATCCCCAGAACATATAAAAAATTATTTATAAGAATATTAAATCCTTTATAAGTATAGTAATGAAAAATAATATCAATTCTGGAGAATTATACCCATTCTAGAAAAACATCTATACTTATATTCATGTGAACTGATCATGAAAAACATGGAACTGAATGCTTCCAAATGATGAAATTCAATCTTATAGCTCATAAAAAAGCCATAAATGAACATAATAAAATTATAATAAATCAAATAAATTAAATAAAAATTCTGTGTTAATTAATTATTTTATTTAATTTTATTATTTATGGTGTAAAGTATAAGTGCATAAATATTTCAGACACAAGGTAAGGGATTCTTTTCGATCCCCCATTTTTCTTTGGGTTCAACATTATCTAATTTTACACCAATTAAATGATTCTTTATTTATCTGTAAGACTTAAACATACTAGTTATATGTTACAAAATAAGGTTTTTGTATCATATTTTCCTTCTTTGATAGTGAAATACAATCTTTAAAAATATTTCCTTCTCAATTATTCTCGATAATAAAACCCAGGTCAAAGGAACATCTCAATTTCTCACGATATACAATTGAAATACATAATTAAATTTAAGAATTTTTTTTATAAAATCCATAATTTTTTAATGAAAAAATATCTTACCTTATTTTTCATTTTATACAAACAATAATGCCTTTTCCATTTAAAAGAATCATTAAAATCATCTATTAAACCACACTAAAGTTTTTCATTTTTAAACCCCGTTTTTAAACATTTTCAGGTGTGTTTGAATTCACATATCATTGTATATGGTTTTTTAACATCATAAACATTCATAAATTATTTAAATCCATTATTTTATTCACACATTTATGATACGACTATTTATTATCCTTTATGACATGATTATTGTACCCACATTTTTCCATTAGAAATTCTTATGTTTACTCATTATATATTATTATTCATGTGGAACGCATACTAATAAAAATGATATTATGGGTGAGACCAGATAGTGGTACAATAAATTTTGTAATGTTTATTATCATGTGGCGTCATTTGTAAATTTTCTTGGTGGGTATGCTTGACTCAAGATCCAGGTGGAGCGGTCTGGGTGGTTATCACTGATTCGTGGTCCATGTGCAATGAGCCTTGACTCGTGCTTTTATCATGTTATATTTTTTTCCAAATTATTATTCTTCCATGATTGTATGATCACATATAATATATTTTATTTTTCTAAATGATTATTCATGACTATTTGTGTTATTATGTTATTCTTCTTGAGACATTTTATTTTCTTTATTCTTATATTAATCCCCATACTGGTATTTTTAGCTCTACCATTAGTTCTAGTATTCCCCTAGATATACAATGAATATGTAAGATAAAAATATATGTTTAGAGGTCTATATGGAGAATAAATATAATATGAGTTTTTTGGTTTCATACTTTATAACTATGAATCTAATCATTTTAATACACTAACCCTTACACTTTCGGTCTTCTAATTATTATTTAATTATGATTATAGTTAAGTAATTATTTTTTAATAATGATTGGGTAATTATAAATTTGAGTTCAAAAATCATTTATCAGTGATTGATCTCTTAGTTAGGACTACAGATTATGAAACACATGTACTTTTTGAGAGGATCGTAGCATTGGTTTGAGTACTACGGAAACAAAATTATGATAGTCATGACATGTAGAAGAGGGAGGAACTGATTTTAAACAAATGGATTCATTTTTTATGAAAAAATATCAATGTTATTTCGGGTGATAAAAAAATATTATGTTGGGGAGGTTGTATCATCTTGTTACTATTTTTAGGTACTCTTGAACCCCTATTTTGATCATTGATTGTCTTCTTCATGTTTAAGTGTTACTATGGTGAACATATGGATTTATTGAATGGATTTTAGTCTATGAACAGTTGGTATATGGTATTCTAAAACTATGTGAACTGCTAGGGAAACTCTTGAAATCCCATGTTGTGAAGGTTTCCATAATTGTTTTATGATTTGACAAACTATACACCCCCATGGAGAAACCGTGAAATAACACAATATGTGGATCATGGATATGGAGCACAGTTTTTCTAACCAGGAAGCCCTTCCTAGGAAACATGGTCTGTGAATTTAAATTAATCTGAAAATTCACATAGAATTTCTCAAACCCCTATCTCGTTCTCCACCAAGGATTAATTCCTCCTATTATATTTTTCCTTGGCCTTTGAGCTCTCAATATATTTATTTAGAACCTCCAAATCATATTCAATGTGGATCAAAATTAGGTGATCTTCATTCCATCCTTTCCCAGTATGTTCTCTCTCTCAATTTCTTCCCTCCCACTCTATCATTCTATCCTCCCTATTGTTTATTATAACTATGGGTTGTTGGAGGTTATAATCCAAAATATTTTGGATCTTCAATGTAGTTTTGTTTCATGGATCATCGTTTTCAATTTTTTTGTTCACGTTTTCAATTGTTGAAGTCAAGTTGCTTAATAATGTGTTCATTGATAGGATGTTCTGATTATTATTGTCCAAATTTTTTTAACCTTAAATTTGTTGATTTAACTTAAATTTCATTCAATTATTTTGTGAAAATCTAATATTTGGTAATTTTGATTTAGAATTGGATTTGTCCTGAAATTGGGAAAAAACCTCTAATCCCAGGAAATGGGGAGTGATTATGTAAATTAATCGCTTTTGGAAATTAAATTGATACATTTAAATTGTAGAATTTAAATTCTGCAATTGATATGTAAAATTAATTTCATCATTTTATTTGAGAAACATGGATTGAATTGTTTTTATAGAAACCGATTTGTTTTTTCCTATAAAAAGGAATGATATGATTATAAACTCATTTAGGATTTAAAATGGAAATTGGAATTTTGAAATAGAAAATAGGTTATTTTTTAGAAAAGTATTAATTTAAATTTCCCATTATTGATTATTGTTAGAGAACATTCAATACAAGTATTTTTGTGAGTTATTTGAGAAAAAACTCTATTGAAGCATTATAAATATAAAAAAACACATGTAGTAAGTCACATCCCTAGTATAATGGTGATCATTCATCTTTTAACATTGTTAGTGGGAAACTTGTACACATATTTCTATGATATCTTATACGAGTTTGAGGGGATACCATAAACAGGAACTATCATACCTCTTGTAAGATGAAAATTTGGATAATTATATATGCTTTGATATATATTTGACTATTTATAAACTATTTTACAAATGCCTTAGTAATTTATATAAAATTTTGTCTATAAAAAAAATTATCAATTTTTTTTAAATTTTTTCAATCCTTTGAAATCTAAATAATGATTAATTTAGAATATGAATTCCAACATCCCTAATTATTTATTTAACATTGAAATATTTATTTGGTTCATTAATTATTGAAATATTATTATGGAATCCTTGGTAAGATCCTATTATACATTCATGTCCCACACAACTTGTTCCATGGAAATTTTGTAGATTATCTCGTTCGATGTTCAAGAAAATGTTAATTACCACATAGAGGTGGTTTTGGTTTTTGATTCTTAGTCATCAAGAGTTGTGTTTTCTAGCACATGTAGTTTTATTCTGTTTTTCAGTACATTTTTTATTTAATTTTTGTTTTTCACCACTTTCACTTGTAGTACATTTCTACTTTTCGAGTTTTCTTCTATTAATACAAAATTTTACCTCTTTCATTCATTGTTTTTGTTGGAAAAAATTTCCCTCTTTAATATTTTATGATACCATGTGCATGTTGAAAACCTATGGGGATCATGTAGACCCATTGATCCATGTCATGATTGCCTAGGGTTTCTGGGTTCCATGGTATCCGGTCCAGTTTATGAAATTATGTTTTATGATTTTTACTCCTAAATTTACTACCTTAAATTATTTTAAAAAACTTTCTATAAATCTATAATCATAATCTTTAAAAAGTAACTTGGGAGAATATGTTTATATCTTTCTTAGAACCTATATATGTTGAATATAAATCAAATCTAAATAATTAAACATGTGGAAAATTCCTTGAACATGCCTCTCTTATTATCAACAACGTTCATCAGAAAAATTTCAATACTAATTATTAATATTTATATCTAATCCAAGAGATCATTAATTAAATTTATTACTTTTCCTTTATTGAATGTTTTAGATCCGTAGTCATAATCTCTTTATTTTGGTCCAACTCCAACATTCATATAGGTGACCAAAAATGTTCACCCATGTTTCATCATTTATTTTATTTCCTACATTCATTAATATTTCAGAAATCACTCTAGTTTTATCATGGGAAACAAACTCCATTTCATAGAATATTATATTACGTTGGGTTTTCCATAAAATATATGAAAAAATTTCTTTAATTGGAATATTATATGAAATGTTATAACCCATTAAATATATGTCTCTTCATTGGTAAAAACATTCAATGCCTTTAATCCTTCTATAGAGCGGATTTTTAAACCAACCCCCATGAACGTATCTTTGTTGGTGGATCCTAAAAATTATTGCTCTATATGGAAATCTATAATGTTATGATACCATGTTGCATCCACAACCTCAAATAGCTATGTGTTTGACCAATATATCTCAATTTTGCATTATAATTATTATTCTGAATATTATCCATCATTTCATGTATATGTCATAATGTATATTAAAAATATAAATTTACATAACCCATTTCGGTATATATGATAAATGAATAATAATACATTATAATTATTTTGGTATTACTGCTAAAGAAATAAAATTTAAATAAAATATGGATTATATTATACATGTTTCATTCATTGACCCCTAATATATCACTCCACCTCAAATCATAGAATCTTAGGACCCCATCGAAGAAGTTCACCTAGGCTAATAATCAAAATTTAATATGAAAATAATTCTATCACCAATTTTTTTAAACTATAAATTTTATATTAATCATCATTACATGTAAGATACTTGAGTATATTTTTAACTATATCTCATGGTGCATAACATGGAATACTAGTATACATTCTCAACATTCCAGAAACATAAGTAATATCAGTTCATGTGGTTGTCATGCCATAAAAGAGACACATAATAAACTTTGTATAGTCCATTTGAGAAACCTCCTTACTAGTATTTTTTTGTATTCTACTCTTACAACCATAAAGATATGAAACTAGTGCACAATAAAATTGTTTGACCCTATTTAAGAACTTTTAAAAAAAAGGACATTGAGAATGGTTGGTAAATTTTTTGTTCATAACAATTTTCATTCTGGAAATGAAATTATCCTAACCAATGTATTTCATATAAATTTTTGTAGATAAAAATTCATATCCTTATTTAACGCATTCATATCAGTTCTATAATTATTCATTCAATTATCATACAAACAAATTATAAAACTTTGGTTCTTATGGAACCTAATATAAACTCATTTATAAACATGGTTAACTAAAATTCCATCTGATATAATTAATCCATTAAATTTCACATTCCACGGTTTTAGATATTACATTAAATCATATAGGGTATTTTCTAATTTTTTAAACATATTTTACTTTTCTAGGACTTCGAATCCTTTTGATTATTCTATATATATTAATTTATCTAACTCTCCATTTGAAAATGATGTTTCAATATCCATTACCTGATGTTTTAAATTATATATAGAATCTATGGCATGAGGGATTCTAATTAAAGAATTCAAACCCATTGGGACATATGTATTACACTAAAATATTTAGTCTCTTTCATTAAAACTCTATATTACCGATCTACATTTCTATTTATATATTGAATAGTAAATATTGTTTTCTAAAAATACCCACTAACAACATATAAATTATAACCCAATAGGAGTATTAACTAATATCACTGTATTTTTCATGTTTATAATGTTTATTTCATCATTTATATATTCATCCCAAAGGGATTCATCAAAAGACGATATAACATCATTGAATAGTTTTTAATCAGCCATTATATAAAAACAAAATCAAGTTTCTGTGAATTTATTGTCATCAGTTCCTTATAACAATGAAATATAGAAATCAGATCCATTTTCTTGGGTGTTTGAATTAATTTAATTTTATAAGCCTCCTAGACTACTCCATAATGATATAATCATTAACTGGGGAAATATTTCACTTATTAGACTATCCTAGGTAATGAGGTAAAGTAATATTCTTAAAAAATAGAATCACTTTGTTCAATAACTATGTTAATAATTAATTTATTATTTGATTATATAAACAAAAATTTATATATCATTAAATTCTGCAAATATCTAAGAACTACAAAATCAATACCTATTTTACCTATCTTTTCCCTTTTATATTTATGCATTCTAAAAATTGTGTGATAACTCTAAACCATCAAAAAATTGATGTTTGGATTACTATGCTTCCAAAATTTATATTGAATCATTGAATTACCATATATTGGATCCCTTTTTTATTTTGTAACATGATGTTAACAATTTTTATCCCCAAAATCGACTTAATAAATCAGATATTAACATCATGAAATTAACTATTTCTAGTAAATTTCTATTTTTTCTCATAACTATATTATTTTTTAGGTGTGTAGGGATTTTGACATCATGTATGGCCCATGAGGATTCAAATAATAAAGAAAAATAATATTCTCTACAACATCAAATCTAAAGAATTTAATTCAATTCACAAATTGGTGTTTGAATTAATTTTAATAGATACATATTTTACCTCCAATATCATCTCTTTTAGGTATATGACAGACATGTAGAAATCTTGAATAATCATTAATAAAAATTGCGTAATACATTTTATAACCAATAGTCAGTATATAATGAAAATCTCATACATCCATATCTTTTGATTCAGAGAAAGTATTTTTCTTTTTTATAGTTATAATAATTTTCCGTGATATTTTATTTTTTATGAGAGTCATGAATTTATGATCATTTATATATATATACTATGTATTAATTCTATTTTCTTATAGGTAATGAATTTTCTGGAAATTAATGTGACATAAGTTTATATGTAAAAAAATAAAAAATGTAAAAGTTAAAGTGAAAAAATTATAGTGAATTTTAATAGTCCATCGTATAATTGAACCTTTGAAACACCTTCAGATTTTTATAAATATTTATATTTTTAAAATGGAATTTATTTCTTCGATAGAATTCATTATATGCAATAACGATTTTAGACAAACTCTGATTTACTATTATAATATTATTATAACCTAGCCATTGGATTGGAGTGTACAAATATAAATAAATATAATATTAAAATTTATGGTTATCACATGTATAAAATTATTTCATTAGTTATCAATTAATAATAAATTTAAATAAAAATCATTTGAATATAATAATTATTTTTTTCAGAAAAATATTTTTTTTATTTGCGTTGAATTAGTATAATAATAAATTAAATTGAACAACATTTTTCAATTATTTGAATGAAATATATTTATTATATAATGAATAAAATATTTTAACATTCACCTAAAATATTAATTAATAATAAATCATGTTTTTTGTTTAAAAATGATTTTTTTAAAATGAGTTTTTAATCACATTTTTAGCATTTTCATTAAAATTTATTTCTCCATTTATAAGTATTGAATTAGATAAAATTAATTAATATTTTTAATCATGAAGATAATTTTTTTAAATTACAAATTTCATTTTTTACATTATAAATAATAACCAGAGTAAAATTTATCACCATAATAATGGATAAATCATGTTAATCTTGGTTAAAAAATGTTTTAAGGGTGTTATTTTTATTATTAAATATTATTGTATAATTTTAATTTTACCATGTCAAAGTATGATAGAAATTTATTATTTCAATGGAATCTTGTCCATTATAATGACCGATATAATATTTAAATCAAATAATGTTATACAATTTCACCCTCTTCGTTTTTTAATTTCTATAATGTGGCCACATAAAGAAAAAAGAAGGTTGGGAATGGATATAATAGTATATTTTGAGAATTATGAAATTATTTTCCAAAATGAAATTAATTATTATTATTATTTATCTATATATGGACATTAATTTCTTATTCAACACTAATTTGGAATTTATACAATAAATAAAAAATATAATAAATGATTTTAAAAATATTAGATGTCATAGAATATGAATTAGTTAATGTCTAACAAAAATTTATAGTTGTTTATATCATATTTGGGAGTTTTTAAGGAAATAATTTCTAATTCCACTATATTCTTGATGTATTTAATGATTAATTAAATTAATAGTGTTATAATTGACATTAATTATATTTTATAATAACTAATAATCTTTCAAAAGATATAAACCCAGAAATCAATGAAAATATTAATATTAATGAAATTGTAAAAAGAATTAACACGTTGTTTAAAAAAATATATTAGGGTAATAATTGGACAAAAAATTCTCTAAATTTTATTGGATATAAATATTTCAAATTATATAGATTTTATTATCTCATATTATAAAATTTGGGTCATTTTGTCTTATATTTTATTTATATTACATTAATATTTTATGAAATTCCATGATGTTCCCTCCACTCATTTATAAAAGGGAACCCTCATTTCTCTTCTTCACATATCAATGAGTATTATAGAGCTTCAAACCTATACCAATTTTACATATAAATTTACATATCCAAATTATAGTGGTATTTGACATCTCAAAATACCAATCCTAGATCCATCTATAGTATATTTGAATTATTTATTTAAAAATGTGTTAATCGCCATACCTGGTCAATTTTTTTAACATTTTCTTTGACCTCATATAAATCTATTATATTAACCATAAATTAAAAAAGATTCATTATCGTAAATATATTAAAATTTTATTTTTATTATTATGTCACCATTATAGAACATTTTTTTCATCAAATTTGAAGTTAATGTAAAAAATTGTGCATACATACAGCCTACGGTCTCCAAATAACGATATTGTTCATTTTTCATTACCATTTATTATAGATGGGTTTATAATTGTTATACTATTTATACATGATTTCTATGAAAGAACTATGATTATGGAACCATAATATCTAGTCTATTTTCTAATCAATCAATAATTTGGGAAACAATAATGTTTCCTGTGATTACATGTGGACATCCACATCTACAATGCGATCTGATTTGTTTTTCATTTATATTTTACATGGGCTAAAAGGGAAGGTATATAATGAATATATGTGATATATAATATAAAATAAATATCTTTAAAATTTCAATTAATATCCACATTTCGTTCTTTAAATATTTTAGAGAAATATAATATCATTCATGTGTACGTACGACATACCATATACATGAATAGTGTAATTGATTATTCTAATCTCTACCATTTAGGGAAGAATATATATATATAATTCATTAATATATATAGTATTTATTCCATGATTTATAAACTATATAATATGGAACTATGTTATTGAAACTCTTCAAAAAATACATGAAACAAATAAAGAAATTAACACCTAAAATGATTATTTTATTTAATAAATAATTTTTAATTAATGGGAGATAAATTGTTAAAAGTGAATCATATATGGTTTGATATATATGATTATGGTTCTGGAATAAAATTTATAATAAAACTATATTTATTATATAAGAGGTTTTAAAATGTATGAATGATGTCAAACTTGTGGTAAAGGGTTTAATTTTATAATCTCATTATTTATCGGGATTGTTTATGATTAAGTCTTAATATTGAAATATTATGAACAAATTATCAAGATACTCATAATGTTTCATTTCCAATATATTTTTATTTAAAATGAATGTTTTCTTTTTATTTCATTCACCTTATGTACTCAATATTCTATAAATATATTTTTAAGGAAAATTGACTTCATGTCTCTCTGTGGTTGATTTTTTTAAATAACCATGTTCTCTAAAAATGTTTTAAAGTAGAGTTTTTATTCTATTATTATTTTTGAAAGTCCTTTTCCATTGATTATATTTTAAAATATATTTTTGGAATATTCTTGTTGTATTCCAAAAAAATAACATTTTAATTTTTCTGAAAAAATTATGTACGGAATGTTTTTTAAAATAACATAAAATGAGTAATAATTTCCCTCCATTATGAATGGTCATTGTTTTGAATATTACCTTACAATATACCATGGTAATTTTTAAATAATAATCATAATATTTTGGATTTATTTATTTTTTGAAGAATTTATTTCATTATGGAAATTTTATTTTCCTAGAAAATGTTATATTGATCTATTGATCCATCAAAGATAAATACCTTACATATTGCTTACAATTTATAGCTAATATGATCTAAGGACACCATACTTTTTTTTCTTTGGGATGCAATGATGTTTATGAAACCATTTCTTTTTACGTGGGTTAATCTATGATGAATTCTTTTTTCTATAACACGTATGTTTGGTTTTCATTATGTTATTGTTGGGACATATATCTCCCTCCAATCAATTGGGTAAAGATTGATATATTATGAGATAAAAATGAGAAAATATGGAGTGAACCCATTTTATTAATAGAATTTTCCCATTATGATAGTCCTAAGAGTGAACCATTATTTCTATAATGTCTTAGGGATAGAACCCACTAATCTATTATAGTTTTAGAAATGATAAATTGATACTAAGGAAATGATTTTATATGATTATGTGTATAACACAATTCGATTACATATACCGATGTTATTCTCTTATGGGTCGTTTTATTTCATTGTCTTATGATCGTTTTCAATAAAATTCTTATAGTTATTTCATGAATGATGATAATGATATATTATATGAAGGTTACGGTTTTTCAATGATTGGACCAAGTTCATATACCCTTTCTCTCATGTTATTATTCAATTATCATTGAAATGATACATTTTTACCCCTACTGAGCATCACTTCTCACCCTTTATTTTGTTTCCTTTCCTTGGTTATGAAAAATATATATATGATATTTCTATGAATGGTGATATCTATCAAAATATAAGTTGGAGACGATGGTGAAATATTATGCAACAGTTGTTTTCACAATGTTTCCAAATACACTAGAACTATATGAATATATAATGAATAATTATCTTGTATAATTAATATTATTATTTAAAAAGGTGATATATATTTATAAAAATTATTGGTTATTATAATTGGTACCAAATAAATGTGCAGTTATGAAATGGAAAGTATGATGAGGGAACATTATTGAGAACACTGGGGATATGTCTTAAAATATGATAAAATAATAAATTTTTGGAAATGAGTTTTAATGACCAAGGTTAAATATGATTTTTCTTATAAGAATTTATCATGACTTAGATATACTCGAAATTTTTTCTATGATTATTTGGTTACCCACAATTATTATTGTTCATTATCTAATCTTTTTTGTTTTTTTCAATTATAAGAAAACAAATAAATTATTCCAATGTATAATGAACTGGGTAGTGCAAATATTATCATCCAATAAATCCAAATTTTATGGGAGAGGGAATGAAAAGTATTACTTTTATTCTCACACAAAATTTTCAAGTTATTAATAAAACTGATCTTTTAAATGATAAAAGTTGAGAACAATGACATGTTGATTCCATCACAGGTATACATCCACATTATTTTAATGGGCACAATAATCCATGGGTCTCTAAGTAAAAGATTAATAACATTGAAATGATATTTTTTGTTATCCAGGATTTGAAACAAGAGAAATATATTCTGTATTAATATAATTTTGAGGGTAAAGCTTTTTAATATTTGGCTATTATCAATAACACTAAGTAATTAGAAGAAATGAAATATATGGAGTGGGATGAGTTTAAGATATTATTTATCAATACAAATTTTAATATTATTATTCAGAAGGAATATGGAAATGAATTACTAGAGTTGTAATAGAATGATGATTAATCCTTTGGTTCCTATAAGAAAACAATCAAAGTTATTCTGAGTTGTGATTTGTTATTATCATCAAACCTAAATATATGGTTGATCGATTCATAAATTGATTAAAACCATGTCTCTAAACGAGTTATACATAAGGGAAATTTGGAGATATAAAGAAATATTTGTCTTTGTTATGAGGGTAGATATGGATATTTGGGTTACACATACATCTAAAGGATTTCACAAAAAAATGAATAATGGAATTCAATGAAAATTAGAAAAATAGAGAGATTAATATAAGATTTCCATTATGCACAAAAATTAGAAGGTAACATAGAGAAAATTTATTAAGGGGACTGGTAAATGATTCAATAGTGGAATGTAAGGTCATTTGGAAATATAATTACTATGTGAAGGGAAGAAGGTATATAGTAGTTCAAATAGGGAGAAAGTGACAAACACTGCACCACCCAAACTCTAATGTTTTAAATGCAATGTGTATGCGTAGTATGCTAACCAATGGCCAAATCTAATGTTTAATGAAAATTATTAACATCCAAAACCTCTTAATCCTAGAGATAATTGGAAATATTATGTGATCAATATTTCTGATGAAGAATATATTAACAACATGGTGAACGGTACACTTACAATATACTCTATGACTACAAATGTCATATTTGATTCTAGATATACCAAAACTATTATATACATTGATTTTTCTAACTATATCATAATACCACCTAAAAAATTGGATATTATTGTAGGAGTAAATACCCTTAATGGTATGAAGATCATATCCTAAGCCTATCATTATTCTATAATTTAATATTCTGGGAATGTGCTTCTTGAAAATCTTATCATTACTCCCCTAGATGAATTCGATGTTATTTTTTTAAATTTATTGTTCTTATTTACATAAACCCACATAAATGTTTTTGGAAGGGATGTTAGGTTTTATATTAAAAACTAACCCATGATTTTTGATCACTATGATTAAAAAATGAACTTTTGAGGAAAATTAAAACCATCATACGGGTCATGAATCCTATTCCAAAGGGGTGTTTGTCTCATATGTTTTATGAGAAACTCATCATCAATGATATGACTATTTTTGGATATTATCAATTTATTTATATAATAATTTTCTATTCTTCCTCTAAATCATGATGTTGAGTTTTCGATATAACTCAAACTATATTATACAAGAATTTATAGGACACCATATACAGTGGCCCCGATTGAGCAGTATTAATTGAAGACAAAAATCATGTAGAATCATGAAAAGGGTTTCGTTCAACCAACTGCATCACCTTTGAGTCTACATATTTCCATTTTTAAGAAGAAAGATGGTTCAATTGGACAATGAATTGATTACTAATAATTTTAGAAGATCACAATCAAAAAAGTGTATCATCTACCCCATATTGATGATTATTTGATCATCTTTGTTGAGCCCTCTGGTTGAATTAGTTGAACTTATATTTTGATAATCCCAACTATGCTCAATAATATATTAACTATGCTCAATCATATTTTAATTATGCTCAATTATATTTTTGATAATCTCAATTATGTTCATGTTACTATATTAATTAATGATTAATTACTTATTTTATTATTTATGTAAACCATGCACGTATTAATATATTACAATATTTATATTATCTTCAGAGAATTCAGTTACTAAGTGGATATATATTCTAACATGAACCATTCTTCCAATAGAATGCATAAATATACAAGTGGTCAACGTTACATCAAGCCAACCGATACGTGAAGGTTACCGATATGAAAAGGCTACTGATACGTGAAGGTCACCATTACATCAAGCCTACCGATACGTGAAGGTTTATGATATGAAAAGGCTACCGATGCATGAAGGTTACCGATACGAAAAGTCTACCGATACGTGAAGGTCACCGTTACATCAAGCCTACCAATACAGACAAACCTACCGATACATACAAGTCACCGGTACAACAATTCTACCATTTTTCAAGCCTGCCTGTACATCAAGCCTTCCGATGCATACAAGCCTACCGATACAGAAACGTTACCAAAGGAAGTCTACCGTTACACGAAAGTTCACCGGTACATTAAGTCTACAAAGAGACATGAAGTCTACCGATAGAAAGGGTACTATTACACAAGATTCTACCGATATAAAGCCAACCGTTACTCCTGGATACTGATATCCAAAGCTACCGTTCCAGAGAATCCAACACTTTCTATGATTATTTATCTTTATTTAATCAAACCAACGGTAATATCATATATATTTTAATGCACTGACATTTATTTAATGTCTATTTTTGGATGTTAGGGAATTGTACCTCGTACTGGCAAAAAGAAATCATTTTCTTTTGCCGGAGCTCATGCTATAAAAGTCTCTATTGCTGCACTAGAGAATAGAGATACAGAGTTCTATACACACATGCAAGACACACAAGGAATATACACAAGATAAAAGAAAACACGAAGAAGAACATACAATATGATCTCAGAGAGATATACATACACGATCAATAAGACACAGAAGCTCATACACTTTCACGAGAATTTTGAAGAGATTCATTGACTACATCTTCACTGTCTTTGAACCTGGATGTCAATAAAATGACACTCTGTGATTCAGAAAGAAACCATAAGAGGACTCCGAACCATTTCTGATCAAATTCTAAGGAGTCCAGAGCTACACTGCAATCACTAGATCCATTCTAAACTCTATATCTTTCTCAGTGATTTATTATTTACATTTAGAGCAGTGTGTGTCATCTTCTGTATATTACACACACACTGTCTCATGTACTTTGACTAGAGGATATGTAAATCCTCATCCAACTATTTACATCTATTATTTCCCACTGACGATAGTGTTAGAGGTCGTGTGTTACCTGGAAAGATGGATTTGCTGTTGTTTTATTTCCCACGTAGAACTATGGTAGAGGTCATTGACCTAGAAGTTTTAAACTGTTGTGAACCTCAATCCAGGGTGTGGATCCAATTTATATAAATTGTTGATAGGACTAAGTCTCGGCTTGAGACTGAACCTCTTGTTCATATCTTCTATATTTTATTTAGTTTTATCAAAAACCTTTTATTTCGCTGCCAAGTGTTTTAAAACATAAATTGTTTTTCAAAGTTACTCTGATAATTGATTTAGCAAGTGTTTGCATTATTTTTAAATCATTAGGTTAGTTTCAAAAGCTAATATGAACATCTGATTAGATTAACTGGGAATTAATCAATCCCTTGAGAACCTAATTGAATGTTTTCTTTAATTCAAATTCACTACAATTCAATTAGTATTTTAAATTGGGGGAATTTGGTAAAGGATTTTAAAATAGAAATTTTAATTGGAACTCAATTCACCCCCTCTTGAGTATCCAATCCAACCAACATTTGGTATCAGAGGGTGTTTGAAATATATTCTGATGTACTCTATTTTTCAACTGTGATTCTAGTTGTATTTTAATGTTCTTAAAATTCTGTTATTGCCAAATTTTTATCTCTTTAAAATTTCTACTCTAACCTAGTTATCATGGATAACAGACATGAAGGTGTTGCTACTAATAGACCACCATTTTTCAATGGAAACAACTATTCTCAGTGGATGATTAAGATGAAAATTCATTTAGAATGCATGTGTATTGATATTTGGACTGCCATAGAATCAGAATATAAAATTCCTACTACTATTATATCTACTTGGAATGAAGCTACTAAGACAGGCTACAATAATAATTCCAAAGATATGAGTGCTCTGTATTGTGCATTAGGATATAAGAAATTTAATATAATATCTTCTTGTAAGACTGCCCATGAAAATTTGGATACCATAAGTGTTTCTCATGAAGGAACAACTAACGTTAAGGAAATGATATTGAACACCTATACTATTAAATATGAAAATTTTAAGATGAAGCATGATGATCCCATTTCTGATATGTATCTCAGGTTTAACGAAATTGTCAACACAATGATCTCATTGGGAAAGGATGTTCCATCAAAGGAACAGATCATGAGAATTTTGAGATGCCTTCCTGAAAGATGGAGGAGCACTTCTGGTTCCATTATAGAATCTGGTTATATTGGTGAACTACCAGTTAAGAAACTTATTGGTAAGTTGATGATCTATGAAGGAGAGCTTAAGGTAAACAAATAAGAAGAAGATGAACCAAAAAGGATTTCAGTTGCCTTCAAGAATTCTACTTCAAAGAACAAGGATAAGGAGAAACTTCAAGCTGTAAGTGATAGCTCAAGGTGTGAAGAAAGTGAAAGTGCATCTGACAGTGATGCCGAAATGGCTCACACAACCAGAAGAATTAATAAGTTTTATAGGAAAAAGAAGTTTTTCAGAAAATCAAATTACAAAGGTAGGTATGACAACACGGGACACTGGAAAAAGGACTGGAAGAAATCTGACAAATCTGAAGAAGTTGTCTGCTATTAATGCAATAGAAAAGGACATATAAAAGAAGATTGTTCAAATCTGAAATACAAGAAGAAGTATGAGTATAAGGACAATAAGTATAAGATATCCATGAATTCTACTTGGAGTTCTTCTGAGGATAGCTCCAGTGAATCTGAAGCTTCTGAGACTGAATACAGAAATAATTCAAACATGTGTTTTATGAAAAACACTACTGAGGTAACATCTGAAACTCCTGCTTTAAATTCTTATTATTCTGGAGATGATTCAGATTCTGAAAATATGCCAAAATATAAACTATTTTAATACTATGATATGTTGGAAGAAACCTGTAATGAGCTGAAACACAAATATAAACGTTTAAAGAAACAGTATGCTTTTACTGTTAAACATAAATCTGATCTTGACATAGAAATGGAAATGAATTCTCAGTTGCTAAAAGAAGAAACTGAACTGAAATTGTCAAATGAGAAACTTAGGAAGTATTTAGAAAAGATCACAAATGGAGAAGATACTCTTACTCAAATTTTAGGTAAGCAGACTGAACCTAGATATACTACTGGCATAGGATACCAACCTGGACAAAGAAAAATTACCAGAACTCAATTTATTCCTAAATCTGGATAGAATGTAGATAGTTATAGTTATGGAGATTCATATGCTTCAACTAGTTATACTCATAGTTACGGATCTAACAAGGTTTATCTATCTAAATATATTGATTCTGCAAATTTAATGATACTCATAAGACAAATTTGGGTACCTAATGTTTTATTAGCTAACCTATCTAGACCCAAGAAAATCTGGGTACCAAAATCACTACATATCTAAAAAAATTTTGTAGGGAACCTACCTAAAGGGCTCCTGTAGAAAGACTTGGTACTTGGACAGTGGATGTTTAAGACATATGTTAGGAGAATTATCATGTTTTAAAAGCTTAGTCAGAGTTGATGGAGGTTTCTTCACTTTTGTTTATAATTCTATAGAGAAAATCATCGGCTTAGGTCAAATTCGTAACACTGACTCAGTATTAATTTCTAAAGTTCTATTTTTTGATGCACATAAACATAATCTACTAAGTATTTCTCAATTATGTGATGATGGTTTTAATGTTAAATTTAAAAATGATTCTGGCAATGTTTTTAATTCTAAAAATGCTTTAGTATTTTCTGCCTTGCGAAATGAAAATGTCTATGCTATTGATTTAAATTCTTTAGCTATGAAATATATTACTTGTTTAAATTCTTTTCATAATGTGTCTTGGCTTTGGAACATAATATTAGGATGCTGCAATGTACATTCACTTATAAATCTTACTAGGAAAACTTAGTTAGATACCTACCAAAACTTGAATTCCTAGTAGATATGGTTTGCAATCCCTGTCAAAAGGGAAACAACATAAAGTTTCTTTCAAATCAAAGAATGAAGTGTCAACTTCTCAACCTTTCATGTTGGTTTACATGGATTTGTTTGGACCTTCAAGTGTTTCTAGTTTAAATGGGAAGCACTATGTATATGTTCTAGTAGATGACTATTCTATGTATACTTGGGTATATTTTCTAGCTCACAAAAGTGAATCTTGTTCTTACTTTCTTAAATATTCCATGTCTGTAGAGAACCATAGTGGACTTAAGATTTCGACCTTGAGAAGTGATCATGGTCGAGATTTTGAAAATCATGAGTTTGAATCCTACTGCTCACACTATGGCTATAGTCATAATTTCTCTACCCCTAGGACACCTAAAAATAATGGTGTAGCAGAAAGGAGGAATAGAAACTTTCAGGAAATTGCCCGAAACATTCTCAATGAGTATGACCTACATGTTTATTTTTGGGCTGAAGCTGTCAATACACCTTGTCATATTATCAATAGAGTCTTGATCAAACCTTTTCTTAAGAAGACCCCTTATGTGTTGTGGAACCACAGGAAGCCTAAGTTTAACTACTTCAGAGTTTTTGGTTGAAAAGTATTTATTCTTAATACCAATGATAATCTTGACAAGTTTGCATCCAAGAGTGATGAAGGAATTTTCCTAGGTTACTCTATTTCTAGTAAATCCTATAGAGTTTTCAATAAGAGAACCAAATGTGTGGAGGAATCTGTTCACATCAAATTTGATTAAACTGATCCACATGAACCCAAGACCTCTCTTGAAAATCTTGAAGATGATATCTCTATTTTGAACCATAATGATAAAGACAGTGGACCTATAGTTAAAACATCCAGTTCTGGAAATTTTCCAGAACCTACTTATGTTGACTCACAACCTATTGATGAACCCGAAATATCTAGCCCTACCAATTTAAGACCAACTAGGATTATGAAGAACCATCCCTTAGATACTGTTGTAGGTAATCTGGATAGAAGAACATAGACTAGAGCTTCTCTAAGAAATCAGGTTGAACATCAAGCTTTTCTATCATAGTTAAAACCAAAAAAAATTCAATGATGCTATCAATGATGAATTTTGGGTAATAGCTATGCAAGAAGAACTAAATCAATTTGAATGAAATAAAGGCTGGGAATTAGTAGAAAGGCCTAAAGACACTTTCACAATAGGCACAAAGTGGTTGTTTAGAAACAAATTTGATGAATCTGGAAACATCATTAGAAAAAAAGCTAGACTAGTTTCACAATGTTACAATCAAGAAGAAGGAATTGACTATGAGGAAACCCTTCCACCTGTAGCTATATTGGAGGCAATTAGGATCTTACTTGCCTTTGCATCACATCTGAATTTCATGTTATAACAAATGGATGTGAAAAGAGATTTTCTAAATGGTTTTATTTTTGAAGATGTTTTTGTGGAAAAACCACCTGGTTTTTCAAATCCACACTTTCAAAATCATGTTTTTAAACATTCTAATGCTTGATATGGTTTAAAAAAATCTCCAAGAGCTTGGTATGAAAGACATAAAAATTTTCTTATTTCAAAAGGATTTACAAAAGGAATTTCTGATCCCATACTTTTTATAAAAATAATTTCAAAAGATGTTTTAAAAGTACAAATCTATGTTGATGAAATTATTTTTGGATCTTCTATAAATTCTTTATGTACTGATTTTACAAAGGTTATGCAAAATGAGTTTGAAATGAGCTTAATGGGAGAGATTAAGTACTTTCTTGTATTTCAAATCTTTCAAACTAAAGATGGTATTATTTTGAATCAGAGTACATATACTAAGAATTTATTAAAATTTTTTGTTTTGGTTAGTATTAAGAGAAGTGATACACCTGTGAGTACCACATGTAAATTAGATATTGATGAAACTGGGAAACCAGTAGATCAAAATAATTATAGATGTATGATTGGGAGTTTACTTTATCTTACTCCTAGTTGACCTGATATTATGTTTAGTGTATGTATGTGTGCTAGATTTCAAGCTAACCCTAAAGAGTCACACATACTTGCTGTTAAAATGAATTTCAAATATCTTAAATACACTGCCAATTTGGGACTGTTTTACCCAAAAGAACAATCATTTGATTTAATAAATTATTCAGATGCTGACTTTTCTGGATGCAAGATAGATAGAAAGAGAACATCTGGAACATGTCATTTACTTAGAAAGTCCCTAGTATCATAGTGTAGTAAGAAACAGAGTTCAGTTGCATTATCTACTACAAAAGCAGAGTATATAGCTGCTGGTAGTTGATGTGCACAGATTCTGTGGATTAAACACACTTTATTGGACTATGGATTTGACTGTAAACATGTTTCAATTAACTGTGATAACACTAGTGCGATCAACATCTCAACGAACCATGTGTCTCACTATAGAACCAAACACATTGATGTTAGACACCACATTCTAAGAGATCATTATCAAAGAGGTGATATAACTCTTGAATTTATAGGCACTGAGCTCCATTTAGCTGATATTTTCACTAAGCCATTAAATTCCGATAGATTAAGTTTCATTAGACACGAATTAGGAATGATAACTTATTCTTAAACCGTTAGGATGAACCTCACCGTTAGGATTAACCTCACCGTTTGGATAATCCTAACCGTTAGGATGAACCTCACCATTAGGATGAACCTCACCATTAGGATAAACCTCACCGTTAGGACACCTCACTGGTACATCTCTCGCGGTGTATTTAAATTTTCATATTAAGGACGAAGACTTTAAATTTATTTTTAATATAAGATTAATTTTATATGTTAATCATAAATGATATTAAACCCGACTCTAGACATCACTCAATCACCGCAAACCCGTCTGTTCGAATCCCTCCTACCTACACCTCTCAAGCATGAAAAACCCTAAGCCTCAGAATCTGAAATGGCCCATGTGAAGCGACCCTCAGTGGATGAAGGGAGTGATGCGCTGCAAGCTAAGAAGAAAAAAGTAACGAATTCTGGTGCCAGTGGAAGCAGTAGAGATGTTGTTCGAAGGAATACCATGAATCCACATTTATTGACGCGAGAAATTGTAGTGGAAAAGGAATTATGTGTTGAATGGATGCTCGAAATCAAGTCCTTGATTCTGAAGGTTTTACAAGAACAAGGATGGCTCAAATGCTTAATGAACAATAATGGACAATATTATCCAGCACTGGTAAAAGTGTTTTATGAGTATGTCTATTTTGAGACATCATAGGAGAAAAATAGGATGATTTTTATTGTGAATAGTCAAACGTTTTCGTTTTCATTAGTTGAATGGGCTGAGAACCATAATGTTCCTCATGAAGGTGATTATGGATTTTATTCAAAATCCATACCTACTGCCAGTGAATTTTTCAATTATGAGGATGCCTTGTCAATGTTGACAGGAAATGAGACTCCTATAAGAGTCATTGCTGTAGAGATGGCAGGGGAGGACAAACTGCTTTTCATGTTCATTCAGCATGTGATTAGTCCAAGGAGATGATATTTTTCTACCCTCATATTTCAGAATATTTATTTGTTGTATCTGTTAAAGCATGGAGTAAAGGTGAAATTATGCAGACTGAAAATGATTCAGATTGAGTAAATGACTAGACTGAAGTCTATGTCCAAAGCGCTTTTATATTCTAATTTGATTTCTATTATATGGGAAGAAAAGGAGGTAGCTGGACCTCAAGATGAAACTGTTGTAGTTAAGGATAACTTTTGCCTCACCAAGACTGTCTGTAAGTTTATGAAAGTCAGCTGGAACCCTTGGAAGAAATCATGGGTTAATGATGATGGAATAATCTATGACCAGTACACTCATGTGGATCATCCCTCTAGACCAAGGGATGTGAGGGATCTTGGTCTTGGACCAGATGAGCCAGAACTGGTCTACAGTGATGATGAAACAGAGGAAGAAGAGACATCAGTTGAGGAAGGAGGAGACCCTGATTTACCTCCTAGTCCTTTTCCCCAAAATATTTCCTTTGGAGCATCTAGCCCTCCAAAATAACTACCAAGGAGAGAAAATATTTTGAAGGAAAATGACACCGAGGCTATAGAAGAAGAAGAAGCATGTCAGTATGTTGTTAAAGACACCTCTGAAGAGGATGAGGCAACCGAATCCGATCGTGTTATTAATGAAGAAAAGGAGGATTATGGTGCAGCAGATGATGAGGAAAATAAAGAAGAAGAGCTCAGTTTGAGCCTTTTGATAAATAGTACAGTCAGAACAGTTCCTGATCAGGAAGCAGAAGATGCATCTATTGATGAGTGAGTCATTGATGACCCAGAGAACATGGCTATTGAATCTGTAGCAATTGTAGAAGAAGTTGTAGAATTACCTCGAGTAGAACAGTTGGAGGAGTTTCCTCAAGAGAATGTTCTAAGTGAGGGGGAACATCTTGGTTCAGTATCAGTGTTGTATGACATTGAATTTTGGACATCAGATCAAGGATACATGGATCTATGACTTCATAATGAAGACTCTGATGAGGATGAACTTCCCTAAAGAGAATCAGTTATTCTACTTGATGTGGCTGAAAATTTGGCAACCAAGAGGACCTTGAGTCCTTAAAGGCTGAAATGAAAGAAACACTGAGTGAATCAGTGGAAGATTTGAAGGAAATCTGGGTTGATGAAATGAGAAGTGTGGAGAAATTCCTAGATCTATCTCTGGGATGTGTTGTTTCTAGTCCAATGAAAGGAATGTTGGATGAAGTTAAAGTATGCCATACTCAAATTGAGATTTGGACATGAGATGTGGTGGCTCTAAGAAAATCGATTGCTTCATTGACTGCCATGAACATCTCTCAAACCCAAGTGCCTACTGATAACAGATATATCAAAGAGGTAGTCAAATAGTTTGTGGAAGTTTTTGAGGCTTTTAAGAAATCTATCAAAGAACATTTGAAATGTCAAGATGAACTTGTTCAGAAGGTGGTTAGTAATCTGACAAAGTCATTCAAGGAAACAGTAGCTTTCTCAGTTAAACCCCATCCCTCATCCAACTCCACTGTGAACCTTGACCAGATCAGAAATGTTCATCATGAAGAGTTGTCTATGGCCAGTATTAGTGTCTCCTCGAATACTCAGATCCTTTCTACCACTAGGGATGTTAGTAGTTTTGTTTTTGATCACATACGGGAAGCTACTGCTTCTCAAGAGGAAATTAAAAATAAGGTGGATGCTTATTTTGAAAAGGTCTATACCAAGAATCAAATGACCAACCATTTCAATCTCATGCTGGAAAATATGAAGTTGCCTCCAGTGACTCAGGCTTTCAAAGAACAGGTTAGTAATTTCAGGGAGCTTACTCATACCTTGGATAAATTCATTGAAAATTGAGATGATTTTGTGTCAGAAATGGAGAGAGGAGGCAATATTATTATGGATTTCAAGAACATGTTGCTACCTTTCTTGCATGTGGATGCCAGACCTGTGATTGTACATCCTTCTCTTCCTACCTCTACTTCTAGGAGTACACCTCAGAAGACTCCAGTTCAAGATATTCGAAGCTTAACTCCTATGATCTCACAGAAGAACACAAATTTCAGATCCGGAACAGTTTCAGTGGCTGACCCACCTGTTGTTCGTTCACCTATTCATAAGCCATCTACTCAATCTGAACCTGCATCCTCTTCTGAACCTGAGGGAAAAACATCTGTTCAAGAGGATGATTGAGTGATTTTGGATGTTTTTTATGGGATTCACTTGTATTTATTGTTGTAATACTTGTTTTATCAGTTTGTACCTTTTATACATTAATGAACATTTACTCTTACATTCTCCAGTTTATTATGTTTTTGTTTCCTTGCATTCTGATCTTTCTCTAATTCTACCCTTCCTTTTGTTAATCAAAAAGGGGGATAAAAATAAAAAATGGGAGACAAAATGAGAACTATAAGTGCAATTGAAAGGGGGAGAAAAATGTGAACTATGTTTTACAGTAATGTTTTTTTATTAGTAATTGTTTCCCCTTACACTATCTTAATTTTCTTAATATTTGTCATAAGTTGTGATAAGTTGTGATTATCAAAAAGGGGGAGATTGTTCATCCCTCTGGGATAAATATTTGAACTTATATTTTGATAATCCCAACAAAGCTCAATAATATTTTAACTATGATCAATAATATTTTAATTATGCTCAATTATATTTTTGATAATCTCAATTATGTTCAAGTTCTTATATTAATTAATGATTAATTACTTATTTTATTATTTTTCTACACCATGAACATATTCATATATTAAAATATTTATATTATCTTTAAAGAATTCAGTTACTAAATGGATATATATTCTAACTTGACCCATTCTGCAAATAGAATGCTTAAACAGACAAGTGGTCACCGTTATATCAAGCCTACCGAAATGTGAAGGATACTGATACGAAAAGGCTCCCATTACGTGAAGGTCACCATTACATCAAGACTACCGATACGTGAAGGTTACCAATACGAAAAGGATACTGATACATGAAGGTTACCGATATGAAAAGGCTACCAATACGTGAAGGTCACCGTTCCATCAGGACTACTGATATAGAAAAACATACCGATATAGACAAGTCACTAGTACAACAAGTCTACCGTTATGCAAGCCTGCCGGTACATCAAGCCTACCGATACAGACAAGCCTACCGATACAGACGAGTTACCGATGGAAGTCTACTGTTAAACGAATGGTCACCGGTACATTAATTCTACCGACAGACATGAAGTCTACTGATAGAAACGATACCGTTACACAAGAGTCAACCGATATAAAGTCTATCGTTAATCAAGGCTACCGATATCCAAAGATACTTTTCCAGAGAATCCGACGCTATCTGAATTTATTTATCTTTGTTTAATCTAACCAACGGTCATATCAGGTATATTTTAATGACCTAAATTTTATTTAATGTCTGATGTTGGATGTCAGGGAACCGTACCTCTTACCTGTAAAAAGAAATCATTTTCTTTTGCTAGAGCTCGTTCTATAAAAGTCTCTGTTCCTGCTCAAGAGAACAGAGATACGACGTGCTATACCCACATGAAGGACACACGAGGCATATACACAAGATAGAAGAAAAAACGAAGAAGAACATACAAGAAGATCTCATAGAGATATACATACACGATCAATAAGACACAGAATCTCATACACTTTCATGAGGATTTTGAAGAGTTTCATCAACTACATCTTCACTGTATCTGAACCTGAATGTCAAGCAAACGACACTCTATTATTCAGACAAAAACTAGAAGAGGAATCAAAACCATTTATGATCAAATTGTAAGGAGTCCAAGCTACACAACAATCACTAGATCCATTCCAAACTCTATATCATTCTCAGTGATTTATTATTTACATTTAGAGTAGTGTGTGTCATCTGCTGTATTTTACACACACACTATCTCTTGTACTTTAACTAGAGGATCTGTAAATCCCCATCCAACTCTTTACATCTTTTATTTCTTACTGAGGATAGTTGTAGAGGTCGTGTGTGACCTGGACATCTGGATTTGCTGTTGTTTTGTTTCCCACGTAGAACTTTGGTACAGGTCATTGAGCTGGACAGTTGTAAACTATTGTGAACCCCGATCCAGGGTGTGGATCCAATTTATATAAATTGTTGAGAGGACTAAGTCTCGGCTTGATACTTAACCTCTTGTTCATATCTGCAATTCTTCATTTAGTTTTATCTAAAACCTTTTATTTCGCTGCCAAGTGTTTTATAACTTAAACTGTTTTTCAAAGTTACTCTAATAATTGAATTAGCAAGTGTTTGCATTATTTTTAAATCATTAGGTTAGTTTCAAAAGCTAATCTGATCTCCTGATTAAATTAACTGGGAATTAATCAATCCCTTGAGAACCAAATTGAAAGTTTTCTTTAATTCAAATTCACTACAATTCAATTAGTATTTTAAATTGAGGGAATTTGGTAAAGGATTTTAAAACAGAAAGTTTAATTGGAACTCAATTCATCCCCCCCCCCCTCTTGAGTATCCACTCCGACCAACAATCTTCATGGAGGATAATATGTTTCCAATATTGATCTTCATTATAGATATCATTAATTTAGGGTCTAGGAGGATATACCCAAGACAAAGTTCTATAAAACATATGGAAACTATCAATTTATATTAATCTTATTTAGTATTATTAAATCTCTAGTTATATTCACCTATTTAATGAACAGACTCTCTATATATTCAGTTAATTAATTTTAAGAAGTTGAAATATATTATATTAAAATATATTAAAATATAATATTGGATCATAAAATCATTTATGAATTGTGATGATGTCTTTGAGGAATTGTATCTTTATACAAAATCTACAAATGATGAATTTTAGAATTTGAATGATTCATTATAGGGTCATATTGTTTCAAGGAGGATATATGGGTAGACCCTTTAAATATAGATGTTATTGAACATCAAACTAGAACAACATATTTGAATTTTATCCATATATTACTTGGTTTTTTTAGATATTTTCTAGCTTTGTAAAAAAAATTCATGGCCATAGAATCAACTAAATAAGTTGTCTTAAAAAGGATCTATGTTATTTTTGACAGATGAATGTGATGAATGTATTAATAAACTGAGGAATAGGATATTTAGAACACATGTTCTTACACTCCCCTATAGTTTAGAAGGGTTTCACTACTATAAATATTGGTTTATTTAGAGCTAAGGATTTAATAGTCCTTGTTAAAAATGTATTAAATGTACCCCTTTGTCAATACTAAAAAATCAATTTTAAAGGGGGAACTTTAACTATTATTTTTTATATGACCTGATAAATTTGGTATTTTATCAGCACCTGTAAAAAATAACTAATAATGGGGATTTTTTATCAGCCCTAATTTAGATTCACTTATAATGTTTTCCCGTTATCTACGGTTTTTTAAAACCGCTGAAAAAAGTATACTTAAAAAATTATATTATTAAAAATCAATTATTAATTTACAAAAAAATTTATATTCATATAAATTTAATATATATTTTTTGAAATATGATTTAGATAATCTAAATAGGAATTTACAAATAATATATAAGATATTTAAAGAAAATTGATTTTAAAACAACTAAAAAATATTTTCCATTAATAATTTTCATATTTTTTTAGTAAAAGTAATTTAATATCAATTTAAACATGAAGATAAAAAAATCATTAAAAGATAAAATATAAATTTGAATTGTAAATAAACCTTAAAACATCTAGAGATTTTGATCCGGGTGTCCATTTAGGATCTACCACAAATCTAATTGAAGCCTACAATGAGATTTATCAAATATGGACACATGTAAACCTACGCCGCAATATTTAGGGCCAAAGAAGACATAGATGGCTTCTAAAATTGAGTTTTTAGTAGGGGTACCCTAATGTTTTTACAGTTGATGTATATTTAGCCTCGTTTATGCCAGCTTTTTCACTTATTCAGTAGATACTAAATTTATTCATATGGATTACATTCATATTGATATTATTGCTATTAAATTTTATCATTTTTCAAAACATAAATTTATTATAATAAAATATAGAACAATGTATACATATTTTTTATATAATCACACAAGAAAATATAATTTTTTAAATAAATAATTAATTATATTTACAATGAAATTATATTTATTAATATATAAACATATATATTTATCTATGATGATATATATATATATATATGTCCTCAAATGTAAAATAGAACACTATTGGGGAGTTGTTAAGGCACCAATATATAATATGGAAGTCATATGTTTGAAACTCGTTAGAGGAAGGGGTGGGTGTGGAATGGTGATAATTTAAAGCGTTGATAAAGGGGTGGGGTGGGATGCACTGATAGGGGGTGGTTCATGGAAAAAATTAAACATCCTTTATCTGCTGGGCCTTTTACCACACTTATAATATTGTTGTTAAAGGACACCATTAACAACACTTATTTTAACTATGTTAAATACACATTGTCCGTTTATTTTTAGTGTTGTTAAATGTTTTAGGCTTTTAACCGGGAATCGATTATCAGTTATTTTTTAGCATTGATAATGACAATTTCTATTACAGTTAATGGATTATTTTTTAGTAGTGTTTGTAATATATATTGATGCATCAAATGATTGAATGGTATGTTTGCTAATGAAAAATGTAATATTTTTAATTTATTTCAAAAAAATGATGTTTCGTGAGAAAAACTACATGAATCGTCATTCTGACTTAGCTGCAATATTTGTATTATTAATTTTATAAATGTTTTATATCTAAAGAAAATGTGTGACAAAAATACTGGTCATAATTTTCTAATGTATATTTTCACTCTAAAATATATGTACATGTTCCAAAGAATATGGTTAGTGATAATTAAAGATTATGAAATTCCAATAGAATACAACCATATAAAAGTGAACTAGGTGAAAGATATTTTGAGTCGAATGAATCATGCTAACATATATAAGATTAGGACTAAAAAGATCATATATTAATAGACATGTAATGATGGATATTGAAATCATAAAGGATATGGGGATGTATATCCGATGTTAAATGGGTGTTCAACCATCTATCCAAGTAATGAATAAAGTAGCATAGAAGGATGATGTAGAGTTGAATGATGGTGACAAAATCTCCGGATCTAAAAAATTATTTTTGACTAAATAATGAGGTCATGAAACCCATGTGTGTCCCTTTAACACCATATTTGTATGAGGAGTTGTATGATGCATCTCATAGTTCCCCATTATCTATCAATCTTTGATGTATGAAGATATATGATGATTTAAAATAACATTTTTTGTTGTTTGGAATGAAGAGATATTTTTCAATGTAGATTTATTATTCCTTTTTATCATAGTATTTTGAGGATGATACATATAAGTCTAAGGGGTTGTTATAACCATTTACTATAACATATTTATAAATGGGAAGACATCAACAAGAACTTTTTAGTTAGACTCCCTAAACCATATAACATGATTAATTTATCACATTTTATTACTATTAGGGATGATTTTTATATTGTTAATCATACATGGATTTTCACTAAGGGATATATAATATTGCTTGTTTCACCACCATCAATTATATACGATCACAATCTGAGGTTTACATAGAAGTGAAAGAGATGTCTTTATCTGGATCTAATTCATAGTTACTTTTTTTCAATACTTATCATCCACAAATATATTGCCAGACTGAGAGGATAACTAAAACTATAAAATAAATTTTTAGGGACTTCTCTATGTATTTCATAGGTGTTTGTGATCAATACCATCTTTAGGAGTAATTTTCGTACACCAATTTCATTCAATCAAGCATTCAGATGGCTCTAAGTAAATCCCTCTATAGTGGGAATCATATAAATCTAGTTTATTGGAATATAGGTTCAGAAATAAATAATTTTTTTTCATATAGATGATTCAATTAAGGTAAGGTTAGATCCATTGAACATCACATAAGATAATTTCAGTGTCGAGAAGAATTTTATTCTAACAATCATCGGAAAGATCTAGTGATTGATGTTATTTTCATAGTTTTCCGAAGAATAACACCCAGGAAGAGGGTGATTAGATTTATAAGGGAAATAATGTTATTCCCTAGGTATATCATTCCTTTTAATATTTTTGATAAAATTAGGATGAAGACTTATTGATTTATACTCCCACTAAATCTAACACAAGATCATGATGCGCCCTATTTATCTCTCTGGAGGAAGTACATACCAGATCCTTCACATGTAATAAAAATAACGATCATAACACTAGATTATGATCATTCTTTTGAGGAACATACATTAGTTATTGATGATCAAAGAGAGAATGTTCTTTGAAAATTGAACACTCACCTGGTCAAGGTTTTGTGGTGAAACAAAAAATTTGAGGAATGTACATGAGTGATTGTGGATTTCATGAGGAATAAGTATCCTACAATTAATGTATTAGAGTGACAAGACTTTTATCATGAAATTGTTATAATGTCACTTGAATGTTACACCATGATATTTTAGGAATTGTTTTAGATTAAGTATAATTTATTTGACATATTTCATTACACACAACATCAATTCTAAATGAAACATGATAAAATATTAATTTTTCTTTATCAAATATATATTGGATTAGTAAGAATGATTAAATATAAGTTATTTATGTAAATTTATGGATTACACATGTATATAATCAATTCATTGGTTATCACTTTATTATAAAAGGAAATAAAAATCATTTAAAAATAAACAATAAATTTTTCTAAATAGTTTTTTTATGCAAATATATTTTTATCCTAATAAATGATATTTATCAATATTGGTAAATTATTTTAATTAATGTTATATATTATATATTCAATAAAATGATTTAATTGTCATATAATATTTTTTATTATGAATATTATTATAATAAATCTAGATTTATTGTAAAAATACATTTTAATGAAAAGATGTATTCATGTATGAACCTTGGTTTTGAACCTGTAAGACTTTGAAATTTTATTGATTTTATTGAAGTGTAGGGCGTTGCTGATGGTGTGTGATTCCAAGTCCCTCTATAGCCGGAATTAAATTTTATGTGCGATTACACTAGACACACCACATAAACAGAATAACACCTAAATGGCTTCACTGATGGGAAAACCGAGGGCACAGTTGAGTCTGGAGCATACTGCTTACCCTAGGAGGGGTTAACTTTCATGGGCACGACCCCTCTATGGAAAATGCCACCATGGGTGTTTTCGTAATATAGCGGCCTCAGACATGAACATTACGACATCTGAATGGAAGCTCGGATTATAATTTCGAGACTGAAATTACACTAAGAATGTGGATTTTACCCTAGAGGTGTCTTAACCCCAAACCCGCCGAAAGATTGGGTATGGGCCCAACTGTTAGGGGTTTAAGGAAATAATTAAATTTTAATTAATTCTCTACTTAAACACCTCCACCCCCTCCCCCTTCTTTCCCTTTATTTTCCCCCGGTGGAATCCCCCTCAAAAATCTTTAATCTTCTCTCCTTTACCACTCCAAGGAGGCATGGTGGTTTAGCGGATCACTTGTGAAACGTCGGGCTACGGCCAACGATGTATTCTCTTTTATTTTCATTTTTAATTTCCACAACCTCTTAAAATGAAATTAATTGCATTTAAATGCTATTTTATCATCTAGAAAAGACCATAGATGTGCAGGTCCGGATATGAGCTTTCTGACGCTCTTTTTGTATCACATTTGCGAGTCTCGGGGTGTCCGGGGTGACCCATGGATGTTTTTTGTCCAAATGTCTTTGTTTTTCGGTGGATCCAGATGTTTCTGGCGGGCTTCAGGTAGTCTGGGACGGTGTTCGGCAGCGGCATGGCTCCCAGGCGACGGCGTGGCGACACCCGGCCATTAGTGTGGCATACCCAGGTGGCGGAGATTGTCCCATGTGGTGGCGGTGGTCAGAGGTCTGAAACACATGGTTGATTGTCGCCTATCGACCAGTAAAAGTTCTGGTGCTATGTAATGTTTCTAGCATCACTCGGGTCGAATCCTCGGTGATGATACTTTTAAATAGTCATTTGTTTTCAGTTTATTGTATTCTGATTGGGGGGGTTTGTTTGCAGATCTTAATTGAAATGACTAATTGATTATGATTGATTTAAAAAATTGATAATGATTGGGGTGAGTTCATCATTATGTTAGTTAAGCTTGTGATATCCTTGAGCTTTAATTATATTTAATATAAATTAAAACACATGTAACAAGTTGACATTGATTTGAATTACCAAGTGTTCAGACATTAATCCGAGCCTTAACATAACATAGGGTTCTAATCGTGATCATATCTTTTTTATGGTAGTGTATTAATGGTTCCAATATTCCATGGAAACCACACGTTAAACAAAACAAATCATTAATCCATGGAATGCTTAGTCCGATATACAAAATGTTAATTCAACGAATACTCATAGAGTGAAAGAACTCAATTACTTAACATACCTAAATTAAAACTCACCCCAATGATAGATTTACTCATCCATTAATATGGTTATTAATCTAGTATTATATGTTTATGGTTATGAATTACAAAGAGAAGAAAAAGAAAGGGACGAGATAAGAGTAGTGCGTCGAACACATACACAAACGATGAAAACATTGTTAAATATATAATTTAGATTGAATGAGGAAGAAAAATAAGAGAATTTATTTTAACATGATTTATTATATTTTAAGAACATTATTATTTAACAACATAAGGTGGGTGAGAGTAATAGATTTTCAAGAAAAAACATTCATTAAAATAGAATTACAAAACAAACACTTACAAGACTTCAAATGAAGAAGAACACAAAAGTAAATGAAATGAAAGAGAGGAGGAAAGGTATATGAAGTGAAAACATGATTATGGTCGGTCCTCTAAAACCATTGGAAAGGCTTTGGTCGTTCCAATTGATATTCCTCTCTTATGAAATGCCAAACCCTCTCAATGAGATAAGGGGAGAGTATTTATAGCCCAAGGAGTGGACTGTTTGCATTCCAGAATTACCCCTCCATTTGGCTCGCCGATTTGAAAATTCATACAGTAGAATCATGAAATATATCCTTCTTTAAAGTTTTATATATAAAATTCATTTGTCTACTGTGAAAATTTGGCATCCATTTGACTTATGGAGCAATGGTTTTTGTGGTTTTACTAAAAAATTATGATATGTCCATCTCAATCCAGACTTTTTCAAAGACCATAATGTGAATGGGTTTTGGAATTGGAAGATTGCCTCAAATAAAAATAATTTCTTCAATAGAGTTTTCCAGCCATATCTCCTATTTCATAATTCCAAATCTCATCTTTATTGGATGCTGACATCATATGATATATCATGCATACTGTACTTATTTTAATTCCCATCCAGAATGGTGGGATGGCTTTCAACGCATTATTTGGGCCACTTGTTCTTTGATTTGGGCATTGAAAGTTTTATCCATTACTCCTTTAATTATCTCCCATACTTTGGAGGATAATAAAAGAATTTGGACTTCCTGATTGAGCATAGTAATTAAATCTTCATGGATGGTCCAGTTTCATCACATATTCTGTAGGCCTCCTTGTGTGGTCCATATGAACCTTAAAATGGAATAATTAGATCATCATCTGTTCTAATTAAATGTTTTATATTGAATTAGGAATCCTAAAAAAAAGACCCTCACAATTTAGATTATTAGGGTTAGATTTATAAATAAAATAGTAAACTGACTCAATTGGACTACTTCTAAAAATGATAAAAATTTATACTTAGTATTAAAATATTAATATTTCACACAAATTATGAATATTTAATATAAAATAAGTAATGGGAGTATATAATAAGTCATGAAAATATTAATAACATCAACTCCCCCACACATAGTCTTGTTCATGTTCTCATGTGCAACAAATATAAAAACATAAAAAAATCATTTTCACTCACCAACAAATATTAAAATTCTATTTTCTCAAATCAGGGGAGGTTAAAATATTTCACTCATCCATTTTGAATTATAACACAAGTTGTTACAGAAACAATGTTCCAAAAGTAATTCAATTTTTTATGCTCAAATTTAGAAATGGAAAATGTGGACACTCAAAACACACACCTCTCAAGATGATAAAATATTTTGTGGAGGTTCACACTTTCACCAAACAAAAGTGAAAATCATAGAGATTGAAAGAGGTATCATCATCCACTCCATAACAAAAGTGCACAAAAATCAAGAGGTATTTTAAGGGGTTTTTTTGTGGATATGGGATGATAGAAAAATAATTTCCAAAAGAGAGAAGAAGAGGGTTAAAACACCAACAAAGAAAAAGAAATGCACTTTTTTTTTGAAATAAAACATGGAAGGAAATGAAAAAACATATTTACAAGGGAATGATTATGTGATGAAATAAACAATAGAGGAATAAAATTTGAATGGGATGAGAATATGAGATATTTACAAAACACAAAACTTCTCCCAATAAGAATCTAATGCTAGTGTTCTTTTTTTTCTTTACTTTTTTTTGTTTTTTCGAAAGTTGACCCTGAAACAGATCTCACACTGATATCTAAAACCATGTTTGATCTATTTATGACACTAATTGTAATAGTTTTAACAAGATCAATGTTTTAGGAAAAGTGATTTTTGACTTACCCAAGACACAACCCATTTTTTTGAATTTTTTTTTAATTTTTTTTCATCATTTTTTTGAACAATTGTCAATAACATTTACAAAATTACATAAATTGATGTACATTAAATTCCCAAAAACACACTTAATTACAACCTATCCCCCACACTAAAATGGATTTTTTCCCTCAAGCAGATGATAAATCTTTGAAAATCAATAATAGGGTACCCAAACAATGAAATCCATTCACCCACACTTAAATTTCAAAAAAATTCAATGAAAATCCATGTTTATATTGGGAGGGAATAGGTATTGGGCTTGTAATGTGAATATCAAGTAAAATGTTTTCATAGGCTCAAAGGGGCTTTCAAAAGGAGGATTAATGTATGTTTAATGGGAGGCTATTTGGCTATTATGATTCTCATGTGGTCCAGAAAATGCCTCTATCATATTAATGCACACTAAGGTAGGAAATTTATCTCAAATGTCCACAAACTCAAGACTCAAAAATAGGGGTGAAAACATATATTTTGAAAATATGGCCACAGGTGGCCTTGGCATGAATGAAAATGTGGTGTATCACGTTTTTGGAAAATCATTTTCCAAATAAAAAATTGAGCATTCAAAATGTGTTGGTTTTGACACAAAATTCTTTATCCAAAGTCATAATGAAAATAAATTTTTTAGTGGAAACCATGTCTTTTGACTCCCCAAAATGGTTGGACAAAATTGGAAAATTTAATGTCAGTAAGTATGAATCTTTTTGTTTTTCTGTGTTTTTTTTAGTTTTTTAGGTTTTTTTTATTTTTATAAATACAAACCCCCACAAAAGAGAAAGTGAAAACGAAGGGTTTTGATAATGAATGTGGTAATAAAAATGAAAGATAGAGGAAAAAGAATAAAGATGTATAGAGAGGAAGAGAGAGAGAGTTGATGGAAAAGAGGTGCCCCTAGTTTGGATTTGGTGTGTCGCCATCTCCATCTAGTGGTAGGTCGACAGGAGAAGTTGGGGATTCAATGGATATCGATGTTGATCCAGGATTGTGTGTCCTCTCATGGTGATGCTTTAACCGATGACAATTAACCATGAATTTCCTTTTGGAAGAGGGGTCTTGGACTTGCACAACACCAAATGGGTAAACAATAGTAATAATAAAAGGACCTTTCAAAAGAGAATTATGCTTACCTGGGTGAAGACAAAATTGAGAGTTGAAAATAAATACATTTTCACCTTCATGGAATACCTTTATCATGAGTTGTTTCCCATGGAGTACCTTATCCTTTTCTTTTTACAAAGTGGAATTTTCATAGGATTCAAGTTGATGCTCCTCCTGTTCGGCCATTTGCAACAATGTTTCTTCACCAGATTTTTCAAGATAGAAATTACAAGTTTTTATTACCCAATAAGACAAAAACTAGCCTAAAAGGAGACATCCCAATGGGTGTTTTATAGGTAGTTATATAAGCCCAAAGTGCTTCACCAAGTCTTTCTGGACAGTGTTTTCTAGTGGGTTTTACAATTCTATCAAGAACTCTTTTCACATATCTATTAAAAAGTTCAGCCATGACATTTGTTTGGGGGTGATATGAAGTTGATGTTTTATGTACAACCACATTTTTTCAAAATAGGTTCCATGGTTCTATTATAGAAATGGGTTCCTAAGTCACTGATCAAGGAACGAGGCATGCCAAATCTAAGGAAGATGTGTGTCTTTAGTAACTCACTAACAGTATGTGAATCATTCTTTCTAGTGGGTTTATCCTTGACCCACCTAGATACATAATCAACTGCAAGAAGGATGTATGAGAATTCATTGGAAGGGGGAAATGGTCCCATGAAATCGATACCCCAAACATCGAAGATCTCAAAGAAAATTAAAGGATTTTGGGGCATTTCATTTCCCTTGGAAATGGTGAAAAACTATTGGCATGTGGAATGTTATTGAAAGAACTCATGTGTGTCCTTGAAGAGTGAAGGCCAGAAGAATCCAGAGTATTGGACCTTTCTGGAGGTCCTTTCTGGTCCAAAGTGGCCACCACCAGGCATTGAGTGAAAAAATTCTAATATGGGTGAATGTTAATTTTCATAGACACATCTCTTTATTACCATGTCTTCCATAGTATTACAAAGTTTATTTACATCCCAAAAATAGTATTTTGAATCAATTTTCAACTTCATTTTTTGTTGTTTTGAAAAATATTCAGGAAAAACACCTGAAACCATGTAATTTACAATTAGGGCATACAATGGTATTTTTGGAGTGAGATATGAATAGAGGACAGTGGGGAATTCAGGATCAATGATTCTAGAATGAGAAGAATTAGTAATTCTACTTGTGTGATCAGCCATATGGTTTTCTTTTCCTGGTCTATCTTTGATTTCAAGGTAAAAATCTTGGAGCATTAGGAGCCAACTTATTAGCCTCGGTTTGGAATCAAATTTCTTATGTAAGAACTTTATAGCAGAATGATCTATGAAGATTTTGATTTTGGAACCTATGAGATAGGGCCAGACTTTTTCTACAAAAAAAACTGCTAAAAGTTCTTTTCAAGTGACAATGTATTGAGATTGAGTTTCATCCAATGTTTTTGAGGCATAATAGATTACATGAGGAATTAATTTTCTTCTTTGACCAAGAATAACCCCAACAGCTCTATCAGAAGAATCACACATCAATGCAATGGGTAAGGACCAATCTGGTGGTTGGATTATCATGGTAGATGTAAGAAAAGTTTTGAGTTCAACTAAGGATCTCTTGAAAACCTCATTGAAATGGAAGGGGACATCATTTTGGAGCAACCGAGTGAGTGAGAGGGAAATTTTACTGAAGTGATGGATGAATCTATGATAGAAACCGCCATGACTGAGAAATGAACGGATGTCTCAAACAGAAGTAGGTTGAGGAAGTGATTGGATCACTTCAATTTGGGTAGGATCAACTTCAATTCCACCTGTTGAAACAATGTTCCCTAGAACAATCCCAATTGCAACCATGAAGTGACATTTTTCAAAATTCAACACAAGGTTACAATTGACACACATTTGGAGGACCAGAGAGTGTGAATTCTAACATGATTCAAATGAATCACTTCCAAAGGTGAAGTCATCCATGAAGACTTCCATGCAGTGTACAATGAATTCATAAAAGATACTCATCATACACCTCTAGAATGTTTCAAGATCATTGCAAAGTCCAAAAGTCATTCCTCTATATGCATATGTTAGAAAGGGTCATGTGAAAGTAGTCTTTTCATGGTCCTGAGGTGCGATTGGGATTTGGATGTAGCTGGTGTATCCATCAAGAAAACAATATTGAGACTTCATGGCTAATCGTTCTAGAATTTGATTAAGCAATGTAAGAGGGTAGTGATCTTTTCGGGTTTCAACATTCAATTTTATATAGTCGATGCACACACATCATTTTTTCTTCACTCGAGTTTTGACTACCAATCCATGTTCATTTGTGACAACAGTTATCACACCCTTCTTAGGTAAAACTTGAATTGGACTAACCCATTAAATATATGAAATTGGGTAGATAATACCAACTTGAAGAAGCATTTTGATCTCTTCCCTAACTACCTGAAGTATGAGTGGATTGAGTCCTATTTGTGGTTGTCTAATTGGTTTAGATGATTCCTCAAGATGGATGTGATGCAAGAAAAGAGCATGTTTGATTCCCGGTAAGTCATCTAAGGTCCATCCTATGGCATTTTTTTTCTATAACACCTGAACAAGTTTGGAATCCTCAATTTCGGTATGTGAAGAAGAGGTAATGACAGGATAAGAGTGATCATGGAAAAGGAATGCATATTTCAGGTGTTCGGGAAGAGGTTTCAGATCAGTCTCATCTATTATTTGTGGGATATAAAACTCCGGAATGGATTAAGGGACTTCAGTTGCTTTAGATTCATTTTATTTAATACTATATAAGGTGTAGCAATAGATATTAGAGTTGATGTGGGATTAAGAGTGTTTTCACGTTCCTCTAGATTAGTGGAGTCTATGAATGAGAGGTCCACATGAATTTCACCATTTATGACTTAGAAAATCATTGTGTAGATTTCACAAGATCCTTTTTCATTAGAACATGATGACCATGGTGGATTGGGGTTCGATTGACTCTTATATGTGTCATCAGAATCATGGATTGAGAATGCAGAGTGATCCTTAGATGGGTATCACATGTCTTGGAAAATGTTGAACTTGACCAGTTGGTCACCAAATTCCATGGATAAGATACCTGAATGGACATCATTCTTGGTTCTCTCCCTCATTCAGAATTTTATTCCTAGAATTAGGGGAGATCGAGAAGAGTTCATCTCACCTTCCATGTCAAGGATATAGAAATCAGCAGGGAAGATAAGATCATTGACACAGACAAGGATATCCTCAATAATTCCCTTGGGACTGGTAGTTCTTCGATTGGCCAATTGAATTAAAACACCCATTGGATGTAAGGTACCTAGACCAAGGTTTGAGAATATGGATTTGGGCTTGACATTAATTGAGGCTCCTAGGTCTATGAGTGCATCATCAAAGTTCAAACATCCAATTTGGCATGGATCCGTAATGGTCCCTAGATCAATGTTGTAACACCCCTAGATTTTATGAAAAATATTCTTTTTTATTTCATTAATGTCTTGTGTTGTACGCTACACCAACAGGATCTTGCACAATACGCATCCTTGACTTGCCTTGCATTACATGAAATCGCGACCATCCTCGATAGCGTGTGTACTACGCAATACTGAGTTTCACTAAACAATGATATGCTTTTAAAATATTATTAAAACTAGCCATTTTGAATAGTAATAACCACTTTTTTCAATTTTGAAAATTTTATTTTTCAAAATGGAATTCATTTTTGGATTCGGAATATCAAAATTAGCTTAGGGTGAAATTTTGGTACTTTTCGGATAACTTTCATATTCTAATGAATAGTGAAAATTACTAAATTTTAATTTAAAAAAACTTTTTTAATCGAAATAATTAATAGTGATAAATTATTAATTTGAGTGGTTTTAAAATATATTTAGAAAATATTTTTACAATTTAATACAATGTTGTTCGTTGGATGTAATTTCACATTTAAACTAGACATAAACAATTGACAATTTTTTGATAGTTAATATCTTTTAAAAACACGCGATTTGTTTTAACGACGGGAATTAATTTTTAAATTAGTTAATTTAACTGATATGTTTCGAATTTTTTAAAATAAAAATCATTTTTGAATCCATAATATCAAATATACCTTAGGCCTAATTTTTGGTATTTTTCTGGAAACTTTCATTTTTTGATGAATAGTGAAACCACTAAGTGGTAGTTAAAAAACTGAACTTTTCATAAAACATAATTTTACCGCTTCTGTGAGTGGAATTTCTAAAATACTAGAAACACGGTTAATATCAAGGACTAAAATGTGGTTCAATGAGATGAAAATAATTTTTGGTGTATAGTAACTTTTTACC
The DNA here is from genome assembly GCA_963277665.1 of Viscum album. NCBI lineage: Eukaryota > Viridiplantae > Streptophyta > Magnoliopsida > Santalales > Viscaceae > Viscum > Viscum album. Next base: position 625,085,590 of record OY728156.1, read on the forward strand.
TTTTTTACCACGGTTAAATGTAAATAGGGTAATTAAGGTTAAAAATGATATTATTATTACCCTAACAATGTCCTAATTCTATTGGATAAGTGTAAAGAAAACAAAAACAACCATATGAATAAAATATGACCATTTAGGCCCACTTGGATTAGATTAGGACATTTATTATTAATTTATTTAAAGAAGGGTTAAAATAGTTAAAATCAAAGTCTAATAAGTAAATCATTTTTAATATGGGGGTATACATAATATAAATTCGACTATAAATATTAATTAGAAATATAATGAATGTTCCTACATATTGGTAATTTATTTGTAATTTTTAGACATTAAATAATTTAATTTATTTATGACACAACAATGATGCCGTAATTATCTTATTAATGAAATATTGACATAATTGATGTTATAAATACCCAAATAAATGTAATTTTAGACTTTTTATTAATTAAACAAATTTTATAGGTAAATATGACATGTTAATATTTAATTATGTAAAGGTTTTCGAACTAACAATTCTGTTATGGGTTTCACAAAAATCAATTACTAAATAGTGGAAAAATTTACATAAAATAGTTTTTAAAACAAATTATATATTATTAATTGTTATTTTATTCCAAAAAATCAAAGGCTTGGAAAAATGACTTAGATAAGGTTATATATATTAATAATAAACAACTTGGGGGATCTTTTGTCTTGTTATAGTATGTTTATTAAACTTATAGTGTAAGAACACAAGAAGACACGGTAAAAGTAACATTATTTATCTTTATGTTAAATCTAAATGATAAGGTTAATATAGGAACCTAAACTTGTATAAATTCTATTTGATGAGAGGATTTCGACCCATACCCACCTTATATTATAAATAAATCAATTTGGAGCTATTTAATACCGAATTTGGCTTTATAATAAAATAATATTTTTAGTTTTTCCAAAGGTGCCCCTCTCCTCCCTTATAAAAGGGCACCTCTCCCTCTCTTCCTCACACCACTTTGAGCCTTAAAGATCGGCCAAACCCTTCCAAATTATCTTCTCCAGTTCCCTAAAAACATCCTAGAGGTCCTGATCTTCTTCAAAAACAAATTTTAGTGCCCTATGAGGAGGACTCAAAGAGGCGCTTCAAAGAAGAGGTAATGTCTGTTACCGATTCTCCCAACTTTATTTCTTCTTCCACTTCTTCCTCTTAGGGTGTTTCATTATGAAGTACTAACATCAGTATCACTCATATACGGATATGTTATTATAAGTATGAAACAACCCTATTTCACCATCTATTCATCCTACGGAAAATGAAATCACCGTGCGTGCGTACGTACGGAATACCGTCTCCACGTCGTGGTGTAATCTATTTTCCACCACCACCTTACTTGGATTGGTATAATGGTGTAAATAATAACTATATATGATTATTGTAAAGTAATATTTATTCTGAAATAGTATACATACACTCCAATACAATTCCATGATCATGAGTGTGATATCATCACTCGTGCGTACGTACGGACTACCGTCTCCACGACGCGATGAGATTTATTCCCCACGTTAACCATTCATGAATGATTATAAAGTATATATAATATGTAATAATAAAATATATTACATAATAATGATACTGTATTTATGTGAATATATATTTATGTCATCTACTTAATTCCATTCAACTCAATAAAGAAACGAAAACAGCGTTCATGCATACGTACGGCCTACCGTCTCCATGAACGGTGTATTTCATTCCATTTACTGATATATTATATATATGTATATTCTGAATATATATTATATATAAATCATGTTTTATATTCTGTAATTAAGTAATCATGATCTATGTAATCATATGAATAATTACAAGTCAAAACACGGATGACAAATGAAACGATTTTACCCAAAATGCTTTTTAACAAGAATTTACAAAAGAACGGGTAATATAAAGTCATATGTGAACCATATATGATATAATAACAATGAATATGATTCTTTAATAAGTCAATGGCATTATTTAAATCATTATACAGAAAGTTCGGACACTTACGATGCAAATTGGACCTAAGGAAGGGGAAAATATCACAATCTCACTTTTATCCGATATTGTTTATATTTTGGTATTTACTGGGGTGTATTTTATCATCCACATCAATGTTACCTCAATATTTAATATTATTCCCATCCACCTACAGTTTTTTAAATCCAATTTTACCCTTCGGTGAGTTTTTAGTAAAAGATATGAAAGGAATCTTTTGTCATTTTCCGTAGGAGGTACTTTTTGACTTTTCGGACAAAAGTTCGAGAAGAATGCTTTTTTAACTTATATGGCATGAATGGATTTTTAAAACACTATTTCAAAGAAGCTTCCTTTACATTTTTTCAATTTTATTTTTATTCAACTTCTATTAGTTCAAAATTATATGACATCTTAAGAAAGGAAATGTTTTTGAAGTAGAAATGATATTTTCATCAAGAATGGAGTTCAAGTGTTTTATCAAAATTATTTTCCATCTAAGATAATATAGGGTTCTCTTTCTATCCCTATTGTTACATTGATTTGATTATGTTGTGATGGAATTATTTTTATGAATTCATTTATCTTATATTAATTGTTTTATGATGTCATGTTGTTTAAGAATCCCATTTTTATTACATGGGTTATGCAATGATGTAGGATTTATGATTTTGTGGCACACATAAGAATGGTATCATTATGAGATGGGTGAGACCTATATCTCCCTCAAATTCATTGGGTAAAGATTCTATATCTCATGAGTAGACATGGCTGGAATGGCAGGTTAAACCGGTTCAGTGAAACAGGACTGAAATGAGGAGTGAACTCGGTTCAGAAATGGACTTTTCCACTAAGATAGTCTTGGCAATGAGTCTTGACTAATAAAAAATGATTCTCTATGATTATGTGTGTACGCCACAATGTTTCATGTGTTACGTTATGATTATTGGGATTACATTTCACTACTATGATTTATCCCATGTTATGATATTATGATCTCTTTTGCATGTTAAGATTTCCAAAATGTTTTGTTCTTATGAATATGACGTGATTGATATTTCTTTTGTTTACCATTACTGAGCATTTGAGCTCACCCATTTATGTTTCATTTTCCCCAGGATATAAAGAAGGGTTTTAGGTATGAAAAAAAGAGGATGATCTTAATGGGATATGTTGAAGATCTTTCACCATGATTAGAAGATTACGTTCCGAGTTTCCAAAGACACTATACTATTACGGTCCTTGTGTGTGTGTTTTTTGTTATGTACTAAGTATTCCGAAAAAGTAATGTAATGTCCATGCACGTCAGGATTAGGGTCTCTACAGTTGGTATCAGAGGAATGGTTTAGTCAACCTTTGGAAACTAGGATGCCAGAACTTTAGTGAGATCCCTAGAGATATTTCTATGGTATGTCTAGGGATGTCCCTAAGGTTAAGTATAGGTATAGGTTATATTACTAGAATTATGGTAACCCAAGATGTTAGATATTGAAGGTACTCCCCCTTTATAGTATTATTTTCCCTAGCATGATTTTTTCCCCTCACACTATTCATTTTGGGTTTTAGAAAATGGCTGTAAATAAGATGATTCATGATAAAGGGGGATATGATGGAAAATGGAATGATATTATTCATGAACAACCAAATGAAATGGGATTTGGAAGTCGAAACATCATTATTATGCCGAATCAGCAATCTCATAATATGATCAATAAACTCAAATTTGGTAAGTTTCCTGACTCGGCTAATAAGAGAAAGATGGAGTTTCATGATGATCATAAAGGAAAGAAAGCTCAATTTCCCCTATGTAAATAATGTGGGAAGAGGCATCAAGGAGAATGTTTCAAAGGAACTGGAAGATGCTTTGGGTGTGGAAAAGAAGGACACAAAGCCAATAAGTGCAATGGAAAAATGTTCAGTTAACACCATGGATGAGGATAATGGTATTGCTATGAAATCAACAATGGTTAAATGATTTAAATGTGGTACGTATGGGCATTATGCAGACCAATTCCCTAAGGGAAAGTCTCATGAAGAGAATCAGTACAGTCGTATGGGTAGTATTTATGAAAGAATTGTTGAAGCTCGGTCAATGTTTTAAGAAGGTAGTGGAATGATTACATGTTTATCAAGTGTAATGTTGTATAAGTAATCTCATGGTACTATGGAATAAAGAGACATCTAAGGATTGTTACACTGTTGTCTTTCCTTGAGTTTTGAAAGTGTATGATTAACGGTATGAGTATCCATGAAAAGTTATTCAGATATTTTTGTAAAGTAGATGATATGCACATAAAGAAGGGATAAGGAGAAAATTAAATGCTTGATAGTATTCATGAGCTCATGACTGATATAAGGAGAAGGTTATATAATGGTTTGAGTATATAGAATTTTTGGATTTTGGTATGAGGAAAGAGTTAACTTTTGACAACATTCATTTTTTCACTAAGGTTTAATGGGAATTCATTTTTCAAGAGAATACATGATTAAGGTATTCATAGGATTGGAATGTGACCAACAAGATATATGGGGGATAAATGATGGTGTTCACATGCTTGGTTGATGACATTTCAAGTAATCGTTTTCTTTATACTATGAACTTGGACAGAAGTATTTTAGATAAGCCTAAAGATTGGAATGGATTATGTTAGACATAAGTTAGTATTTTTTAAGGATAAAACTTTTTTTTGATATTATTGATGGGATGATATAGTAACATAGCTTTAGAAAAAGGACAACCTGCAGGATGGGCGACAGCCCATCGCGTCGGACAAGGATGTAGGAATCGAACCCACAACTGAAGTGCAACTGGCCTTTATCACCTACCACTGGCCTACATGAAGTCCCTGTTTAGTATAAACTAGTTTTATTATATTAAGCAGTATGATATATGATGTATAAGTCCACTTTAGGAACCATATATGATTAATCTCACTATAAAGGGACTTATGTATTTTTTGATAACTTTTCTAACCTTTTGTTTGAGACATATGGAATGACCCATCATTCTATCACATGATCTTCTAACACATCACGAATGACAAATTCAATTTCATTTATTTAAGATATGAAGTTGAAATTGGCCAAAGAATGACGAACAATGAGACTATACCAAAATCACGAAAGTATTTCTTCTAATTCCAATTTCATCAACTTTAGGGAAATTATCTGGAAAACCAAAAATGTTGTCCTAGTGCTCTTATATCTAATGAATCAGATGGTACCGTAGATCTTCACAAATTTATGGGTTTGTGATTGCTGGCTTTTCCATAGCCATGTTCTCTACCACTCTTCATCAGAACATGGTGGTTAGATTTCTCTTCCATATCCATATTTTCACCTATGTAGAAACCCGATGATTAGTTTATTTGGGTAACCGTTACGTTTCATAATTTTTTTTAAATATTGGTTTTTGTATTCCTTTTTACGATGTGGGTTTCTATTAATGAAAATTTCTAGTAGTAAACCATTTATAACCTTGACGAATTTCGAGGGCGAAATTCATTTTAAGGGGGGTAGAATGTAACACCTCGAGATTTTATGAAAATATACTTTTTAACTTCATTAATGTCTTGTGTTGTATGATACACCAAAAGGATCTTGCACAACACACATCCTTGACTTGCCTTGCATTACACACAATCATGACCTTCCTTGATAGCGTGTGTTGTACGCAATACCGAATTTCACTAAACAATGATATGCTATTAAATTATTATTAAAACTAGCCGTTATGAATAGTAATAACCACTTTTTGAAATTTTTTAAATTTTATTTTTCAAAATGGAATTTATTTTTGGATTCAGAATATCCAAATTAGCTTAGGGTGAAATTTTGGTACTTTTCAGATAACTTTCATATTCTAATGAATAGTGAAAATTATTAAATTTTAATTAAAAACAAAATTTTTAATCGAAATAATTAATAGTGATAAATTATTAATTAGAGTGGTTTTAAAGTATATTTAGAATATATTTTTACAATTTAATACAATGTTGTTCATTGGATGTAATTTCACATTTAAACCAGACATAAACAAGTGTCAATCTTTTGATAGTTATTATCTTTTAAAAACACGCTATTTGTTTGACGACGGGAATTAATTTTTAAATTAGTTAATGTAACTGATATGTTTTGAATTTTGTAAAATAAACATCATTTTTTAATCCATAATATCAAATATAGCTTAGGACAATTTTTTGGTATTTTTCTGGAAACTTTCATTTTTTGAAAAATACTGAAACCACTAAGTGGTAGTTAAAAAACTGAACTTTTCATAAAACATAATTTTACCGCTTCTGTGAGTGGAATTTAGAAAATCTGAGAGACATGGTTAATATCAAGTACTAAAATGTGGTTCAATGAGATGAAAATATTTTTTGGTGAATAATAACTTTTTACTTTTTTTACCACGGTTAAATGTAAATAGAGAAATTAAGGGTAAAAATGATATTATTATTACACTAACACAAGTCCTAATTCTATTGGATAAGTTTAATTCGACCAAAAAAAACCTTAGGAATAAAATATGACCATTTAGGCCCACATGTATTAGATTAGGACATTTATTATTAATTTATTTAAAGAAGGGCTAAAATAGTTAAAATCAAAGTTTAATAAGTAAATCATTTTTAATATGGGGTTATACATAAGATAAATAAGACTATAAATATTCCTTAAGAAAGATAAATAAATTTCATACATAATGGTATTTTATTTGTAATTTTAGACCTTAATTAATTTAATTTATGTATGACACAACAATGATGCAGTAATTATCTTATTAATGAAATATTGATATAATTGATGTTATAAATACCCAAATAAATGTAATTTGAGACTTTTTATGAATTCACCTAATTTTTGAGGTTAATATGAGATTTTAGTATTTATTTAAGTAATGTTTTTCGAACTAATCATTCAGTTATGATTTTCACAATGATCAATTACTAAATAGTGACAAAATTGACATAAAATAGTTTTTTAAAAAATTATTATATTATTAATTGTTATATTATTCATAAAAATCTAAGGCTAGGCCAAATTATTTAGATAAGGTTATATATATTAATAATAAACAAATTGGGGTTCGTTTTACTTGTTATAGTAAGGTTATTAACCTTATTTTGTAAGAACACAAGAAAACACAGTAAAAGTAAAATTATTTAACTTAATGTTAAATCTAAATGATAATGTTAAAATAAGAACCTAAACTTGTCTAAATTATATTGGATGAGATATGACGACCCATCTCCACCTTATCTTTGAAATAAATCAATTTGGAGCTATTTAAAAACGAATTTGGATTTACAATAAAATAATATTTTTAGTTTTTCTAAAGGTTCCCCTCTCCTCTCTTATAAAAGGGCACCTCCTCCCTCTCTTCCTCACACCACATTGAGCCTTCAGGATCGGTCAACCCCTGCCAAATTCTCTTCTCAACTTCCCTAGAAACATCCTACAGGTCCTTATGTTCTTCAAAGACCAATTTTAGTGCCCTAGGAGGAGGACTCAATGAGGCACTTCAATGAAGAGGTAATGTCTGTTACCGATTCTTTCAACTTTATTTCTTCTTCCACTTCTTCTTCTTGGGTTTTTTCATTATTAAGTAATAACATCAGTATAAATCATATACCAATATGTTATTATAAGTATGAAACAACCCTATTTCACCATCTATCCATCCTATGGAAAATGAAATCACCACGCATGCGTACGTACGGAATACAGTCTCCACGCCGTGGTGTAATCTATTTTCCACCACCACCTTACTTGGATGAGTATAATGGTGTAAATAATAACTATATATGATCATTTTAAATTGATATTGATTCTGAAATAGTATACATACACTCCAATACAATTCCACGATCATGAGAACAATATCATCGCTAGTGCGTACGTACGGACTATCGTCTCCACAACGCGATGAAATTCATTCCCCACGTTAACCATTCATGAATGATTATAAAGTATATATAATAAGTAATAATGAAATATATGAAATAATAATGATACTAGATTTATGTGTTTTTATATGTATGTCATCTACTTAATTACATTCAACTCAATAAGGAAACGAAAACAGCGTTCATGCGTACGTACGACCTACTGTCTCCATGAACGGTGTATTTATATACATTTTCTAGTCTATTATATATATTTACATTCTGAATATATATTATATCTAAATCATTTTATATATTCTAGAATTAATTAATCATTATCTAAGTAATCATATGAATAATTACAAGTCAAAACACGGACGACAAATGAAACGATTTTACCCAAAATGCTCTTTAACATGAATTTACAAAAGAACGTGTAATATAAAGTCATAAGTGAACCATATATGATATAATAACAATTAATATGATTCTGTAATAAGTAAATGACATTATTTAAATCATTATACAGGAGGTTCAGACACTTACTAAGAAAATTGGACCTAAGGTAAGGGAAAATATCACAATCTCACTTTTATCTGAGATTGTTTATACATTGGTATTTACTGGGGTGTATTTAATCATCCACATCCATGTTCCCTAAATATGTAATATTATTCCCATCCACCTACAATTTTTTAAATCCAATTTTACCCTTCGGGGAGTTTTTAGTAAATGATATGAAAGGAATCTTTTGTTATTTTTCGAATGAGGTACTTTTTGACTTTTCCGACAAAAGTACAAGAAGAATGTTTTTTTAACTTATACGGCATGAATGGATTTTTAAAACACTATTTCCAAGAAGCTTCCTTTACATGTTTTCATGTTTATTTTTAATCAACTTATTTTAGATCAAAATTATATGACATGTTAAGAAAGGAAATGTTTTTGAAGTAGAAATGATATTTTCCTCAAGAATGGAGTTCAAGTGTTTTATCAAAATTATTTTCCATCTAAGATAATATAGAGTTCTGTTTCTATCCCTATTGTTACATTGATTTGATAATGTGGTGATGGAATTATTTTTATGAATTCCTTTATCTTATATGAATTGTTTTATGATGTCATGTTTTTTAAGAATCCCATTTTTGTTACAAGGGTTATGCAATGATTATGATTATGATTTCGTGGCACACATAAGAATGGTATAATTATGATATGGGTGGGACCTATATCTCCCTCCAATGCATTTTGTACAGATTTTATATCTCATGAGTAGACATGGCTGGAATGGCAGGTTAAACTAGTTCAGTGAAACAGGACTGAAACGAGGAGTGAACTCAGTTCAAAAATGGACTTTGTCCTCTAAGATAGTCTTGGCAATGAGTTTTGACTAATAAGAAATGATTCTCTATGATTATGTGTGTACAACACAATGTTTAATGTTTTATGTTATGATTATTGGGATTACATTTCACTAATATGATTTGTCCCATGTTATGATATTATGAACTCTTTTTCAGGTTAAGATTTCCAAAAATGTTATGTTCTTATGAATATGATGTGATTGATATTTCTTTTGTTTACCCTTACGGAGCATTTTAGCTCACCCTTTTATGTTTTCTTTTCCCCAGGATATAAATAAATGTTTTAGGCAAGAAAAAAAGTGGAAGATCTTTATGGGAGATGTTGAAGATCTTTCACCACGATTAGAAGATTACGTTCCGAGTTTCCAAAGACACTAAACTATTACGGTCCTTGTGTGTGTGTTTTTTGTTATGTACTAAGTATTACGCAAAAGTAATGTAATGTCCATGCACTTCAGGATTATGGTCTCTACAAATGCACTTTATGGGAATAGACTGCTGGGTGGAAACATTTTCAATGGTTCTAAGTTGCCTCTTATGGGTAAAAAACTCCTTGAGATAGTTGGCATACTTAAGAATTTGTTTTATGGAATCTAGGAGGGTAATGTTGACATCAACATGTCTAAACATGTCGTATATTTTAGGATCAGGTTAAAAGGACTTCTTTGTCTTAGAAACAGCTTCAAGAAAAGAAATTGGGTTCCTATGTGGAATATAAGGAGGTGATGGGATGGATTCAGGTTCCTTATCAGGTTTTTTTTCATTTCATTTTCTAGGCCAACATTCAACAGAGGGTTGGAGGACTTATCTTGAGTCATATAAATTTGATTTCCCGATCTAAGTGCAATTGCACTTACATTACACTTGGGGTTGGGTAATGGATGAGTTGTATGTTGGGAAGAAATGGAAGGTTTCTACTGACTAAGGTGGAATGAAAGTTGACATATTTGGGTTTCAATGTTCTTGAGGCTGGAACGGGTGAAGGAGGAATGTTCTTCCACTACACATTCCCATGGTTTCTTGGAAGAAGAGGCTTGTCCCGAATTGGGATTACCATGATTTTGGTTTTTGGGAAAATGGTTGTAATGGTTTTGGAATTGGGAAGGCTCACTAAGATAGTGGAATCCAGGAGGAGGAAGTGGAGGATTGATCCTTTGAGGTTGAGGGACAAAAGGGTATGGTTGTTGAAAGTTACCAACACCTTGACCATATTGAAACGGGTTTGCGTTTTGAGCAGGGAATTAAGGGGGATGAGAGATGGGATTACCATACCTCAGGCCATGGTTATAGGATGATGAGAAGCGATCAGAGCGAGGTTGGTTGGAGTTTCTAATTAACTGACCTGATAGTTGAGGGATGGTGTTCCGCTGAGCATTTGCTTCATTAAGCTCCATTGGTCCATATGAATCAGATTGATCCTCTTGAAGTTGTGGAAATGTTTCATTTGGATGAGATGGAGAGTTGCAGATTCCACGGTTTTTGACAGGTCCAGGAAACATTGATTATGGAGAAGGCGAGGTTGGGGATTTGGTAGCCACAGCTAGTTGTCGTACAAGACCTATAAGTTCACTCATCCACTCGGTCATCTTGTTCGGATCAATTGATTGATTATCTTGGGCTTGTTTGACTTGAGAAAATGCTCAAGTATGGAATTGTTCTATGTTTACAGCCATGTTACTTATGAGATCTCTTGCTGCTGTAGGAGTTTTATCAATAAGAGCATCTCCATTTGCAGCATCGATGAGAGTTCTCTCCATTTCCAATAACCCCTCATAGAAGTATCGGATCAAGAGGTGGTCAAGGATTTGATGGAGTGGAAAAGTTTCCAAAATATTTTTAAACCTCTCCCAGTACTCATGTAGTGATTCACTTTTAAATTGACATATACCACTTATTTCATTTCGAATAGAAGGAGTATGAGAAGCTAGAACGAATTTCTATAAGAAGAGTCGATTCATGTCATTCCATGTGGTTATGGAACGAGGATGTAAGTAGTAAAGTGATGACATGGAAGTGTCAGCTAGGGAGAAAGTGAATGATCGAAGTTTGATTTGTTCTTCAAAAATCCCATGGGGTTTCATAGTAGAGCACACTACTTTGAACTATTTAAGTTGGGGGTGTGGATCCTCACCAGCTAGCCCGTGGAAATGAGGAATAAGATGAACCAAACCTGATTTGAGTTGGATGTTAGAATCTATGTTTTGATATTGAATACCAAGAGGTTGGTAATTAATATTAGGGGAAGCGAGGTCTTTAAGTGTTTGTTCCCTAGGATTGGCTATATCTAATTCAATTGGTTGGACAAGGACAGGATCTTGAATTATTTGATTATCTTATATGTTCCCCTTAAGTTGGAGAAATGTTCTCTCAGTTTTAGTTTCAAATAAATACAAGGGATTTTTTGGAAGGCTATGGGGAATTCAGAGATATTTTTGAAGAAAGTGGAAGATGAGTTTTTCTGTGTGTTTTTTTTTAAATTTTGTTTTATTGGTTTTTTTACACTAACCAGAAACTAATGACTACTTAATGAACCATCCCCGGAAAAAGTGCCATTTGAAATTCACAGCCTATTGTCGCCTATCGACCAGTCAAAGATCTTGTGCTCTGCTAATGTGTATAGCAGCACTCGGGTCGAATCCTTGGCGATGATACTTTGAAATAGTCATTTGTTTTTAGTTGATTGTAGTCTGATTGGGGGGTTTTTTCAGTGCTTAATTGAAATGACTAACAAATTATGATTTATTTAACAAATTGATAATTATTGGGGTGAGTTCATCATTAGTTTAGTTAAGATTTTGATATCCTTGACTTTGATTTATATTGCATTTAAATCAACACCCTTGTCAGAAGTTGATGTTGATTTGATTTCCCAAGTGTTAAGGATTTAATCCAAACCTTAGCATAACTTAGGGTTCTAATATTGATCATATCTTGTTTATGGTAGTGTATTTATGGTTTCAATAATTCTTTTAAACCACACGTTAATCAAAACAAGTCATTAATCCATGACATGCTAAGTCCAACATACACAATGTTAATTCAACGAACACTCATCAAGCAGAAGCTCTCAATCGCTTCACATAACTAAATTAAAACTCAACCCAATGAGAGATTTATTCAGCCATTAAGATGGTTATTAATATGGTAATATATGTTTATGTTGATAAATTATAAAGCGAAGAAAAATAAAGGGACAAGATAAGAGTAGTGCGCCGAACACACACACAAATGATGATGAAATTGTTAAATATAGAATTTAGATTGAATGACGAAGAAAAATAAGAGAACGGATTTAAAATTGATTTAGTCTATTTTAAGAACATTAATATTATACTGCTGATGTTGGGTGAGAGTTATATATATTGAAGAACAAACATTCATTAAAACAGAATTACAAAATAAACACTTATAAGATTTCAAATGATGAAGAACACAAAAGTAAATGAAATGAAGGAGAGTAGGAAAGGAATATCATGTGAAAACATGATTATGGAAAGTCCTCCAATACCTTTGGAAAGCCTTTGGTGATTCTTATTGATGTTTCTCTCCTTTGAAATGCTAACCCCTCTCAAGGAGAGAAGGGAAGAGTATTTATAGCCCAAGGAGTGGACCATTTGCATTCCTACTTTACCCCTCCACTTGGATCTCTGATTTTGACGTTCATACAGATGAATCATCAAATATATCCTTCATTAATGTTTTATATATAAAATTCCTCTATCTACTGTGAATATTTTTCATCCATTGGACTTATGGATCAATGGTTATAGGGGTTTTACTAAACAATTCTGATCTGTCCATCTCAATCTAGACTTTTTCAAAGACCATAATGTGAATCAGTTTTAGAATAGGAAGATTCCCTAAAATAAAATTAATTTCTTTAAAAGAGTTTTTACGCCATATCTCTGCTTTCACATTTCAAAATATCAGCTTGATTGGATGGCTAAATCATATGATATGTCATTCATACTGTACTAATTTTAATTCCTATCCAGAATGGTGTGATGGATTTAAAATATTTATTTGGGCCCCATGTTCTTTTATTTGGGAATTGAAATTTTAATCCAGTACTCCTTTAATTATCCCCCGATCATTGGAGGAGAATAAAATAATTTAGACTTCCTGATTGGGCCCAGTAATTAAATATTCATGGCTGGTCCAGTTTCATCACAAATTCTGTTGTACTCATTGTGTGGTACATATGGGCCTTAAAATAGAAGAATTATATCATCATCCCTTCTAATGAAATGTTGTATATTGATTTAGGAATCCTACAAAACCAGATCCAAAAAATTTCAATCAGTAGGGAGAGTGTTATAAATAAAATAGTAAACTGACTCAATTGGACTACTTCTAAAAATGCTCAAAAAATATACTTAGTATTAAAATATTAATATTTCACTCAAATTATGCATATTTCATATAAAATAAGTAAAGGGATTCTATAATAAGTCAAGAAAATATTAATTACACCAAGGTAGCTGGTGTGGGGCATGACGGGGGTCGTGGCATGTGACCCCGGGCGGGAGACCAAGACCTTCTTTCGGTGGGTCTCCGTGCGGGGTATCGACCAGCCACAAGGGTTGGTCGGTGCAGGTCGACTGGAGGTTAGCGGTCGGGCCGCATGGAATGTTCGCGGGCCAATCGATGCAGGCTGGTCTACCACAATGGGTTTATCCCCTATCTTCGGCCACCCGTAACATCCACTATGGGTTTCCATATTTCATGTCATCTACGGAAGCACAATACTCATCTCGAGTTAGAAATTTTGATATAGTCTCGGGGATTTTAAATGCTCGAGATGGGGTCTCGATGGCACGTCACGCTCATTATGTACCACAACGGATTTCTTCATTCGGATGGCGCATACTCAGACAGAGTCCGTTTAAGGCACCGTCAGTAGCGTTGTGAACCTGAAATCATATAGAAGTTTTCTTGGGAGGTTTTAGGCGTTAAAGCTAGAGATGAGATGTGGGCCTCACGGGCTATCTTTTACGCTATGAGAGGCATTTTGCGACTTTTCATCAGAAATTTGTTCGGGGAGAATGAGTTGTCATTTTGGTGTGTTTTTCATGATCATCGTGATGGATTAGTTCACCCAGCCACTTTTGGGATCATGGTGTGGGCCTTATGAGATGTTTTATGGGCATAAAGTTGTGTTCAATAACGTTTTCGTCATAAGTATGTTTCCAGCATGTAAGTAGTCTATCTCATATGTTTTTCTATGAGGATTACAATGGTGTATTATATTTTTGAATGTAGAGTTTATTTTGAGATATCATTTAATTTGGAAACAAGAAATTGGGTTAGTCTTTGGTACCCTTGACACACTCTGACCTAACACAGAGTTGCGATGTTAGCGACGCCCAGAGATGGATTAGGCTATGCAGAGTTATCAGACCAGTTCAGGGATTACCCTATAGTGGAGCAGGGTAGTGGGTTACCCACTAGCATATCAGGGTTTACCCTCCAGTGGTGTTGGTAAGTGGGTTACCAGTTGACCATAGGTTTTACCCTCTAGTGGGGCTAAGAAGTGGGTTACCCACCAGCATATCAGGGTTTACCCTCTAGTGAGGCTGGGCAAAGGGTTACCTGTTAACCTTTGGTTTTACCATCTACTGGGGCTGAGTAGTGGCTTAAACATTTATTTTAGGGTTTACCCTTTAGTAGGGTTGGATCGTGGGTCACCCAACGACCTTTTAGTGTTTAGCCTCCAGTAAGGCTGGGCAGTGGGTCACCTGATGACCTTTTAGGGTTTACCCTCCAGTTGGGCTAGGTAGTGGGTTACCCGATGACTACTTTCATAATTAACCCCTTTCTAGGAGGCTATTCAGTGACTTTTCTTCATGGTTATTAGATCAGGATCCTGGGTTATACGATTCAACGATTAGACAACCTTGATGTGCGAGACGTTTTCCCATCATTGATGGAAATCCTTAGAAATGTTGGTGACATATACTAGGCTGAGCATAGAGATATAGATCCTCTAACGCACTCATTCGGGTTTCTTGTTGAGCATAAATATACACACCATAATATTTTCCCACTCCTTTGGTTCAGTTACTCTCCTTCTATGAGGGGCGAAGACACATGGGGTATGCCACGTGCTTTCTGTGTTTAGATCCTCTTGGTTGGGATGATTCTACATCCGTTATTTTGTTCGGTTGATCTGCACTCTCTCACTATTGAACTCTTAGACTTTAATTTGTTCTGTCTACTTTCAAACCATTTTAGTAGCTCTTTTGTTGATCCCTCGAGCTTTCAGGGCATCCTATTGAGTATCTTTGTACTCATCCCTTCTTGGGCTTTGCCCGCACTAGGTGTGCCCTTCCAGACGAGGAACAGGTTGATCGAGCCGACAGAGGAGCATAGAGGAAAAAAGAGCTTGGGCTGCGTTCAGTGGTCATAGAATGACATTTAGGTGTGAGACTCAAAAGCTATTTACTTTTGTTTACATGTTTCTGAGTTGTGGCGCCTTTTGGGTTGGGCGTGTGTTTTGCCTTTTTCTGTTTATCATCTGGTCAGTACTTTCTAACATATTACATTTTTTCCTATTAAAAATTTTATGCATGACTGTGGTTGGGTTATATTTGTTCGTTCTTTGGTATTATTTTTTAATATGCACTTCTGTATTGTGTGGGCTGTGTGTATAGGTAATTAGGAAAATGCCTCCTCGAGATTGTTATTCCTTCAACACTTGTCACCTACCCCTGGCCAATGGCGTCGAGCTTGGGGTAGTTCCGGATCGAGACCAGTTGGGTCGGGTTGTGACAAAGTTGTATCAGAGGTGGTTCGTTACATGGGGAACTATTCGGACTTCCCTAAAGAGGAATTGGTTGGGATTTTGGGCAATAGTGTCGATGTGTCTCGAGAGTAGCTCCCAGGCCTGGGAGTCCAGTGATTGTATATGAGACCGACATATCCATTCACTATGACCTTGATAACCTGCTTGTTGACTCGGCCCACTGAGAAATTTGTTGCATGGATCTTTGGAACATGCATCTGGTATGATTGAGTATTTAAATATATTTGTTGAGTTAGCTCCCCTTTGTGATTATATATATATATATATATATTCTCATCTGATCACGGTAATCCTTGATAATTTTTAGGATGCCCCCACGATAGTAGCCACCCATGTTACCCTCTCCAGTTCGTGACGACGACCTGATGAGCAACAAGGCATCAATTCTTGGACCCTCACATGATCCCCTTCCGCCTAGTGCTTCAGCAATAGCCCCTCAACCTGGAGAGTGATAGTTAGTACCAGCAGCACAGGCTGACGTTGAGCATAGGCTGAGTGCACTCTGAGACTTCCAGGATCAGCGACTGCAGAAGTTCAATGGGGACCCGGATCCCCAGGCAGCGAAAGAGTGGCTGGAGTCCGTGGAATGACTTTTCAGGCTGGTACAAACACTATCGGACCAGATGGTAGCCCTAGATTCCAGAATTATCTTAGGGACGACCGTGCGTTGGTGGGTGTTGGTTACACAGCCCCACGAGGAGTCTTCTCTTAGGAGGGATAGCTTCCAACAACTCATCCGAGAGGAGTACTCCCCCTGTTGTTTATGCTCTTTTTGGATTCTGGATCTTCTGGTGCTCAAGCATGGGGGAATGACTGTGGCATAGTACTCAGCCTGGTTTACCGATCTGACATGCTACATGCAAGATATGGTCCGCGAAAGTTACATCAGAGCATGGAAGATTGGGTAGGGTTTTCGTAGGGAGAACTGTGCTAGTGTAGTACCCATGTGAATCCCTACTTATGTCGTGGTGCTAGAATGGGCGATCATGAAAGAGAGCTTCTTGGCTGAGGGATGCTAGCTGGCAGGGCATAGTAGTAGCTACTTCAGAGAAAAGTCTTAGGTAGCAGGAATGCATTCTAGATCAAAGCCTCAGTCGAGGAGAACCTTCCTTGAGTAGACACAATAGTAGGATCGTAAACCGTAGTGGAACAGTAGAGTACTGGGGTAGTCAGGATAGAGATGGAGATATGATTGTGACAGACGGGGTCACCTAGCACAGGACTACCTGACCGGGTGTACTAAGCACCCGTGGTAGGTAGTGGGCACACTGTTGTGGTAGAGGCAGCGCTGTGACTAGGGATACCCCAGGTGAGGATACGGTGGTCCTTAGAGAGGCAGCACAGGCAGAGCTGCATCACATAGAGTTGAGGGACATCGTTTCGAGGTCCTTCCACCGCCACCACCGGGTGGCCAACATCAGGCTCATGGAGCTAGCGGTAGGGGCCGCTGGCAGCTTCAGGCTATGGGTGTTCGTGACCCACTTGCACATGAGACAGACCGAGGTACACTTTGTGTTTACTCATCGCATGTTTCGATACAAGTATACACATGATCCAACCTCTCCTTTATATCCCTGCATTTGGTACGGGTGTTGGAGCTTCTAGTAGAGGTGCTGACACTAGTACCTTCCCTCGAGGTTCCTATGAGAAGTACATAATCAATGACCTTTATCTACAGACAGTGCAAACTGTCGTTCATAGGAGGGAGTTTTATGTGGGACCAACTCGTCATAACAATGGAACCTTACGACATCATCTTGGGCATGGATTGGATTTCTATGGTTCACACCCAGATGGACTATCATCATAGATGAGTCAGAGGCATGTTTTCTGATGGGATGAGGTTCACCATCCTTGGTGATAGAGACCTCATGACAGAGCAGATGGGTACTCTGAGAATGATACCACGACCTTTTTCACACCAGTTGGCGAGCATGGATCTCGGAGCAGCAGACGCTATAGGCAACTGGATCCCTACCATTGTAGAGGACTACATGGACATCTTTCTCGAGGATGTCCCAGGACTACCTCCGAGGCAAGCGATGGAGTTCTGCATTAACATGTAGCCGAGGACTGCCCTGATATCATTTTTAGCATATCAAATGGTACACATAGAGATTCAAGAGCTATGAATTTAGATGGACGACATTCGTGAGAAGGAATTCATGAGGCACTGTGTGTCCCCCTATGTAGCTTCGATTTAGTTTGTGAAAGAGTCAGATGGGAGTCAGTGGGCTTGTATAGATTATCGTCCCCTGAATCATGCCACAATAAAGGACAAGTACCCATTATCGAGGATCGAGGACCTCTTTGACCAGTTGAGAGGTGTGAAGTGGTTCTCCAAGATTGATTTCCGATCTGGCTGCCACTAGTTGCAGGTTCTTCTGGATGACATCACGAAGTTGGCATTCCATTATCATTATAGGAATTATGAGTTTCTAGTGATGCCCTTTGGAGTGACGAATGACCCCGTCATTTTCATGTTTGGATGAACAAAATCTTACAGCTGTACTTATACCGGTTTGTGGTTTTTTTTACTGATGACATACTCATCTACTCTGCGACGAAGGAGGATCACGTGAAGCATTTGAGTATGGTCCTAGATATAATCTGGGAGCATCAGTTATATGGGGAGCTCTCAATGCGTTAGTTATAGATTCATGAGGTTCAATTTTTGGGGCATGTCATTACGGAGTAGGGATTGGATGTAGATCCTGCAAATATAAATGAAGTGCTTGCTTGGGAGCCACCGAAGAATTCATCATAGGTGTGCACCTTCCTTGGTTTGGTAGGGTACTAGAATAGGTTCATGGCAGCTTTCTCCTGGATTTTTCCCCTTTGACCACATTTACGTGGATGGGATGACCATTCACATAGACTAATCAGTACCAGAAGACCTTCGAGAAGTAGAGACAGTGGAAGACTAGTGCTCTTTTGTTGAGGCTGCCAGAGGAGGGTATTGAGTTCGTGGTATACTTCAATGCTTGACGAGATGGTCTCTAGTGCGTGCTGATGCAGCAGCAGGCAGTGAATGCATATGGGTTGAGGAAGTTGAGGCCCCATGAGCAGAATTATGTGACCCATGATTTGGACCTGGCAGTCGTGGTCTTCACCTTGAGGTTCTGGAGACACTACCTTCTGGTTGATCTTTTTCTGGTCTACCCAGGCCAGCAGATCTTGAAGTACTTATTCACTCATATGGATCTGAATCTATGGCAGAGGAACTAGCTGGAGTTTCTACGAGATTATTATTTCGAGATAGTCAACACTCTTGGGAAGGGAAATATAGTATAATATTTCATTAGAAACATGTCCAAGGCTCTTCTAGTGTGGGAAGCTTCAGAACGGTCGGATTCCCTTTGACTAAACTTGGTGGAGTAGGAGGGTACGACATCTTTTCAGTTTATGGTGTTGACTCCTTCGCTCTTTGAGCGTGTGAGAGAGTCACTGCTGGGGGATTTCAACAGTGAGGTAATGTGTGATTATATATCCGCAGGTGATTCACCTGATGGGTATTCTGAATGAGGGAATCATGAGATCCTATTCCAGGTGCATGTTGTAGTACCAATGGAAATGTGGGAGGAGGTGGGGTGGGAGTTCCACACTTCTCCCTTAGGTGTACATCTCGGTGTGGGGAAAATGTATAGATACATATAGTAGCAGTTTTGGTGGTTTGGCATGAAGAAGAGAATAGATTAGTTCCTTTCGCGGTGTCTTTCTAGTCTGCATGTGAAGGCATAGTATCAGGTTCCAAAAGGGTTGTTGCAGCCTCTTGATATCCCAGAGTGGAAGTGGGATGGAATATTTATGGACTTCGTCATAGGAATTCCGTGCATAGAGAAGGGACATGATTTCATTTGGGTGATAGTGGACCGACTCACAAAGTCGGGACACTTCCTTTCCATCATGGAGGAGAGCATGTTGGAGAGTCTAGGGCAGCTATACATTCAAGAGATCGTCCGCCTTCATGGATTACCCTCGACGGTCATCTCCGACAGTGATGCACGGTTTATGTCACAATTGTGGAAAGGCTTACACGAGGCATTCAAGACTCTGCCGCAGATGAGTAGTGCTTTTCACCCCGGATGGACGGACAGACCAAGCGCACTATCCAGGTGTTCGAGGATATTTTCAGGGCATGCATGATAGACTTTCTCCTAAGTTGGGTGGATCAACTACCCTTGGTGGAGTTCGCGTACAACAACAGTTACCACTCTACTATAGGTAGGGCACCCTTTGAGGCCCTCTACGAGATACCCTTCAGGTCACCGTTGTGCTAGACGGGGGTTGGGGAGACCGCCCTCGTGTGCCCAGAGTTGGTGCAGGTGATGAAAGAGAAGGTGCGGGTCATTCGTGAGTGGATGAGGATGGCTCAGAGCAGATAGAACTCCTACGCAGATCGTCGTCACATGCCTTTGAAGTTGAAGCAGAGGGACCATGTCTTTTTTAGAGTCTCTATGAGGCATGGTACACGAAGTTTCGTCTGGGTTGGTAAGCTATTCCTAAGGTTTTTTGGGACCATTGATATTAGGTACAGGGTTAGTGTGGTCACCTACCAACTTACTATACCCCCACAGCTGGAGAGGGTTCATGAAGTCTTCCTCGTGTTGGAGCTGATAAAATACATGTAAGAACTCATGCACGTTATCAATTGGGGAGAGATAGACATCAAGGATAGATCCACCATTGCAGAGAACTTGGTGGAGATTGAGGACTGGATAGAGCAGACACTGCATGGACAGACCATCTATTCGGTTCATGTGTTGTGGTAGCATAGGAGGGTGCATGAGAGAACCTGCGAATGGGAGAGCTAGATGCGGGCTCAATATCCTGAGTTGTTTTTCTATTTTTCTTTTTCAGGGATGAAAAACATGATGGAGGGAATGATGTTAGAACCTAGGTTTTGATCCTATAAGGCTTCGAAATTTGTTTATGTTATTCCAGAGTAGGGCGTTCCAACGGCGTGTGATTCTGAGCCCCGGTGTGGCCGGAATTAAATTTTAAGTGTGTTCACACTGGACATGACAAATAATCATAATAACTCATAAACGGTTGCTCTAATGGGAAATACAGGAGCACCATTGAGTCCGGAGCATGTTGTTTGCAATAGGAGGGGTGTAACATTCGCGAGCGCGGTTCTTCTGTGAAAAAAGCCACCAGGGGTGTTTTCATAATTTAGTGTCCTGAGTGTGAACTTTACAACTTCTCAATGGAGACTCAGATTAAATTTATGAGACCTCCATTGAGCTCAGAACTTTGATTTTACCCTATTGGTGGCTTAACCCCAACCTCGTAGAATGTTTGTGTATGGGGCCTAATGGTATGTGTTTAAAGAATTAATTAAATTTTAATTAATTCCCTACTAAAACACAACCATCCCTCCCCCTTCTTCCCCTTCATTTCCCCTGGAGTAATCCCTATCAAAAAGCTTCAATTTCCTCTCTTACACCTCCCAAAGGAGGTGCGGCAGTCCGGCGGATCACATGTGAAGCAACGGGCTACACCTTGCAAGGTAGGCTTGTGTATTTTCGTTTTTAATTTCCACAAGATCTTAAAATGAAATTAATTATGTAAAAATGTTGTAAATCATCGTGAAATGACCATACATGCTTAGGGAATGCTACTATATTTCAGATGGTCATTTAAGATTGAATTTTTGAGTCCCGGGGTGTCCGGGGTGACCTTGGGAATTTTTCCGACCAATTTTCCCTGTTTTTCAGTGGTTCTAGAGGTTTCCGGAGGGCATCAGGTAGTCCAGGAAGGAGGACAGCAGCGACGCGGCACCCAGGAAGTGGGTCCTAGTTAGTGGTGTGGCTGAACTATGTAGATGTGATGGTCCCATATAGCAACAGCAGGCGGAGGGCTCCGGTGCGGGGTGTGATGGGGGTCGTGGAGCCACCTCGTTTGGGAGATAGAGACCTGCCTTCAATGGGTCTCCGCACAGGGCAGTGACCGGCCATGAGTGTCAGAGGCATGGTTTGACCGGGGGTTAGTGGCTAGGACACGCGGAAGGGCCGTGGGCCGGCACTGCGGGACATGCCTACAGATACGGGCCGACCTAGGCGGGGTGGACGGCTGGCCCTGGTCAGTCCACCCCAAATGGGTTAGCCCCCTGTCTTCGGACACCCATAACCTCCACTAAGTGTGTCTATTTAGTGTGACATATACAAAAAAGAAATATTTGTCCAGAGATATATATTTTTATATGGTCTCAAGGATTTTTAATTCCCCAGAAGGGGTCTCGGGGGGCGCGTCGTGCTCGTTAAGTACCTCGCTGGGTTTCTTCTTTCGGATGGAACAAACACATCCGAAAACTGTTTAAGGTGTTGTCAGCGGCATTGTGACCTTGGTGTCAAGATGAAGTTGTCCAGGGAATTTTTATCCATCAAAACTAGAGTTTAGATGTGGCCCCCACGGGCCGTCTTTTATGTTGTGAGCAACATTTTGTGACTTTTTCATCAGACGTCTGTTCGGGGTGAAAGAGTAGTCATTTTGGCATGTATTTCTGAGAGCACCACATTGGCACAGTTTGCTCAACCTCTTTCGAGGCCAAGGTGTGGGCCCATGAGATTTCATATGGGCATAATGAGGTGTTTAATAACTTTTTCTTCGGGAGTTCGTTTTTAGTGAGTATGCAGTCTTTCTCATGTTTTTTCAGTGATTATTATAATGGTGTAACATGTTTGGGCATGCAGAGCTCCTTTCAAGATCTCATTAAATGTGGAAACATGAATGGGAGTTGGACAATGGTTCCTATCATGCACTCCGACCTAACACACAGTCGCGATGTTATAGATTCCCAGAGATGGTTCAGGCAGTGTTGAGTTATCAGAATAGTTCAGGGTTTACCCTCCAGTGGGGCTTGGCAGTGGGTTACCCACCAGCGTATTAGGGTGTACCCTCCAGCGAGGCTGGTTAGTGGGTTACCCGTTGAACATAGGTATTACGTCCAGTGTGTTTGGGCAGTGGGTTACCCATTGACCTTAGGGTTTACCCTCCAGCGGGGCTAGGTAGTGTCTTACCCATTGATTTTTGGGTTTACCCTCCAACCGGGATGGGCAGTGGGTCACCTGACGACCATTTAGGGTTTTTCCTCTAGCAGGACTGGGTAGTGAGTCACCCTAAGTCCTTTTAGGGTTTAACCTCTAGTTGTTCTAGGCAATGGGTTACCCGATTAGTTCTTTAATACATAGCCCCTTTCTATGAGGCCAGTCAGTGACTTTTCTTTGTGTTTACTAGAGCAGGATCCTTGGTTTCACGATTCATCGATGAGACAGCTTTGACGTGCAGAACGTTTGGGCATTAGTGATGGATATCCTTAGAACTGCTGGTGATATTTCCAAGGCTGATCTTAGATATATATATCCATTTACTCACTCATTTGAGTTTCTCGTTAAGCATATATATATATACACCCTACTTTTGTTCCCACTCGTTGGGTTCAGTTACTCTCTTTCTAGGAGGGGTGAAGACACATGGGGTGTGCCGCGTGCTTTCTCTGTATAGATCCTCTTTGTTGGGAAGAGTCTACTTCCTTTCGTTTGTTGAGTTTAGCTGCACTCTCTCACAGTTGTACTCTTACACTCTTCTTTGTTATGTCTACTTCTCACCATTTTAGTACCTCCTTTTTTCCTCCCTCGAGAATTTAGTGTATCCTACTAAGTGCCTTTATACTCACCCCTACAAGGGCTTTGCCCACACTTGGTGTGACCTTGCAGACGACAGACAGGTCGATCGAGACTATGGAGGAGCGTAGAGAACAGAGGATCTTGGGTTGTGTTCAGTGGTTGTAGTAGGACATTAAAGTGTGAGACTCACCAGCTTTTTAACTTTTTTTTACCTGTTGTTGTTTTGGGGCACCTTTCGAGTTGGTCACGTGTTTTGCCTTTTTCTATTAAGCATGTTGTCAGTAATTTACAGCACTCTACTTTACTTTTTTTTCTATTTGGAAGTCCATGCATGACATTGTTTGGGTTATAGTTTTTGTTCTTTGGTTTTCTTTTTACTATGAACTTCTGAATTGAGTGGGCTCTGTGTATAGGTACCTAGGAAAAGGCATCCCTAAGAATGTTATGCCTTAGGTTCTTTTTTCCAACCCGTGGCCTATGGAGATGGGCTTGGGGTAGTTGCAGCTCGAGACTGGTAGGGTCAGGTCTTGACAATTCATCACATTTTCAATATTACTATTAAAAATAACATCTTATTCTAATAATTATGGGATTAGATAAAATTTATTACATATTTATAATAAGGTGGTTCATATTGTATAAGGATAGGACTTTTTGGTCTATATAAATAGTAAGCATAGTAAAATTAATTACCGCATTAAAGGGTAAATCGGGTTAATAATGGTTAAAAAAAAGTGGTATGTCTATAAGGATTCCTCATAATTAATATGGTATAAATATAATTATTCATATATCACTTTAGGCACAAAAATTATTAGTTTAATTGTATCTTTTACATAAAAATGTGCTATATCATATTTAAATAAAATAATGTTACAAGATGTCACTCTCTTTGTTTTTAATATCGATTATTTGTCTATGTTGGGACTAATGAATGCTATGAATGAATATAATTGTTTATTTTGAGCTTAATAAAAATAAATTTCTCTATAGAAAGTTATTTTTTGTTATTAGTAATTATATAGTAACCATATTTTTATATGCATCCCTGGTGCAATATTCATATATATAATAAACATATAATAACTAATTTAAAAAATAATAAAAGTTATATAATTAGAATTAGTCAAAGTAGAATTAAACCTTTATATATTTCTTTTAAATATTAGTATTTTTTTAACATAATATATTCAAATTCATCCTTTTTTATGATTTATTTAATTTTAAAAGAAATTAATAGTGTTAATTTGACATCAATTATATTTTATAATAAATAATATTTTATTAAATGATATAAAATTCATATAAATTATTGGCTCAAAAAAATGAAATACTTAGTTTTTAAATATAAAAAAATGTTCCATTTATGGGTCTTTTGTATTTATATAGTAAAATTATTACCCTTTAGTGTGTAGAAAATGATAATATTAGTATAACTATCAGAAGTGTCAACAAGGGGTTCAAAATGAACGATACGGGTAAAAATATGAATTGAAATCTACAAACTTATATTAGATGATATTATTTGGACATATACCCATATTTTATTTTAATATTATAAAATTTGATCTATATTCACATCAAATTTAATATATATTAATTTAGAATTTTATGGAATTTTATGAGTTCACCTCCCCTCAATTATTAAATGGACCAGTTTTTTATTTCATTGACACAACATTGAGACTTATTGGTCAACAAAACTATACCAATTTCTCTTATAAACTTCTCTGTAAACAATATAGAGGTTTTTCTTCTAAAAATACAAACCCTATACCCATTTAAATTTAATATAAAGGATTATTTTCAAATAAGAGAAAATTCATTAACAAGTCATTTTATTTTAAATTTTTTTTACATCACATAGATCTTTTAAATTCAGCACAAAATAAATGATATATTATCCATAATATAACAAAACAATATAATTTTTATAATAAAATCATTAAACACAATCTTTACCATCAAATAGTATATGAAACTATTGCTCGTGCATATTTACAATGTACCTTCTCCACATTGTAATACATGTAATTTATCATCGTTGTATATTATAGATGGGTTTTATAATAGGATTAATATTATTATATATTTTTTAAGAAATATATTACTTCTTTAATTCTAATATCATTCTTACTTTTTTCCATCCAATCATTTGGGAAATGATAATGTCGCTCTGGCATAGAGGTTGACTAACACATCTACGAATTGATGTGATTCGTTTTATATGAATATTTTATTAAGATTGTAATAATGATTAATTTGATGAATACTTATTATATGTATGAGAAAATAATGATATTTTTAAGGTGAATTAATATTCACCTTTTCTCCATCAATTGAAGAATAAAAACAACTTTCATGTGTAATTACATTTTTCTGTCTACAGGAATTGGTTAAATAATTTTTCCAATACCAATATTTTAGGGATGAATATATATATATAAAGGGTTTATATGATATTAATACATTTATTAAAATTATATGGATGATGGAATTTTCATCAATGTACATCGACCGAATCTAGAAAACCAAAACAGACATGAATAATGAAGAAAGAGAACATTGAATAGTCATTTTAATAATGATTTGAAAAAAAACTAGTAAAAATGCTTAAAATTAAATCATATATGGTTATATATATGATTATGTTAGGGAATAATATTTATTATAAACATTTGTTTATTATACATGTAGTTCAATAATGTACGAAGGAATTCAATCTTGAGGTAACTGGTTATATGTTACAATCTCATTATTTATTGATAAATTTTATTATTATGTTGTGATTGTTTAATATTATAATAAACCTATCATTATAATCATGAATTTTATATTCCTATGAATTTTTCTTTATAATAATTTTTTTCCATTCATTTTCCTCACATTATGTACTCAAGAGAATGAAATTAATTTTATGGAAAATCGATTAAATTTCTATCTTCAGTTGACAAAATCATTTTCATCTATATAAATGTTTAATAAAAATGTTTAAGTGAACGTTTATTCTTTCCTAAACTATTTATAAAATAATATTTTACATTTTTTATAATTTTTAATGATCTCCATTAATGGAATAATCTTTTCATTTTCATTACAATGTACTTTGTGACATTTCAATAAAAAAACCAGGAATGATTTTTAACTGATGTGAAATGAGTAGAATTTCCCACCATCATGACCAATCAATGTTTTGAAGCATCAATTAAATGGTCACATGTTTATTTTCAAATAAATTTTTATATATAATATTTTTTAATTTAATATATTTTGAATAATTTATGTCAAAAAAGAATAGTTATTTTCCACAAGAATTTTTAAAAGGAATTTTAATTAATCAATGAAAAATATCAACTATTCTTATGATTTACTAGGAATATAATCCAAGGATACCATCCTTTAATTTTTAGATGGTTTATGTGTAATATAAAACAATGTTTATAAAACCCATTAATATTCCATGGGATATGATATGATGATTTTTTTATGAAACCCATTTACTTTCATGGGTTATTTTATGATTAATGGTTTATAATGTTTGTCCACACATATGTATGATTATAATTATGTGATAGGTGTGACCAATATATCCTACCAATTCATTGGGTAAATATTGATATCTCATGAGATAAATTCGAATGGAATGGGGAGTGAACCCAATTCATAAAGAACATTTTCTATTATGATAGTCTTGGGAGTTAACATTGAATACTATGTTGGTTTGGGTAGAAAACCATTTCCATTGATATAGTTTCATCAATGATCATATACTAATAATGAAATCATTTTTATGATTATCTATATACCACAATTCCATGTCATATTAAAATATTATGATCTAATGGATCATATTATTTGATTCCACAATGATTCATGTCTTATGAACATGAAGGATTAATCCAATGAATCAATATTATGACTTATTTAATGGTGGGTATAGTTTTAAAAAGAAATATCATTTTATGATATCATTTTTCTCAAGTTAGGATTATTTGATCATAGATATATCTCTTGAATACCATTACTGAATGTTAGAGCTCACCATTTCTTATATTTTCATTCTTAGATTATGAATAATGGATTTCCGCATGATATTTCTATGAAGGGTGATAATTATAAATTTCAAAGTTGGAGATGATGTTGAACTATTATGAACCAGTTGTTTGTGTATCCAGGTTTCCAAAGGAATTATAAATATACAATTCTAGCATGGATCATTATGTTATGAAATAAATATTCTTTTATTATGATGTGATATCTATGTATTAAATAATGGTCAATATACCCTTTCCTATAAATATTTCACACATGGAAAATACCATTTGATCTACATTGAAAAAATAATAATAAACCCATTCTTGTTTAAAAAGCATTCATTACCTAAATTTTTATGATCTTTTGGAATATACAAGACAAAATTTAATGTGAGCATCTTTTCTAAGGTAAAATAATGATCAACCATAACCATTCATTATACATTTATTCAGACATAGTACACTTTGTAGAGCAATATCACATTATTTTTAAATTTATTTCTCTTGATGATAGATTTTATATTGCACGCATGTCATGTACCTTTGTAATTGATGAGTCAAGAAGTTTTATCCTAGATAACATTCGAGTAATTGATCTAGGTTTTCATTTCTCCATTAAATTAGACTTTTTGACTTTCTTTATTTAGATATGACTATATTATTTTAATTGATCCATCATTTTATAGACATTGAAAGTCCCTTATGTTTTCATGAATAATACCTTTTATTTTAAAGGATTTTTAGGTATTTATTCCCTATTGAGGACCTAGATTGAACTACTCTCTATACTATGATGTTCGTGGATTTATCATATTTATATTCATTTACCTCATAATTTTTTTTAATTTTCCTCTTAAATTTTAGGTATTTATGTAACTAATTGATTGGAAAATCTACCTTTTATGTTTTAGAGGCTATTAGATTTATTCATCGAATGGGAGAGTTTAACTATGGTGGATTTGAAAATTATGGTATCATTGACGCTTTTCTTGTTTTTAGTTATATTATGAATTATATTTTTCATTTCGTATAGTTTATCTCATTTATGTCTACTAGGTCATGGATCTATACACAACTGAAGCATGGTGGTTGGGGGGGGCCCAACTTCTCTTTTTCCGTATTCGATGACAAATCAGGGATCAATATGAAGATAAATGCTTGTATACATGTATTACGATCAAAAATATTGAAAAAATAAGAAAAGGATGTCAGATCCTAGAGGTAGATCTTTCACATCATGTTTATAATTAATTTAAATAATTTATATTGAATTTAAATACTTGGATCGTCAATACCTTTTTTATGATGCTGATCATCCGGACATATCATTCCATATTGTGTTGTTGTGCATGAGAGGATCCAAAAAATAATCCCTCTAGTGATGATCCACATTTGTTCTGATGGCCTCTAATCAACACCACTCGTTCTATGGGTGCTAGCATGGAAAAGCGAGTTTCTTTCACTGGTTGTTCTTGATCAGAAATTCTTTTTTCTTGAAGAATCTCTCTCGTTCCTGAGAGGGGATACATGAATATTTGACAGAGAAATTGTTTTGGCTAAATAATTCTCTCACCATTCGCAATTCGGTTCCTAAGGAGTAATGGAACAATAGACATAAATGTTATGTAACAACATCAGATTTTTGGTTAAAATATTTAATTACATAACAGTAATTAAATGCATTCATAACCTTAGAGAAAAAATGGCCTATATAATAACAATATTATCACCATTATTATGTCTTCTTTGGACTACTTAAATAATTATTTAACATATTGAAAAATAATTATATCACTACAGAACATAAATTGGCCCACTAGAACTCCACTTCCATTTATTTAACACCCAAATAAATGAATGAATAATTTATTATCTTAAAGAAATATATTATTTACAAACAAGTAAATAAATATTTATTAATTGTACAATGAAATTAAAAAAACATATTTTATTATATTTATGGGATCCTATTAACATGAATAATATTATTCCACCGTATTAATATAAATATTTATTCTATTAATTAAATTAAAATATAATTTAATCCAGACAATTAGAAACACATAGTGTGTGCCCCTCTATGATTCTTTCTCATTGGCATTAAGAGGGATATCTTAAAGTCCAATAGTACAATATCGATATGGTTCATGGAATCCAAGATAAGGAATGTAATGTACAAATGACTAAATCCACATATGAATGATCACTATGTAATATAATCCCTTTATCTCAATATGTCATCAAGAAGGATTGATGATAGTGTCATCAACCAATTTGGTTGATACATCTTTCTTTGAATACTTGAAATAAGCTCACTGTTACACCATAGAAAACTGATTTAGGCCAATGGTTTTATATCAATAAAAGGTCATAGATATCAACTTCCAAAAATGGATGGGGAAATCCTTCCTTGAATCATCAATTAATAACATGTCACTCTTGACGCAGCCAATGTACCCTACTTCCTGCCAACATATGGCCTGAGAATTTTTATTAGTAAATCAAAGTGCATGTGTCATGAAATTCATTAATGATAATCATAGAGTCTATAAACCATTACACATGCTTAAATATATTAATATATGATGAAAAAAATATACAGAATTTTGACAGGTGGGTCTGTTCTCACAACCACTCATCATGGCGATTACAAAGAGAAAACATCATGAGTATAATTATCATCTTCTTATGAGTACTCACACATAATGGTTTGTATAATATGTGTCCTATAAAAGTATGTCATCCGACCTCATAACTATATTTATGAATATTTTCAAATCCCTTCTGGTTTTTCTTCGTAGTGTTGAATTGCTATAACATTGTCAATACATGAAATACTCAAGGAAATTATTACATCACAGTCATGAAGAAAAATGAAAAATATTTAATTATATGTTTAATATCAAAATAAGTTAAATATTCATGTAATCTAAGTAAAATAGTTGGTAATAGGACACCAACTATGACAAACTCGTACTTGGAATAATGCTTACTACTTAATAATTTCAGTATGATAGAACTCACATGATGATCTTGTTTTTGTTGAGTTAAGGATTTGGTCAAGTGGTCCACCACATTATCTTTTGTGGAAATTATATTCACTGCAACTTCACCTCTATGAGAAAACCCCATAAATAGTTGATACATCCAAATTATGTGATTTGTCCACTGATGTGACCATGGATCTTTTTCAAGATCCACCGTTGTAGTATTATCATAATAGTGTTTGATGGGATATTAACTACTATGTACCACACCCATCTCTTGGATGATTCTTCGCATCCAAATTTCTTCTATAGTTTCCTTAAAAGATACAATATAATCAGAATCTATTATAGAATTTGCGACCACACTCTTCTTTGAGGTCTTATATCTCATAGAACCTTCATTCCAAGTGAATATGTTTCTCGTCTATGAAATAATGTCATAATGATCAGTCTATAAACAAGAATATGCATATCCTTTGATGGCTTGTTCCTTATCTCCTCTATAAATAGGTAACATATCCGTATTACACTTCAAATACTCAAGGATAGTCTTGAAATCCATGCAACGTTTGGCCCTATGGTCATCTTGATATCTGTCTACCACACATAATGTGTAGGTGAAATCTTGCCTAATACCGATAATGACATAAATTACCTACCCAATCACTAATGAGTATAGAGTCTTATCCGTTATCTCTCTTATCTCTTGTGTTTGAGGACGCGTTTTCTTTTAAAGATTAATACCCTATGATGTTGGCAATAATACCCTCTTAGAATGTTCCATACTAAATATCATTAGTATCCTGTCAATATATACAGTTTGAATTAGACCCAACAATCTCTTAGATCCTTCAAGAGGGATATTTATCCCGATAATATTTGTTTCCTTGCCTAAGTAATTCACAGAAAAGAATTAATTCAAATATTCCTTAACAGACTATAAGAATGGTATCTCCATACCAGTAAGTAATATTTCATCAGAATATGCTCTATGTAAATCTATTACACTCCCACTAAAGCATTTGTAGACACAATGTTGACATTAATTCATTATAAAAACAAATTCTATTATAGAATCATCATAACAATGTTTCCATGACATAGATTATTTCTTTAATCCAAAAATAGATTTATGCAACATTAATATCTTATTGGAATCCTTCGGAAT
The DNA here is from genome assembly GCA_963277665.1 of Viscum album. Lineage (NCBI taxonomy): Eukaryota > Viridiplantae > Streptophyta > Magnoliopsida > Santalales > Viscaceae > Viscum > Viscum album. The sequence goes on from OY728156.1 coordinate 625,117,463, forward strand.
CAAAAACCCATCGGGTTGGGTCATGTAGACATCTTCTTGAAGGTTCCCATTAATGAAGAATGTTTTGAAATACATTTTCGGAATCTTATGGTCATGTTATGAGGCAATGGCCAATATAATTTTGAAGGATTTTAGCTTCACAATAGGTGAAAATGTTTCATTATATTCAATTCCATGTCATTGTTTGAGTCCTATTACAACTAGTCATTCTATAAAGGTAAAAAATTCCTTTCACTGTCTATTTTCTTTGTGAATACCCATTTGAAACCAACAGGTTTCACAACCACTAGAGGATCCATCGAGTTCTAGACATGGTTTTGTTACATGGAATCCATTTCATAATTCATTGACTCTGGACACATGGCTACATATATGCCACATAATTATGTTTTATAGATTAGAGGATCATTATTATAAAATAATAATCTATCAATGTCCCTAGTGACTAGAAAATTTTATCATTCCAGTTCTCTATCCTCTATTATACTCATACGTAGTACTTGTCTCCCCAGAGTAGATCTTTATTCTACAGGGCTTTATATAATCTTCTCATGTACCAACTCTTGTGTACCATGAGCCTCGACTTCTTCAAAGTATATCTAACCTCCATGATCTCTTTTTGATATGTGCTCCTTATAAGAGAATATGGAATATATTTCCACTATAACATTTTTTATGAGGGATCATATAGGTAATATCTCCTTGTTTATTTGGGGTATCCAATAATGGTAAACATTATGCCTCAGTGGAGTAGATTGTTTCCTGAAGAGGATTTAAAAACACTTCGCTACCCCGCACAAGTAAATTCAATAACATCACTATTAATCCACTCCAAAGCTCGTATAGTATACCTTTTTATAGATTTAGTTGTTACTTGGTTTTTTGTGTTTGTTACTATTTCTTGTAAATATCCTCAAAAGGACAAAAGAAGACATACATGACTCATCATTGATATCACTATGTCCAACAAGGTGATTTTCTTCTTTTCGCTTACACCATTCAACTGAGGTGTGTAATGTGGGGTTAGTTTGGATAGTTTCTGAAACTACTGTAAAAAGTCAATAATGTCGTTGTTATGATACTCATGACCTCTATCCGAGAATATTTTCTTAATCATATTACAATTATTGTTCTCATAATCATTATTGTATTCAATGAACTTATCAAAATATTCTGTCTTATACCTCAATAAGTAGATATATTCATATTTATTAAAATCATCAGAAAAAATTATGATGTTTGAGTACCCACCCCTTACTTCAACTGGAAATGGTCTACACACATCGGTGTGAACCAATTCAAGAATCTATTTTTCCATTCACCATTCACACTAAATGGGACTGGGACAATTTTCCGTATAAACACACATGACCCACACCAAGTGGTTTTAGTTAGAATGAATCTGTATATACTTCTTGATATGACATTATTAGTCATTTGATGATTACATGACCTAGATGGTGGTAGAAAACTTGGGGGTGGGATACGATTCATATAAAGTATCTTTGTTATTTATTTCAATTATTTGGATTGTGTAATCCCACACACAAATATCATTACATAAATGTGCCCTACTAGAAAAAATTCAATCTCTATAAAAGAAGGAACATTTATTTCCGAACAAGAAAAAGATCCATATGTATCTATAATGGATACGAAAATATTTTCTTTGTTATAGAAGTATCATAATAACAACCCATTAATAAAAAAATCATCCCAGTCAGCAATATGAGGTGGCAATCTCTAATAGCTATAGCAGCAAGTCTAGCTCCCTTGGCTGGTGATATATCTACCTCTCATTGTTCAGTTTTCTTGAATGTACATGGTTCTTGTATTTGAATAAATATGTGAGAATGAAAAGTTATATCCAATACACAATTTTTAGAAAAATATAAATTTCACTTGATAACCAATGCACATGAAAATTCTCCTTGATTCTTTGGCTGGGTGTAGTTTTTATTCTAGTTGACCTTTTTTACACATGAGAAAAAAACAACTTCTTGTTCCCTTACCTCCCCTTGATCTTCTTTTTCTTAGAAATGTATGAAAAAGTGTGGTGCTTAAATCTCTTCACCTTCCTGTTCCCCTTATTCACTATAAGTACAGGAGTATTTTCATGCATCATATATTTTTCCACTTGGTGAGTGATGATTAGAAGACTAGATAGAGACTTCTCAATGTTGTTCATGTTCAAATTCTCAACCAAACTATAGAATCTTTGAGGGAGTGATGTAGGTATGATATTGGTACCTAGTTCTTTTGGGAGTTTAAACCCAATAAATTCTAGGTTCTAAATATAGTCTACGATCTTGAAAACATGGGGCCCAGCTGGGGAACCCTCTCCATGATTTCTCTAAAAGTGTGCCTTAGATATCTCCAACAGTTCATGTCATTCTCAATCCTAGTAAAGACCATGGAGGTGCTCGAGTATGCTATATGAATTTATGTTTTCCTGAGACTTCATGAGTTCAATAGACATTTATGAAATCACCAAGCATTGAAAATCGATAATTTCATTCATATGATTATCGTAGACCATGAAATCCTCATCACATGCCTCTTTGACTAGTAGATCAGGCAATGATTACCATAGAATGAAATACTTCTATTCATGGAGTAGAACAACTTGAAACCATCTAAATCATCCATAGAAGTTACTACCAGTGATGATGTTATATTTATACTAAATTGATCATAAGTATAGGGTTTTTGATCATGTTATTTTATACTACAGTTAAAATAGTATATTATTAGTAATTTCTTGATTACATTTTATGGGAAATAATAAATTAATTTTATTATGTCCCCCACAATTTTATCAAGTCCTAATGGACTTCACCATTGAACTTGGAATGCCTAGTTGCTTAAAAATTCTTGTGTAAAGGATCCATATTCCCATTTGAATAACCCCATGAATGGTTGTTCAACCTGTTTAAAGGTATTTAGGTAACTAGGTCATTGTCGATTGTTGTTTTTCATCACCATGATCTGTTGAGCGGACTCCCCAATCCTAAAATCCTGACATGGAGTTCCCTAAAACATTCCTCCAATATTACACTAAATATAACAATATATACTACTATTTATGTAATATTGTTAATTCATCAAGAAATGTTCATAATAGATTCTTGTATAAAATTAAGTTCCCAAGAAATGGTATGTCAAACACATAGTTTTATTGAGTTTTTTCTATTATAAGGTAAAGGAAGGGTTAGGATGATATTATATTTTTTAATGTATATTTTTCTCTTATGGATAAAGTTATTATTATCATTATATCATTCATGTTAATATTATGTGGAACTAACGTAAGTGATCAACCATGGATTTGTGATATTTATTCATAATCTTGGTTTACATGTGTTCTGTCATGAATGCTAATTTAATTTATTGAATATGTGATCATGACAACACATCCATAATGATTAACCATGAAACTGATAGAAATAAAATAAAGTAAATGGAATGATCATTAGATTTTCTAATGGATAGTTTATCTAAAGGTTGATAAACTAACCCTGACCTAGGGGTCAAATACCTTGAACCTTTTGGGTTCATGTTTACATCTTTCCACTTATCCACCAGTGTATCTCCTATGATTGGTTTTTTCATGACTCCATCTTGAACCGCCTCCTCTATCTTGGGAGATCCATCCATTACATATTCCTTTTAACTCACATGCAGGTTAGGGTTAATGAGGGGGTTTACATAAAAGAAACCATGGGCACACAAGCGCAACATATTATTAAGGAGAGATGGCTCACAGGCTGACCATTTAATTATAAGAACCCAATCACATAGAAAGGTCTGATTTAGCTCATGATCATCCACATACAGTAAACTAATTATGAAATTAATAAAACTAGAATTCAATTATATAATAGTTCTCATTGATAAAAATTGTGATCAAATCGATTAATTATTTTCTTCAAATAATCAATCCTGTTATCTTCATTCATTTTTTATGTTTCGTTGAGATTCTCAACCTTGTACCTAAATGTAACATGGAGGTAACCTTGTGAATACCTGTTCGAATCTATCCAACATATATAATATTCGTAAACTATTTTAATCCTATAAAATATGGCATACATGGTGCTTCAATGTATAGAGAAGTAAACTGTGGTATGATTTATACATGATAAGTAGTTCAGAACAACAAACAAACATTAATGTTTTAACTTTCTTTAATTTTTTAATGTATACAGAATATAGTTATGACTACACGAAATGTACCACATTTACCATATTACTTGAAGTATGCACTTAGTGACTCTGTCTGTGAGGTTTAGTTCATATATTTCGGAGTACATGGTGTGTACAGTGTGATAGGTGTTATGTTATCTCTGTGTTACATGGTTTTGATTTTCTTTAATCTATGTATAGAATATATATAGATTGGACCAACACCTAAAATGAATACACATAGTGTCCGGTGGGCCACATGGCGTGTAATTTGGTAAAAGTGTTCTTATCTATCTCGGTCAACATAGTGTGTAAAATTATTTAAACCACATGTAATAATTTCCCACATCGTGAGGAATTTACGAATTAATATTGATGTGCTAAACACAACTACCTGGTATGTAGTCTATATTACATGGTGTTCATGGAAGAGAACATGATGTGTATGTCCAAACATAGGAGATGTAATTTCATGTCCCCTGGATAGAATCATCGGCACCTCCTGATTATTTCCCCACTTTAATATTAACAGAAAAATTATTCATTTTAGTAAGATCTGTGAGAAATGAAAGAGGTTTAATAGATCTCAAAATCAAAATTATGAGTATTAATCATGAATTGAAAAACTAAATTACCAAATAGTTACTCATTGAAGAATTATTTAAATTCTTATTAATGATGATGATCATCCTTTTGATACAACTTGATGGATCTGAACACAACAGATCCATGGAGACTGGAAGGACCCAACATTTCCTTTTCCATAATCGATGACTAATCCAACATCAATATGATGGTAAAATCTATTATACATGAACTAAGATCAAATATATGGATAAAATAAGAATAGGTTACGTGATCCTGGAGAGAGGATCTTTCATATCATGTTTATAATTAATTCAAATTATACTGGGAAAATTTAAATACCTAGATCTTCACTACTTTTTTCATTGATGATGTTAACCATCCAGAATGACCCTTCCATATTTTTTTCATTGTGCTTGTGAGATTCCAAACCAAAATCCCTCTAGTAGGGATCCACACATGTTCTGATAGATTCTAATTGACACAACTTGTTCCATGGGTACTAGCGCGGTGAAGCAGATCTCTTGGGTCAGTTATTCTAGATCAAATTCCATCGGTCTTGAAGAACATATCTTATTATTAAGAGGTTATAGGGGAGTATTCGATTGAGAATTGTTTTCTCAAAACAATTCTCTCACAACTGGAAATTCGGTTTGCAATACCTAATGGCACAATAGACATACTTGTCTATTTAATGACCTGTTGGTTGGGTTACAATATTTAATTACATAACAACAATTAAATACATTCATAACAATGTTAAAACCCAAGATACATAATAAAATTAATAACACTATTATTTATGGTATGCCAACATGTGCAAACCAGAATCATAAATTAATTTTCAACCCACATAATTATAAAAGCGTTATTATTATTTTTAATTGTTCCAACAGTTAAATAATTATTTACCATCATGCAAATAATTATTTCACTAAAATTAATTCCTCGGTTCGATTGAACTACAAAACGATTTATTGAATACCTAAAAAATAAATAAATAATTTATTCTCTTAAATAAATATTTTATTTACAAACATGTAAATAAATATTTATTAAATGTTCGACAAAATAAATAATTATATTTTATTTAATTTATGCGATCATTTTAATTGGAATATTATTATTCCACGACATTTAAAATAATATTTATTCTATTAATTAAATTAAAATATAATTTAGTCATGCAAACAAGAAAAGATTAGACTATGACACTCTAGGGTTCATTCTGATTGGAATTAGGGGTGTTTGCCAAAATTACAAGAGTTCTATCTAGAAAAATCTCAAGGAACCCAAGAGATATAAATAAAAGTAATAATGACATCATCCATATATGAACACCAACTATGTCATATAATCCATTTGTCGCAATATCTCTTCCAGCATGTTTTATGATAGTGTCCTCAGCTAGTTTGATTGATACATCTTTATTTCACTACATGAAATAAACACATCGTCACACCTTGTCCATAGAATTTAGGGATATGGTTCAATTTCAATTTTAGGGCTGAGATATCAACATCCATAAATGGATGGGAAAAATCCTCACTCAACTTATTCATTAATAACATGTCACTCGTGATGCTCCCAACGTAACCTACTTTCCTCCAACACATGGCGAGATAATTTTTATTATTAAATCATAGTGTGTAAGTTGTGACATTCATTAATTATAATATTAAAGACTATATACCTTTACACATGGTCTAAGATAAAAAATATCCGATGACAAAAAAATTGCGGAATTCTTACATATGGGTCTCTTCTCTAACCTCCCGTCTAAGAGATTTCCAAATGTGAACTTCATGAGAAGAAGTATCATATTCTTATGAGTACTCACACGTAATAGTATGTAAACTATCTGTCTCATAATAGTATGTTATCCAACCACCATACAATACTTATAAATATTTTCATATATCGTTAAGGTTCTCATCATAATGGGGAACTACTACGACCTTGCTAATTAGACAAATACTCTATGACATTATTACATCATAGTCAGGCAGAACAATGAAAAATATGTAATAATATGCATTATATTTAAATAAATTAAATACTCATATAATCAAAGTTAAAATTGTTGGTTTTAGGACACCAACTCTAACAAAATCTACCATTTTTATGTAATAAACCTCTTTAATATGATTTTTTTTCATTTCCTCGTAGATTAATGTTTTCATGAAAAAATCCCTATTATGTTTTTTCATCGAGATGTATTGGAAATTGATAATGAGACCATCAAATAATGTGTTGAGTATATGTCATAATCATAAGATATCATTGATTCATAATTTTTCCTCAGGAATGAATCTTTGAGTGTCTCATCTTCATATGTTGAGGGATTTTCAGTTGAGAGAGGAAACAAAACATTGAGAGTTTCAAGAAGTAATCCCGTTATATTTTGCAACATCTAAAAATTGATACCATAAAATTTCACCATAATTGTGAATTTAATAAGATTTACCATATTCATTTTGATGAAAATATACATTAACTATTATTAGAGGTCTTTAGGGGTAGTGATATGGACATTATTGGATTGTAGTAAATAAATCATATAATTGAACGTTACGATATTTCTCTCCTTATGATTGGATTCAACCATGCAAAATAAGATTTATAGATTATTGAAATTGAAACCTATTTAGGATATAATTTATTCACATTATTCAATTATTTTACTTATTAGAAAGTAATCCATGAAGAGGATTTCATAATAAGAGAGAAGAGATAGGTATTTATTGGTGTTCACTGAGAAAGAGTCGTTGATTCATGTTAAATATTTGACTGGAATTGCAATATTTGGGAGTGATTTCATTAGATGGTAATTCATGTAAATAAATAAATTTTCCATTCCATGGATACCCATTATATGGTAATTGGAATACCCCTTTTGATAAGATATACCACCCCTAGGATATGGGAGAAAATCTATTCTAGAATGGAATTTCTTATTATAATTAATCATATCTATTAGATCATACCCAATGAATTAAGCATCAAATATCACACCAACTAGAAAACAATCATTCATGATTTATTGTACATGATTTGATCAACAAACCATATTGTAAAAATTTTGTGAGCTCAATCAACCCTCTAGATGTAACCATTTATGTCAAGTCTCAATCTAGTGTGTCTAAATTATTTATCATATTCTTAGAAAATAATTTAAAAACCATTCACTGAAAATAGAAGTGATCTATAAAAGAACCACTATTTTTATCACACATGTTTATGTTACACTATCCCACATGGGATATTTTTTCAAAATTATATCATTTTAAATTATAATAAAAGTCTTCAAATTTATAAAAAAATACCCCACACCAACCCACATTTAAATATTATATTCCAAAAATAATCCTATTTTAAAATAAAAATATTTAATATTTTTACAAAAATTTTAAACCTGAAAAATCCAACATTGTGTACTATTTATTATGTACACATCATCACCATTGGTGATATGAACATGATTATTTACACAAATTCCATTATATTTTTTAATAATTATTTTTTATTTACATGTTTTTATATCATTACAAGACAATTGGATTGTACCAACTAAAATTTGGGGATTTATAATATATTTATTTTTTAAAATGAAAAACTACAAAAAATATTTTGTTCTTTTATATTATCATTATGTGCAAACATTTATTTTTACTGATATATATATAACTACTATAATTGACATATAATAAAAATAATAATTTAATCATCAATTAAAACTATAACATTGTCATATTAAAATATAAAGTTGTTTTTACAATTAAATCAATATTTGATTATTAAAAAACATAATTAACCTCTGTAAATAAATTTTTTTATGATTCAGTCAGTCATCTTAAAAATTATAAATTTACCCGTACTCATATTATTCATTTGCGTCCCAAATCCATAAATCTTTATCTCCCTCCACCTCCACACTAATGATTCCTACCTACAATCACATACCTGAATAAATGTATTCACTCAAACCCACAACCACAATCTCTCAATTCACTACCACGACCTACATTACCATTTTAACGATTCCAATTTTAATTTTCTCACTTCATACAAAAAATATGTGGTGTTATAAGAATCATTGAAATGATACCTTTATCAATATATTAGTCGATGATTGAGCATCTTATAATTTATACATGTTTTCACTTCTAGTTTTAATACCATGAAATCACAAGTATCTAGTTTTTGGAATGAATTGAAATTATTTTTTTAGGAAAATCATATGAAATTTTTTTTGTTATATTTTCTTATGATTATATTTTTTTAATTATGTTCTTCTCAAGTTCCACTTCAGTTATTTATGTTTGTACAGTATTCATGTATTCATCAGTTCACTTTTTATAATTTTTCCTTTTATTCAATTCCCATAGAGTTTTAATGATAAACTAAAACATGATTATAGGTACATCATTGAATTCATCCCATAATTAGGTTTGTATTAATCTTAATCAGGATGTACTAATTTTACAGTTTATTTTCAAGGCCATGTTTTATGATAATTCACCTTAGTTTTGTTTTAATTAATTTTTTCTATTCAATGGAATTTTAGGGTTTAATTAATTGTCATGAAAAGATGTATTTGAAACGGTATAGTTGAGAATTATCAAATTTATGATATTATTCATTAAAAATGGGGATTATTAGTCTTGATGTTTGGTTATATTTCATGAATTCAATAGGTAATAGTGTGGATTCAATTTTATTTGGTAGTGTCAACTCCAGTTTAATATATAGAAGACCATCCTCAATTTTCTAGGCTAGTGTTATTCTTCAATTTACACTATATATTTATATTTTTTTTATTTATAATAAATTTTGATTTAATCCTTTTTATTTCAATGGTTTTTATTTCTAATATATTATACTCTAGTTACTAATTAAGAAGAGTTGAGAATGAACTGTTATATGGCTGATCCAGATTAATTATAATGAAATGTTTTCATCTAATAACGTTTATTATAATAAATTTTAAGAGTATTTGATAAATTGTTATTTATATTGTGTAAAGATATAGGTAATTACAATTTGTTGAAATTATTTATTTCATTGTTTGATTTTTAAAGTGTGATTTTATAAAGCATCCATAGAATCTATCTGTAAAAAATTCTATACAAGATTTAAATATCAGTACTGTCTAATAGAAAATAATTTTTAAAATTGTAAACACTATATATATCATTAGAGAGAATTAATTTTCATGTTTTCAATAAAGCATAATTATTTAGTTCTTGAAATTCCTATATCTATGTAATAATTTCGATGTATTGCATAAATTTTTCTCATACATTATTTTAATGGAATATTTTTTGTCCTATAATGTATCCAATTCTGTGCTTGATATTTCAACATTATTCAATGTTTTGACACCCATCCATTTTTAGGCATTAAATTAACATGTCATTAAATCATTCATCTCAAGGATTTTAGTTTAATGTAACTTTATATTTTATCGTAATTTGTTCCATTTGCATTATCCAGTTCCATGTGTGAAATTTCATAATTTCAAACTCTACATAATAGAGTTCTTGAGTTTTAGTTTTCATATAAGATATTCTAGAAGAAAAAACTATAGTTTTTTTTAGTTCCAGAAGAATTTAATTCCATGTATGATCATTCCAAATTATAAAATGTTCAAAGTATACATTCTGGTTATAGCAAACATTCTAGTATAAGATCCAGTAATATCAACTCTTTAAAAAATCGATGTCAATAAATTTTCTTAAACGTATTTATGATTAATTTTACTTTTTTCTCAAAAAAATTAATTTATTTAATTTATTTAAGAAAATACTATATGAATGAGTATTATTACATATTTTTTCATTTAAAAAAATTGTCACCTCTTGTTTTTCATATAATTTTGTTATTTCATCCCTTTACAATATAGAATTAATTATTTAATTTTTTGATTATTCAATTCATGAACATTAATTTAATTTGGTATATTATATTTTACTTTATTATTATCTATTCCTCACATCATATGATTGATTTTAATTAATATTATCATTAAATAATTTAATTATACTATGAATCACATAGGATGAATACTATTGATGAAGTAATTTTTCACCTAAAACCAACTAGATTTTCTATTAATGAATATTTATATCTATATAATTTTTATATATATATTTATTTGAGAAAATAATCTACATCCTAAAGTATGTATTGTTTTTCATAGTGAATAAATCTTTTTTATGTGGTCTTATTTTTATTAGTTTATTATTTTAGTAGTTCAGATTGATTTATGTTCATTTTAAACTTATAAAATCATTTATAATTTTCCATTCGTCTTCAAATAATATGTTACATCTGCTATAATTCAGTATATGGTATTATATGCTTACATTTTCAAACCATTTTGAGTTGAAACACTATATATTTCATTAAAAATAAATGTCTAGTTTTTATAGTAGAAAATTTCTCATTTCGAACATTAGTGTTTCATTTGACAACAATAATATTTTATCTGATGTCAATATTATTAATGATATAAATTACTTCATTGGTTTCTTATCATTATTTAATGTAATATTTTTGGAATGAAAAGTATCACATTACATTTTTTACATATTTATTTGTATTTATATTATGGGTTATTTGATTTAACCTTAGAAATTGAGAATAAAATTGAACGTAAATAAAAATTATTCTATTGATGATTTGTTCTATATAAAATAATCTTGACAGCTCCAATCATTCAATTTGGTGAAAAAAGAAATATATCTCCAACATGGACTATTCCAAGGTATGAATTTGATTGTTTTTTTTAAATTACATATAGAGATTAAAAAATTGAATTACTTATACTATATTAAATTTAGATATCATGTTTATTGTTTCAAAAGATATAGAGTAAAATTATTAGTACCTGATTATTTGTATTACAATTGTTTTTTAGAAACTATATAATCTAATTCATATCCACAACAACATCATGGATCTGAGATATTCAGTTTTAGAGGGTATCAAATTTTACATTATAATATTTTATAATATTCATAACAATATATAATAAATGGTAATATATTTATTTTTATATATATTAAATTTCCCTTCTTATAGTATTAACTGTAAAGACTATTATCAATTAGATCAGATAAATTATGACTTTATCATCTATGTAATGGAGTTATCAGTAACTGGTCACATAAATATTTTGTTTTCCAACGAATCTTCATCCTTTTTCACGTATGATGTATAATTTTTTCCAAGTCTTATTTTAGTGTTTAGAATGAACTTCTTTGTTAAAACCAAATCAAATTAAAACTCATCAACATAGAGGTCATTTTATTTGTATAACGATTATATAATAATTGTAATATTAGTTATTGTTCCAAACTATTCATATATCATTAACCCATTTGTTTTATACTATAAAATTATTGAGGGAGAATGTCCCAAAACTAATATTAGTTTTCTAAATTAAAATATTCAATTCATTTTCCAAGCAATACATTGGTTATGCACTTAGAATGTGATTTTTCAATATTCCAATTAATGGATTTTTATTGACTAGAAATTTCAAAATAAATAGATATTTTACTATAAATGTATTAAGGTATTATTATAAAATTACATTCAATAACTAATTATGATTTTGTTTAGAGTAGTTGTACTATTCTTTTAGACCCAATAATAACCTCTATTTTCTTAAATATTTCAATCTTTACAAAATACATTTTTTATTCATCATTGAGATTGGTGTCGAAAAAATTTAAGCGATATGAATAAACGTGGAAGGTAGTCAATTAAATATTTTAGGGTGGCATCATATTTTCTTTATAATTTCTATTATTAACAAACATTTTGATTCTTTTCTGTGATATAGTAATGTTTATTTTCATAAATATTAATTTTCACAATCCATATATAAGTATATATAATGAATTATATGATTTTATGATGTGTGTATGTTTTTAGTTACAATTTCCCAAAGCCTGGATTGTTTAATTTTCACTTTACACTTGTGATCTGGTGTCACAAATGTGGTATTTTTACAAAAAAAATATATAATGTTAATATTTTTTTCGTTTAAACAATTCAGTCCAAAAAATTAGTTTTGAAATATATACCTAGTTGTTAAAATTCCATTATTATATATTCCTTTCTAAAATTAACATAATTGTGTAAGCCAACCATATCAGTATTTGGTTGGCCTATAAAGGGTACCTCTACATTAGAACAAATGTGCACATTCTCTAAATAATTTTATTGTCTTTTCTATTATTATTATGTCTCCTCTACAATTATTCTTCATTATGTATCTATTAACATTAATCAACAAAATGGATTCCATGGTAATAGAGGATTTATAATTGCGATCATGAAGTTGGCCCATCTTCCACATACTATACTCCTTATTATTCGACTTCCACCAAGACCCATACAGTGTATTCGATTACTATATAAACAAGGTAGGACTCAATTGACTCTTATCACATTTAATTTTTATCTTCCAAAACATCCAAGCATTTAATGCTCACAAGGAGTCACAATTATTCGGTGATATCGCAAAAATTTACATGTAACTAATTCATATACACATTATCTTCTTATAATAGAATAAAATTAATTTAATTTTTTATATTTGAATAAAATATTGGAGGTTTTTGTTATGAAAATTATTTGTGTAAATATTTTATTATATTTTATTAAAACATTATGTTCATGTTACAAATAAAATAAAATATTTATAGATATGGTATTGTTTTATTTTAATTTACTTAAAATCCATCACCAAACATGGACTAGGAAGGTTTTAATTGAATAAAAAACATAACACAATATAACAATTTATTCCCATCGAAATTAGTGAATGGAAATTATTTCTTAATTGGGTTTGGTATTAAAATAATTTTTTTCCATATAAAAAAACAACATTATATTTTGTACATTCATGTTGCTTCATATGATTGAGGTTTGATCCCAATAGAGAAATACATATTTACTTCAGATGTATTATTTTGAAATCACATACAATTCGTAAATTCAAGATTATATTATTCGTATTGTTCCTTTGAATGATACCATTGTTTCTCTAAAAAATATATTCATACAAACACTGAGAAAAAAAATTTAAATTCACATGCACAAAACATTCAAGGTGGAACAATATCTTCCTAAAACCGGTTTTATACATTTTTCCTATAAAATTTCAATTATTCCATGATTTTGTATTCTCCCATTGTAATTACTAAATGAGAACACATTATTAATATTTCACTTCTATTAATAACAATATGAACAATCAATTAAGGGATAAACAATGATATAGATGATACAATCTTCACAAAATCACAAGTAGCCTCCACAACGTCTATGTATGGAATTCTCACTATGAGTCTCAACTATTTCATAGATCACATCTATTATCTAAAAAACATTTTTGAGGACCTTATTCTTGTTACATTTATCCTATTATTATAGAAATGGTTTAGTTCATAAAATTATTTTTTTATTTGTTGTTAGAGAAACTAGTTATATTTGATATGATTTTTTTGGTGTTTTCCATTAGATTTTATGAAACATTTATGCACTGGGGATTATAATATGCTTAAATATACTTGTGTATAAAATTATGGATGAACAACTTCATGATTCGAAGGTGAGACAACTTTTTAATGAGAGTCTTCATTATATCCATGTCAAAATTAAAAGGGTGAACTGTATTAGTGGATTACTCAACTATTTTGAACCATGACATTAACAGCTGATGTGTTAGAGAAACAAGTTGTGGATGTTGTTTGATTGAATTTCATGTAATGTATATTGGAGTTTTATCATATTTAATCAATATTGTATTTCATTTTCATTGAGTTGGGATATAATTATAATTTATTTTCAAATAGAGTTTTCTAAAAAGAGTCAATATATTATATTATTGAATAAATGTATTATAATTAAATATACTAATAAAACTAATAAAAAATATAAATTTTTTTTTGGATACCCATAGAAAATAATTTACATAGAATATGACATAAAAATTGGTATTCCTAATTGGTATTTGTTATAATAATAGATAGAATATTATTGTTAAAATTTATTAATGGAAATATGGGTTCTGATTTAAAAATATTTTTTTTAATGTAATTTCATTTGAAATAAAAATAAATAAATAATTTGAAAAAAAATTACAATTATTAGATAATAAATTAATATTAATTAATTTATTTATGTTCATGTTTTGGATACACTCTGAAAACATTAGAAACTATCTATTAATGTGAACTAGATATTGAAATAAATTTATTAATGTTATAAAATAAACTTATTAATCATCTTAATCAAATACAATTATAATAAGAATCTAGTATTTTGAAAAATACTCTATTGTGGGGGATTCCCCTATAAGAGAGAACACCCCCTTGAAATATCAAAAGTTAAATTTTTAATTTTGGATCACAAAATTGTAAACTAACAGCAGAAATTATTTTCAGTTAATAACATAAAAGGAAAAAAAATTATATTCTATTTATATATTAAATAGTGATAAAACGAAAATATAAGATCATATTAAATGAAAAATATTAACTATTATTCCAATGAATTTATAGTCATGAATAATACACATACTGGATGTGGATAATATGCAATCATGCTTAAATTATGATTAAAACCCATTTTATATATGGTGATTAAAAAAATTCATAAATGGAGAGTAAAAAATTATAGAATTATAAAGACTATTCCGAAATTTTCATAAAAATTCTTATACATGAAGATTCCTTAAAAATAATCTTGAATGAAAGTAGTAGAAGCATCTATGACAGTATGAGATAAATAGAAAATATCATCATGCATATCAGCTTCAATATAATGAAAAAAATTCTAACTAGAATTAATTCAAGGAGAATAAGTGACATTTAATGAATTATAAATATTATAAATTAAATTCAATTTTGAATTAATTCAATAAGAAGACGTGACATTCAATAATTTATAGGTCAAAATAAAATAAGAAAAGAAGGTATTAAATGTAAAACATTATTTATGCGATTCACGCATTTGGTATACATACATGGGAACGATAATTAGTGATTTCCCATAGGAAATGGGAAAAAGAGTAAAAATAAGAAAAATGATGGCTGCAACACACGGGTAAAAAGAGACGTGAAGAAGAAATAAGACACACATGAGGAATAAATAAGGACACATAAATATTACAATAAATAGAAATAGAAAAATTATATTTAAGAACTAATACTCCATTACTAAGGATTTATGTACCCTAATCAGTGAAATATTTTTCATTGGGAACTAAACACATCATCAAAGAGTCCAATAGGTCAAATCCTCCATGATTGATGCTACTTTTAAGGTTCTTCACCAAGAAATAGTTCCCCTGCCATCATGACTATAACCCTACATGTCCTAGAATAAGAACCAATATTTATAAATGAAGCTGTTGTCCAATGAAATTCCACCAATGAGTAAAATATTTTTTCTATGTCTATGGTCATTGTTTCCTAGATCATGAACAAATAGACATGTATTGTTCATCCTTCGCGATCTACATCTAGGTTCACTAATCTAGGATTAGGAACAAGCACAAACTGCCTCACAGCCATATCTAGTTTCACCAAATACCTTTCTGACCTGAAGGTGTGGGTGGCCCGAATACTTTAAAGGCATTCGGGCCACATTAAGTGTGGATGTAAACAATAAAACCTATAATAAAACCAACTTCAGAAGGAGGAGGGGAAATGAGATTTCACCAAAGAAGAAGTTAAACGGATTGCAAGAATGAGAGGGTATGTCACCTTCCATCGGGAGAAGCCTAGGCATGCATGGAAAAGCCTAGCTGATCTGCCTTGCGATGGTGGAGAGCTGATTTCATGATAAAGAAGCTAGGGAGTTGTAGTTCTAAGTAGTTAGTCTGGGTTGTATGTAATGTGTGAAGCCTATAGGAAATGAATTCCTCTAAGGCCTATAGTCCATGTAATACTTATGCCTACGGGCCTTGTAAAGGTTCCACCTCACCCCTTGAAAAGTGGATTGTCAAAAATCAATAAAAAATGACGGCCTTCAGGCCATTTAATGATATCAATCAATACTTCATTTGGATTATAAAATACAATCCAATGAACCGGGTTATGGTAGATGATCCTATTCACTTCTCTCTCATCATGAATTATTAATTTCAAACAAAGGGGATGGAATCATTGTTATCCATATCGTTCAATCTGAGCTCTAAAAACATAAATGATCACTCACAAAAAAATGAAGCAAATAAATATAGAAACATGGATATGAACACTATAATATATATAAGCGGACAAATAAATCAATGATACAGAATCCGATATAGTACACAAGGATATATGAAAAATCAACCATGTAACAAATGTAATTAAATAAAACAAGCATATTTAATAAAATCAATTTAATTAAAAAATATATAGGGGAGATAGGGATTTCAAAGTTCTCCACTTTAGAAATTAAATGAAAAAATGTTAAGATATGACACTACATCAAACTCATAGACTTTAAAATTTAAAACCTAAACCACATGACAACACTGCAGCAGCTAAACACTCATCATCACGAGATAACCTTAAAAGGAAAAAAGTGTGTATTACAAAACCAGTCCCCCAACCATGTATAAATAGTGGAATGGGCCTCCCAAAGGTAAATGATACACTAATGATTATAGACATTCTCAGAATTATAGAATTTTAATCAACTACTAGACAAATATCATACATGCACTAACCAGATTCACCCTTTGAGATGTTGACATGGAGGGTTTCAGGAATATTAAATCAAAAATTAATGGGTCCAAAAAAAACTGATATGTGAAATGAATTATATAAACAAAATATCGTGGCATCCATCGCTAAAAACATATCTCTTATGTTAACAATTAATTTCTACTCTGTAAAATGATGGATATCATTAAAAATAGTAGAAAAGAAAATAGAAAGAATTCATAATAAGAAGAAATCATAGAAATGTTCATCACCCAAACCATTAAAAGACAAGATAAATGATTAACCTAGAATCATCAACATTAAGATAATACACTACACATGGAATCTCAATTAGAATACTCTAAATTCATGGATTGATGAGATCCTTAATATATGAACTCTATTTATCCACCCATGTAGATGATTGCCAAAAAAATCTATAAGGAGATTTCCCAAAAAAATGGTAACTAAATTAACGCATGAAAATAGTCCCAATATTATAGGATAGACTGATTCCTAGTGGAAAATAAGCCATATAAGAGCCACAAATCATAGTATAGTCATACTAACAAAACATGGTTCCTAACAATGTAGAACAAAAAACAACTAAAAGGGAGAAATACTATAACTAAGATTCACTTCACCCACCAACTACCCAAATCTTAACACTGAAATCATTATAGGTCAATACCTATAATAAATAGTCATTCATGTTGCAAAGGAACACATTTGTTCTAATATAAGCTCCACTCCTAGAAAAAATTGATGACACAAGAGTTATAAATCTTTCCATGACCATACTTCTAACTAGCCCTGAAACATATGACAATGGTATAAAGAACACTTTATACCACAAAACTAAATATAAACAAATGTATCTATTACCCAAAGCATCTAAATACCTATGATATAAAAGAAAAATGGGAAAAATTAGGAATGGAATTCATTGAATTATTTGAATTACATCTCAGGAGAGTAAATGGCCAATTTTAACTAAACAAACAATGCTTAATGTAGAATTTAAAAGCTATTAGAAAATCATTTTAATGTAATAAATGTTAAATACTGAATTTTAACAATTAAAAATTTATTCCCAATTATATTCTGATACCAAATTATTATGCATAATTACATTTTGAGAGATATAAACCACATTAAATATTTTATAATTTATATGATCTTTTGGTTTTAAACATTTAAAACTGATATTATAAATAATTTTTAATTTCCAAAATAAAATAAAAACATGTTTATTTATATTTTATATCATAAAAACTAGATAACTTAAAATGTAAGTTTAACTGTAATTCCAAATAATAAGAAATATTAAAATTACATAACATTAGTAAATAATTCACCTTCTAGTGGTGAACAAAGTGACATGTGTTGGAAAAAAACAATAGAAAAGGTAGTAGAAATTAAAATGGAAATACTTCAATAAAATCATCTTAAAACATATAACTATTTTTTACGTGGTGATTCAGTAAAGATAATGAAAAATAAAAATAAATAAAAATTAAATATTTAAATAATCCATTACATTATTTTCAATGATTTTCCTAAAACTATAGAATCCAAAAATAAAAGATATATTGAAATTTTCACCATCTTAAATTAAAAAACTAAGCTACAAAAATATCAACATTATTAACTACACAAATATTATCAAACAAACATAATCCAAAATTAATTCAGGAATCATAAGTAAAATTCAGCACATTACTTATCTAAATAAATGCAGAAAGAAAATTAGTAAATGGATAAAGTGATTTACATGCTTCATCTATTGGTCTTATGTGCACAAGGAAGAACCATTATAGGTTTTCCACTATAAAATGGGAAAAAGAGTACAAGAATGAAATGGATAGTAGTAACAAAATATAAATCAAGATTTGAAATTGAAAAAATATACATGGGAAAAATAAACAAGAAACACAAACATATATTACAAAAAAAAATATATCAATGAAATACTATAACAGGATATTTAGTCCTTTACCGAGGAATTGAGTAACCTTATCGATGAAGAAGTTCTTTAGGGGAAGTTGAAATCATCATCACCGATTCCATTAGGTCTGATCCTCCACAACTGATGATACCGTTTAGGTTCGTCAACATATGCTAGTTCCTCAATCATTAAGATCGTCTCCCTACTTGTCTTATAAGAATAACTAATTTTAACATATGACACAATTATAAAATTCATTTCCACTTATGAGTCTATGTCTTTTTCCTCATCTATGTCTTCACATCCTAGTTCATAAAAAAGAAGCCCCATTACGATAAACCTTCATGTGCTGCCTTTATGGTGACTACTCAGGATTCTTGAACCCAGAAAATATGCCACACTATTAACTTATTATTAACATACATAATTCTATCATGATTAGTCCGTAATTAAACTTCTACGGCATATAAAAAGGATCTAGGCTGTGAGAAATTTCCTTGTCCACAACTCTCTCTTCACGAATCAAGAATGATGGACATGGGAGATAACATCACTAATCGCTATAATAACAAATATATTCTCTAAAAACATAATACCCAGCTTCTCCAAATATTAAAGCAGTGATATGAAAAAATGAGGATACTAGTCCCTAAAATTATAAGCATACAAGAAAACTATGTGTAGGGTATTTAGAATATGGCATATGGATGGCTGAAAAAATCCACCATTTATAAAACAAAAAAACCCAACAAACATATTATATAAATAAAATTTAATTAATTAATATAAAATATAAAATTGGTATTTCACATGATATTATTAATATATTAAGATAGGAATCATTTTCACAAATAAATCGTCCACCATGGACTATCCACATCTACCTGTTAGTGAAAATGGAGTAAAATTATTTTTATTCAAACCTAAAGCCCACACCCCTCCCATTAAATTATATATAGATGCATTCATTAATTATAATATTTATAACACCAATTTAAAAGTGGAAATGTGTAATC
This sequence comes from Viscum album, assembly GCA_963277665.1. Classification (NCBI taxonomy): domain Eukaryota; kingdom Viridiplantae; phylum Streptophyta; class Magnoliopsida; order Santalales; family Viscaceae; genus Viscum; species Viscum album. Next base: position 625,137,913 of record OY728156.1, read on the forward strand.
CATGATGTGAGAGCCCATGATATATGAAATCATGCACATGACTAATAATTTTATTATGTTTTATTTTCTAATTATTTAAAAAATATGATAAATTCATAGAGGACATCGGTTTGAGAGAATGTAAAAATATTGTTTTTCAAATAGAAATGTGTTTTTAAAAATTAAATCTAGACAGCATTGATAATTATCTATCTTTACATGTAAAATAACAGTGACCATTTAAATTTTGAACCCACTTGAATATCTATTTCTAATTTTTTGATTTTATAGTAAAACTAGAACTCAAACATGGATACAACCTATTTGACAATAAGATTTAAAAAATAATAAAAAAATTATATATATTCTTATTCCATCAATGTAATAGTCATAGCCATGGTTAAGGCTAAAAATTGATATATCATGTGTTTAAATATAGGGACAAACTAAGAACCATAAAAATCCCTCAACCTTTATTATTTATTTTTAGAATCATTAACGGGTGTCTTTATCAGCACTTTTTTAGTGCATCATAAAGTCAGTTTTTTAAAAAAAAAATCATTTATTAGTGATTCCTCAAAAAACACTATTATCATCACTATCACAGAACCTTTTAAGAACTATTCCCCCCTACAACCCCACCCTCCTTCTTTTTCAAAGATATCACTAAAGCTTTTTCAGTGCATGAATTTTGGGTTAGAAAAAAAGTAATAAAAAACAATTTATATTTTTTTTTCATATAAACAATTTAATAATTGGTTAATCAGTTTAACTTTATAGATATTATTAAATATGACTAAAATAATGTCTATATGTATTACTTTTGAGGGATCACTTAAGAATTATTCAACCATCAATCAGTTGGCGATAAAAGTCCCCAAATAAATCATGTAGTTTTGGGTGTTAGAAACAGTGGAGGACAAGGGGGACATAGGGTGTTGGGTGCAATGTTGGACAATATTAGGATTATCGATAATGGTGGTCCTATAGTGGTCCGTGAACTATTTGAAGGACGGTAGTTCTTTAGGATCATTTTGTGGCGGAAATATTATATAGCTAGAGGTGGTTAGAAGTCTATGGAAATGAATTTGAGGTACCGAGGGGAAATAGTGATGCATAATGGGCAGTGGGAGGGAGACATAGGAGTGGAAATTGTGGGTCTATAATGCTCCATAAAAAACATAACTTTACATCATCTAAGAGAAAATATTAGCACATTCATTTTGTAAAAATTGTGACAAGATTTGTTTTTTCAGTAAAAGTAGTATTAGAGATCTCTAGAGGATAGTCGACCATTTTCATATCCCCAAAAGCTCAAATTTGTTTTTCATTAACCCATTTTTATTATTTTCACAACTGTTCGAAAATGTTTATTTTTATAAATATCGAGAAAATCCCCCCAAAAAAATTTCAATTAAATTTAATCCTCATGATAGTATTTAATAGTAAAAAATATAATATTTATATGTTGTATCATATACATGATTTTCATTATATTAAAAATTACAATCTAAATTTTTGAGATCAAAATAAATTAGCCATTTGGTGTGGTAAAAAAAATAGGAATAAATAATGTGAGAAATGTAGGTAAATAAATGGAATCAGATGTTACAAGGAACACCCCCCGAAGAATGTGGAGAAAAAAACACATAAATAGAATGATCCCACTACGGGTAAATGCAGGTACACACTCCGACACAATAAAAAGGAGAATATATCTCATAATAACCTCTATTCGATATGTGGAGAAACAAACTCAAAAAATACCAATGAAAACATGTGGGATATGACGTGCTTATAAACCAATAAATAATCACTAATAAACGAAAAATGATGTTTTAGAATGTTTTTTGGAAATTAAAATCAATTTGAATCACTATTAAATGATGTTCGATTTGTTATAATGGATCCTCATATTTGCGTGTCTGGAATCATTTTTTGGTGGTGTTTTATTTTTTGATGGTTCATTTAGTAGTGGTTTTTCCTTAAATTGTAGGTTTTTTATTTTATAAAATAATTAATATGTTATTATTTATTATTTATTTATCCTACCATTTTTTCATATGCCAAGCATGCCAAGCATAAATCTAGCATATATGTGTGTGGGGAGAGATTTGAACCCCTTAACTCTTAGTTATTCTGGAAAGACATTACCACTCCCAAAAGATCATCACATGGAGAGTAAACAATATTGAATACAATTACATATATAGATAGAAATAAATTAATTATATTAAGGAATCATATATAATAATTATTAAATAATAAAAATATAATATATAATGAATATATAATAAATGAGTAATAAATAGATAATAAATTTATATATAATATATAATAGATATGTATAAATAATAAATAAGTAACAAATAAATAATAAATAATTAAAAAATTAAAAAATAAATAAATAATAGATAGATAAATATTAAATATTAAATAAATATTAAATAAATATTGAATATGTTATAAATAAATAAATATATAATAAATAAAATAAATAATAAGTAAATAATAAAAAAAATTCAATAAATAAACTAATAAATAAATGATAACTAATAATAAATAATAAATTACATGTAAATAATAAATTAATTAAAAATATATAAATAATTAAAAATAATAAAAAATTCATGAAAAATAATAAATTAATATTAAAAGTAAATAAATATTATATACATAATAATAAATAATAAATATGATGAAATAATATATAATTTAAATTATATAATAATTTAATATTATTTTATTTAAAAAAGTAATAATAAATAATAAATAAATTGATAATAAATAAGTATTAAATTAATAAATTATAAATGAATAATAAATAAAAAAATTATAAATAAATAATGAAATAATAAATACTAAATAATAGATGGAAATAAATAATTTGTAATGAAATAGACTTATATCAAAATTTACATTATTATAGATAGACACACATTTATGTTACATAAATATATATAAACATAGAATTACATATTAAGTCATTATATATATACATATAATATATATATATGTATATTTAAGAATGTTTACCAACATAGAAAAATATTCATAAATACATATAAATATCCCTACATAGATAAAATTATAAATAAATATAACTAATGATGATTGATATATTTAAATTATAAATACATATTCATAAATATATTGACGTACATACAAATATATATATATATATATATGATAATAAATCAAAAAAAGGGAAACCTCAATAATTGAAACAACATCAAATTTATATGAATTTAAATAAAGGGAATAAAATCATTCATTAATTAAAATAATCTGAGTACACTCATAAAAGAATTTAAAATCCCACCAAGTGTTCAAAAATCATTATACCCAAACAAAACATAGTTTTGGAGGCTTTCTGAGCATATTTTGATATCAAAAAATACTGACTGAGGTTATACCCATTTTATATGACATTGACCACATCACATTCTTCTATTTGATATCTCTTAGAGCCTAAACAGACACCCAAATAAAAATTTATATTTATTAAATGTCAAACATGGATTTTCAACTTTGAGAGGAATTATTTTAAGTTTTAAATAAATATTAATTAATAATGAATAAATTATAATTAATTAATAATACAAAACTATAGTGTATATACAAAATAATATTAAATATTTATTATTAATAATAAACCAAACATAAATATTTACTATTTATTATTTTTCCCATTACTTTGCTGATGGTGTTATAAAAACACCAATATTTTACATTGATTTTTATAAACAACCACAAAAATATTAACCTGAATTTTTTAAAAAATAATACATCAAAATTATCCTATGTTTTTTCAAATCAACCACTAAAAAGTACTACTACAAAGTAAAATAAAATCAAAAAACACATTTAGCTGTTTTTATAAGAGAAAACAATTGTAAAATGTTTTTCCCAAAATATTTCAGTGCAGTTTTGAAAACCACCACTGAAAACCCAATGTTAATCAAATTTTACTTTCGGTGACATGATAGAATGGGTATTATGTAGGATACCTATCACCATTATTCCTCCCTCATTATAACTCAGTGGGTGGGGTTGGCCACTGAACTTTTCTAACCACTCTTGGGTCCACTGAAAAAATAATTTGGTGACATCATCTAGGAAAAATACTGTCAAAAAAATCTCCCACTTGATAAATTTATTTGGAACCCATCAAATCTCTGTACATCCTTTCAATTTAAAAAATCCAGCTTCTCAAATATATACAATGTTACTTGAAGATATGCACCATTTGAACTTATCAGATTCAATGGCCTTCATCAAGAAGTCTACATGATTTTCATTAATGTGAATTTTTTTTCATGTCCACACATCCTTAACCATATCTCGGACAAAGTGATATTTCACCCAAATGTGATTTATCAAAAAATTAAATGATGAGGGCCTTGAAATTTTCATGTTACTATGGTTTTCACAAAATAGGGGAGTCTACCCTTTTTAATGCATGAGATCCTTTAATAAACTTCTTGTCAATATAACATTTTTAAAAGAAAATATTACTTCCATGTACACTTCCCCCATCATGTATAAAGATGAAATTGACTATAAAATTTAAATCTAACTCAAAAATCCTTCTGGAATAGTAAACATGTAATTATTAGTGGATTTACACTAGGTTGAATCACCCATAATATCAAAATAAAAATATCTTATGATAGTAAAATCTTATCCTCCATAACATAATACAGTATTTGGGGTCTCCTTGACGTATCTCAATATCCTCATTACTTTGATCCAATGTTCCTATCATAGATTTTAAATGTATCGACTGAATACTCCCACTACAGGTGCAATATGCGGTCTAGTGAAAATCAGAGAGAACATCAAACTCCCCACTACTAAGGCATATGTTACTCGATACATCTCCATCTTCTCAATATCAATTCCTTGACTTAGTATAGAGTTTAATGTAAAATTAACATGAATAATAGTATTTATTACAATAAATTCTTCCATGTTCATGAATTTCAATGATTTCTTCCAATATTTCTTCCATTCTAGTCAAATCATCTTATTATTTAAGAATCAATAAACTTGCATCGAAGGAATATTTTTTCTTCTACACCAATGTCAATCATATCAAACTATCTATATAGAAATTTATTCGTCTCTGGAATCATACTTTAATTGGTGAATTTAACCATCCTCTCATTTTTATACCAAAGAATAACTACGAATTAATTACATAAAAACCACAATAATATGTTAATGGATCTAAATGATGTCTTTTGTATCAAAGTATCATGATATTGAAAGTAAATTTTTTATACCATTACCTCAGTTCCTTCTTGATTCCATACAAATATATGTCCAACATTAAAAATAAGTTCCCTTTTCCTTATATAAAGTAATTTAGTTGGATAATATATATCTTTTTCTTAACATTATCTTGGAGAAAATATTTCATTGCATCCAACATCTGTAGATGTAAAATCCACACACAACACATCTCCAGAAAATCCTAACAGTCATTAGTATAACCAAAATAGAGCATATTTCATAGAAATAAATACCTTACATCGGATCATATATTATAGAAATTGGTCATTCATGAAATATTTCTACATGGTCTTTTTTGATCAATTTGTATTCAAGATCATTTGGTTACCAATATCCTTACTTCCATGTGTTAATAGAAGAAGATCCACTGTATTTTTATTTTGTAGGGTTTCATTTTCTTCCTACATCAATACCAACACTGAAAATATATCAGGTCTCCAAGTCACCTCCATAAAAAAAGATGGATCTCCATCCTCTTCCAATATAAATTATAAATTAATTCTCTTAGTGAAAAAGTTTTAGTTCCACACCGGAGATTTTTTATCCTGAGTTGAATGTCATTGTTTAGACTCAATTGGTATAGAATCATCATTCAATTTCTTCATAGGATAGTTCTTCTTCCATGTATTTATAGTCGACTTCAAATGTTATAATTTTTTATTCTGTTTCTCCATGCCACCATAAATTTTCAATTTCATCTTTTCTTCAACCACAGATGTCATCTCCTCTAATGATAATTTATTCGGAAATGTGGTCCCCTAAATATTACAACTTCACATCATCAGTTTATCCCAAGTAGATTCATTTCAATGATATCTAATCCAAATATGATATTTTCAAGTTAGTAAATAATGCACATACAAGACTTCAAAAATCAAGATTGGGAGAATATCCATCAAGTTTCCTTGCCCAATTCTCAGTCAATGAGTTTAAATCAATCTCTTTCAAAAGTGATTAAATGATAAAAAAAGTAATATTCACTACTTTTACCCCTAATTCGAGGTCATTACTATTGTCTTCAACCACACCCTTGATCTATCTAATAGATTTCTATTCACAATCATTTCCACTCCATCCCACTAAGGTGTGTCTTCCACTTTCAATTCAGGTTGTTTTTTTCCATTAATTAAAAGTATCAAACTTCTCACATATATATTCTCCACTATTATTAGCCCCCATAAACTTGATCTTCACTCAATATTCACGTTCCTTCTATGCTTTGAATACTTTTTGGACATCAAAAAATATATTCTTTTATAATGATTTGATACACCAACCATCTTCCAAATTAAAAATGTGTAAAGACCCAAAAATTTCAAGGAAATTTATTTTCTTAAATACTTTGAAATTTTACAAGTCTGTGGCTTCTGACGGAACATAATTCTGAGGCCTAGTTTTTCTGAAATCAATTTCCAAAGTTTTGCTTGGGTACGTTCAGGGAACGAACGATTGGGTTTTTCTATATTTTGAACTGGTGCTCGGAATTGAAATCTGAGGGCACTGATGAACTCACGGCGCCAATAATTGCTTAAGAGGACTTTTACCATAGATGCGTTTGTGCGGGAGGAGAAGTTAAAAATTGGAGATTAAATGAGAAGTGATTAAAAGTGTGGAACAATTTTATTTTTATATCTACTGTGGTTTTATTTTACATGGGGGAGTTAGGGTGGGACCCACTATCATCTAACTACCCACGTGAGGATAAATGTGAGGTGGGGCCCATACGAGCCCCAACCCTTCACATTCCCAAAAACCCCTTAAACTCCCTCTTAATTTTTTGTAAACTCCTCATTACTTGTGAAACCATTCAACGTCCTCTCTCTCCCCCTCTTAACTCTTGCCCACACACACTTTAATCAATTAATTGAACCACTACAATTAATTAATTAAGTTTTTTTAAATTTAAATTTTGAATGCATGGCATGATAAAATAAAATAAGGAGAAGCCTAATTTTATTTTTGGTTGGCCAGTTTTGTTGAGAATTTGGGGAGAGATTGCTCTAGAGTTTCGATGAATGCATCATCTCTTTTGTTGAAGAATGCCAAATCTCTGACAAAGAACATCGACTCGGCGACCCCGGATTCTCTATCCCCTTATTCTGTCGTGACAAGGGAAGAGACACCAATGAAAGATCTCACCAACGACGTCTCTCTTTATAATCTTCTCTCCGTGAAAAAAGGGGAGACGCTGCTTCCTCCTCGAGCACACTCCATCGTCGCTTACGGAACCACACCCCAAGACAATGTCTTCTGCGACACCTAACATTCGATATCTTTTGTTGAGGTAGGGGTAATTTTTGATCAAATCTTTATCATCGTTCTTTGTTCCTCAAGGTTTGGCCACATGATATGATCATAACGAGAGGAGATAGGACCGAACAAACACAGTAAGTTATCCTCCCCTCTTCCTTGTTAATATTCATTGATGTTGGAAGCGGAGGCACACGGTGCCATTGCACCCTGCGGTGATAAGTAGTGAACTGCAGCCATTCAATGTCGCGGTGAAAGGAGTGTGGTACCATTGCACCGCTCAGAGACGTAGAGCGTCGCGGACGTAGCAGGTCGCAGTGGTAATTCATGACACCATCGCGTTATGTCAGAGTGACCGAGGAAGGCCACAGCTGGAGCGGGCTACGGTGGAGGCGAGCGGCACTGTCGCGCCGTGACGGTGAGACGAGCAACGGTGGATGAGTAGGGGTGGCATGCCGAGACGGTCGCAGGGGTCTCCAGGAGGTGGGAACCCTTCTGGGTCCCATAGTAGTTCAAAAACTGGCCGGCCTTAATGGCCGACCGTTACCCGGAAACAGGGGGTGTAACCCCACCCCCCCCCCGACTAGCTTCTAGGGTGGACCCCACTGGGTCTACCGTCTCCAAAAACAGAGGAATGCACCCCCTTTGCCTCCCGCTCAGCCACCGGCCGAGCCGCGGATAGCTTCCGAACTAGGTCGCATGCCACACGGGCTGGGCCAGCCGTAGGCCGCACGGGTCGGACCCGGACCCGAGTCGGGTCGACCCTGTTCAGGCTGACCCAGGCGGTGTTGGGCCAGGTCGGATCAGGCCCCGACCACCTATTTTCGGAACATTTCGATTAAATGAATATATATTGAGCTGAGGACCTCCTATCAATGCACACTCGGTTGAATAGGATTCCTTGGAACAAGATGGTCATTTCAGTATATTACACTAGAGGTTTTGGTAAAGTTTGGGTATGGCCGAGTTGGTCCAAACCTGAAACCGACCGGGATCTTGGAGTGGAAACGCTTATAACATAAGGACCCGAATGGCGTACCGTCAACTACATTGAATTCATCTTGGTGAGACGGTTCTTTTTTCATTCTCCACATGAGGTTTGGACATAGCTGGAGTACGGTCAGGTTGGTTTTATCTTAGAAACCAACCGGGCATGTGGGATGGAGAAACCAATATCTCTCAAACCGGGCATCCGTTTGACGCGGCATCTGTTGTGTTGAGTTCCTATTGACGAGATGGAACATTGGGAGACATCAACTCTGTACTTTGTGAATGTTGATGTATCGACTCTGTTTCCTCATGGAGTGGTCCCTACCAGAATCGAGCGTGCTGTGTGGGGTAACCCTAGAACTGGCTGCGACTACAACGACGATAACGACTGTACTTGGAAACTCCATGGGTTCGGCAGCGAGGAAGACTTTACTTGGTTCCTCCGTGGGTGCGACAACGATGACGACTGTACATGGATACGACGTGGGTTCGACAGCGATGGTTACTGTACGTGGATCCTACGTGGGATTGACATCGACGACTTCTGTACTGGATTCTACGTGGGTTCGGCAGAGGAATGATTCTGAGGCTACATCTAATCACCTCCACCCCTCTTCGTGAGTAGTATACCTGTGTGAGCTGAGTCTTGATCTTCAATCATTATCATCGATGTGATTTACTTTCATTCATGCCTAGACTGGGTTACGGTTTGCTGTGTGGACTGGTTTGTACTTTGGCTCGTGAGTTAGAGCCGAACTGGAATTTATGACTTAAGTATATGTATGGGCATATACCTAAGTAGATTTGGGTGTTATTTTGTGTTTGTATCGTTCATTGTAGTTTATCTTTTGTAGATTCTCGGAGACCTTATGGGGGCTCTGGGTCCCTACTGAGTATCGTATACTCACCCCTGCACGGGCTATTTCTGCACTACGTTGTGTTGGATTCAGACGACATACAGCATTGATCGAGGTGGAGTCTTGTGGAGTGGGACAATACCTCAAGGTGGACCACTTGGCGGGACATACACTGAGCGGACGGACGGACCCGAGGAGCTGAGGAGACCATTTGTACCCACCCTTCAAGTGGAAAATCCAGAGGACGACTCACTGGTTGCTGGTTTACTTTAATGTAGATGTTCTTTCATTACTGTTGTATTGCACTTTCAGTTGGGTTTGTATTCTAGCTCATTTACTTTCCAGCACATACTTTTTTACTCTATTCACTTCGTGTTTAATTCATCTTGCGTACTCTGTTGTCTTTGTTTACATATAAAAAGGCAATGACTTCCCTTTTATCGGGATTTACGCCTTTGGTTCTAGTCGCCAGCCCATGGCCTATGGAAGGCGGGTTTGGGGTAGTCACAGAACTGGCCCCGAGGATGGGTCATGACAAATTGGTATCAAAGGAGTCGGTTCTACCACAGAACTTAAGACTATGATAATTTCTCTCTTTGATGCAATATTGTTAATAGTATTGAGTGTGGTAATCATTCCAAGGAGTCCAGTGTTGGTACGTTGGCTGACATATCCATGCACCAGGACCCTGGCTTCTAATTTCCGACTAAGTGCATGAAAACATTTATTTCATGTGTGTTTCAAAGGCTTTATTTTTTATTACTTTGTGTCATCTCACCATGTATACTGTACTAACTATGGTACACCTGTTAATTTTTAGGATGGACCCACGAAGGCAGCCATCTAGGGTTCCAAGCCATGTGCGAGATGGCAGCCCACTGAGCGACGAGGCCACAGTGCAGGGCCCCATTACAGCCGAGGCATCAATGGTACCTCTACCCACTGGGCCATTGATACCACCATCCTCAGTAGAAGAGAGTGCACACCGCCTGAGTGCACTGCACGAGTTTCAACGATAGAGGTCGTCGATGTTCCACGGAGAGACAGACCCTCAGGCATCCAAGGATTGGATGGAGGCAATTTTCTGAGTCTTCAAATTGGTAGGGACACCAGCAGATCTTATGGTGATCCTTTTCCTGAGTCTCCTCCGCACAGCAGAAGGTATATGGTGGATCCAGATGCTCCATGTGCACGACAATGAATCTCTACTTTAGACGGACATCCAGAGCCTCTTCAACTTGGAGTTTGTTCCGGCCACCATCTGTGCGGTGCGCATCCAGGAGTTACTACTGTTGCGGCAGGGCATCATGACAGTAGCCCAGTACTCAGTGAGATTTACCGACCTCTCACGCTACTCTACATACATGGTATTAGACCCATTATTCTAGGCTCGGACCTTTGATTAGTGACTGAGGCATGCGATCAGGGATTCCATGGTCTCCCTCAGCATTCCGACATAGGCAGGAGTACTGGAGCGAGCCCTTCTTTTACAGATCTTTCTTGCTAAGCCTATGCCAGCAGTGAGGCCTACCGCAGGGTGACATGTAGTAGAGTCTTCTGCAGCCCGTAGTAGACAGATGTTGCAGAGGTCCAAGCAGACTAGGCCATCAGGTCGGTGACCTCAGGATACTGGTTCGGAGGTGCGAGGCACACGCAAGAGAGCCAGTTATACAAGAGGCAGGCAGTGCTATGCATACGACGGGAAGGGACAAATTGCTCATGATTTCCTGAACCTCCATACAGAGGAGCAACAGATAGTTGAGGGACCACACAGAAAGAGGCAGAGGTAAGGCTGTGGTGGTCGGCAGGGAGTAGGCGGATGAGGTAGAGGAGCTGTCCGAGTAGAAGGTGGTGGACGACGATTAGAGGCTCTACCTCCACTACCACCAGGAGGTCCACCCCGACCACAGAGAGTTGGTGGACAGAGGAAGGCTCACCTTCAGGAAGTGGAGACTTACGACCACGACACACCTGAGATGATTCGAGGTACTATCTGTTTCTACTCAACCCTTGATGCAGTTCTTATAGACATAGGACCGAGTCATTCTTTCATTGTGTTTGCCTTTTTTCGGAGCATGGAGTTTCCGACAGAGTCGTTGGCTCAATCCTTACAGCTAGAGACTCTTACAAGAGAAGAATCGACGATTACACATACGTGCCGGCAGTGTGATATTACTCTTGGAGGTGAGAGCTTCGGCTGGGATATTCTTGTAGCGGCGTCAAGGCCTTGCGACATTATCTTGGGTTTGGACTGCTAAACTATAGTCCATGCCTAGATTGACTATATTCGGCACAAATTGCGGTGTGTCCGCACAGATGGGAGCAGGTTCACCTTCACCATAGAAAAAGGAGCCTTTGCAGCACAGGATGGACTTACGTAGAGGAGAGGGCAGCCGATCACACATCATTTGGCTAGTCTCATCCTCATAGTGGTTGATGTGAAGAGTCTGAGACTTTTTGTTGTGGTGGATCAGTATGCAGATGTTTTCCCTGAGGACATTTCAGGACTACCTCCTCACAGAGATGTAGACTTCTATATTGACATATACCCTGGGACATCCCTGATATCTACTCGAGCATATCGGATGGCTTCCGCCGAGATTCGTGAGCTGCAGTTACATTTGGAGGATTTGTAGGGAAAGGGATTCATCTGACCCAGTGTTTCAGCCCGGGATTCTCCAATTTTATTCGCCAAGAAGGAGGATGGGAGATTACGACTATATGTTGACTACCTTTCCCTGAATCTGGTAACCGTGAAGAACAAGTATCCACTCCCGAGGATAGACGACCTCTTTGATCAGCTCAAGGGTGCATGATGGTTCTCGATGATATACCTCAGGTCAGGCTATCCTCAGCTCAGAGTTCGAGACGAGGCTGTGAAGAAGACATCCATCAGGTGTCGGTATGGGCCCTATGAGTTATTGGTTTTTCCATTCGGAATAACCAACACTCTAGTAGTGTTCATGAGTCTCATGAACAATATCTTCTATCCTTACCTCTATCAATTTGTCATAGTCTTCATCGACGACATATTGATTTACATGACTACTAAGGAGGAGCACGCCTACCACTTGCGGGATGTACTGGACACACTCTGAGAGCACTAGATTTATGGTATGCCCTCGAAGTTTCAGTTCTAGATTTGAGGGTTCCACTTTTTGGGTCACGTCATCTCTGAGGCAGGAGTTACAGTGGATCCTATGAAGATCGAGGTCGTACTTTCTTGGGAGCCACCCAAGAGCGTGACGGAGGTGCGGAGTTTCCGAGGTCTGGCTAGGTACTATTAGAGATTTCTTCCAGACTTATCGAGAGTTACAGCACCACTTTCAGAATTGAAAAAGAAGGGTAAACCCTTCGTGTGATGAGATAGATGTCATCATAGCTTCCAAGAGATGAGACAATGATTGACTAGTGCACCCATCGTGAGGCTACCTGAGGAGGTCGTAGGGTTTGTAGTTTACTACAATGCATCAGGGACCGGAATAAGGTGTGTCTTGATGTAGGAGAATGCATTGATCACTTATGGTTCATGATAGTTGAGGCTGCACATGCAGAACTATTCTACCCATGACCTGGAGTTACCAGTAGTGGTATTCGCCTTGAAGATGTGGCGACACTATCTTATAGGTGAGTACTTTACAGTCTACTATGACCACCAGAGTCTTAGGTATATATTCTCGCAGAAGGACCTGAACCTGAGACAACAGCAATGGCTTGAGTTCCTCCAGGACTATAAATTTGATAGAGTCTATATTCTTTGGAAGGTGAATGTAGTAGCTGATGCACTCAGCATGATATCGAGTATTCGGCTACTTGGAGAGGCGACAGAGCAACTAGCCACGTTTTAGATATCCTTCATGGATAGTTATGGAGAAGCTTTTATACAGTCACTCATAGTCACACATCCACTACTTTAGTGGGTCAGAGAGGCACCTTGTGGGGACGTTGACTGTGTGACACGACATGCACAAATATCCACAAGAAAGGCTCCAGATGGATTTTCTGTAGGCGGAGAGCATGTCATCCACTTCAGGGGACATACCATGGTGCCAGTTGCATTACAAGAGGAGGTGCTAAGGGAGTTTCACACTTCTCCTTTGGTGGTACGTCCAGGAGCAGCGAAGATGTACCAGGATCTCAGACGACACCACTGATGGCCAGGTATGAAGAAGGTTGTGGAAGAGTTCGTTTCACGATTCCTCACCTGTCAGAAGGTGAAGACGGACCACCAGGTACCAGCAGGTTTGGTACAACCCTTAGAGGTTCCAGAGTGGACGTTTGATGGGATATCTATATATTTTATGACAGTGCTTCCACATACTCCCAGAGGACACGACTCCATTTGGGTGATCCTCGCCCGACTCACCAAGTCACCCAACATCCTACCTATCTGAGAGCAGGGCTTAGTGTAGAGCTTGGGATGCATCTACGTTCAGAAGATCATGCGGCTTCATGGTGTTCCATCTTCTATCGCCTCTGATAGAGATGCCCGTTTTACTTATCAGGTTTGGAAGGGGTTGTAGGAGGCATTGGGGACGTAGCTATGCCTGAGCACCACCTTTAACTCTCAGATAGATGGCCAGATGGAGAGGAACATTAAGAATTTCGAGGACATGCTCCGTGCATCTGTCCTCAACTTCGGTCGTATCTATGAGGATCACCTACCCTTTGTGGAGTTTGCGTACCACAACAGCTACCACTCCACCATCGGGATGTCACCATATGAGAAACTGTATAGATTACCATGCAGATCAACTCTTGGGTGGACTTACCCTGGGGAGTCAGCAATCGTAGGACCAGATGTTGGTTCAGGCTATGGCAGAGAAGGTGCAGATCATCCAGGAGCGGATGAAGACTGGGCAGAGCAGACAGATGTCCTATGCAGAAAGGATGCAGAGACCACTGGTGTTCGAGGATGGGGACCATGTTTTCTTATGGGTATCACCTCAACATGGATTACGTAGATTTGGATGGGGTGAAATGTTATATATGTGCTTCATCAGACCATTCTAGTTCCTCAGTAGGGTAGGGGAGGTGGCTTACCGCCTGGCCATTCCACCTTAGTTGCACCAAGTGCATGAAGTCTTCCACGTATCTCACCTGAGGAGATATGTGAACGACCTGATGCATATCATCGATCATGGGGAGATGGACATCGATGACGGGACTACATTCATGGAGGTTCTGGTGGAGATCGAGGATCAACATGAGCGGGTCCTACGTTGGCAGTCGATTCCTCTAGTGTGCATTCATTGGAAGCACGGGAACCTCCCAGAGAGCACATGGGAGTGGGTGGCTTTGATGCGTGCTCAGTACCCTCATTTGTTTCCCTAGTTTATCATGTATCTTTATAGGGATGTAAAGCCCAGAGGTGGGTGTAATGTAATGAATAGTAAATTTCATGGAGAATTTTTTCATAAATACTTTGGAATTTTATGAGTCTGTGGCTTTTGATGGCACTTGATATTGAGGCCTGGTGTGCCCAGAATCAATTTCCAATGTTTATCTCAGGTACGTTCAGTGAATGGACGAGTGGGTTTCTCTATATTTTGAACTGGTGATCGGAATTGAAATCTGAGGGCACCGATGAACTCACAGCGCAGGTAATTTCGTAAGAAGACTTTTACCGTAGATGTTTTTCCGCGGGAGGAGAAGTTAAAAATTTTGGATTAAATGAGAAGTGAATAAAATTGTGGAAAAATTTTATTTTTACATCTATGGTGGTTTTCTCCTGTTTGGGGGACTTAGGGTAGGATCCACTAGCACCTAACTACCCATGTGAGGATAAATGTGAGGTGGGGCCCATACAAGCCCCAACCCTTCACATTCCCTAAAACTCGTTAAACCCCCTCTAAATTTTTTGCAATCTCCTCATTACTTGTGAATCATCTCCACCTCCTCTCTCTTTATCCCTCTTAACTCTTGCCAACACACACATTAGTAAATTAATTGAACCACTACAATTAATTAATTAATATTTTGGAAATTTAAATTTTGAATGCATGGCATGATTAAATAAAATAAGGAGAAGCCTTATTTTATTTTTGGTTGGCTTGTTGTGTTGAGATTTTGGGGAGAGAGAGCTCTTGAGTTTTGAAGAACGCTTCATCTTCTTTGTTGAGGAACACCAACTCTCTGACGAAGAACATCAACTCGGTGACCTGAGATTGTCCATCCCCTTCTTCCTCCACGAAATGGGAAGAGACACTGATGCGGGATCTCTCCAACGATGTCTCGCCCTATAATCTTTCCTCTGTGACAAAAGGGGATACACAGCTTCATCCTCGGGTGCACTCCGTTGCCACTTATGGAACCTCACCCGATTATTCCCTCTTCCGAGATGTCGGACATTTGATCTCTTTTGTTGTGGTAGGGGTTATTTTTGTTCAAATATTTATCATCGTTCATCATTGCTTAAGGTTTGGCCACATGATATCATCATAACGAGAGGAGATCAGACCACACAAACATGACTGATTCTCCCCCCTATTCCTTTTTAATCTTCATTGATGTTGGAAGAGGAGGGGCACAGTGCCATTGCACCGTGCGGTGATCGGAAGGGAACCGCGGCCATGAAAGGCCACAACTAAGGTGGCGCGGTGATGTTGTACTGTGTAGAGATGTAAAAGGCCACAGCCGGAGCGGTCCGCAGCGGTGGTGTGTGGCGCCGTCACGCCACACCAGAGAGACTGAGGAATGCCACGGCCAGAGCAGGCCATGGTGGAGGGGTGTGGTGGACCAGCAGGGGTGGCTGGCCAAGGTGGCCGATAGCGTCTCCAGGAGGCGAGACCCCTTCGGGGTCCCGCGGAAGCTCACAAACCGGTCGACCTTAATGGGAGGCCGTTACCCAGAAACCGGGGGGTGTCACTCCCCGACCAGCTGCTAGGGAGAACCCCAGTGGGTCCACTGTTTCCAAAAATAGGGGGCAACACCCCCTTTGCATCCCGCTCGGCCAACGGGCGAGCCGCGACCGGCTTCTGAGCCGGGTCGTAGGCCACGCGGGCCGGGCCAGCCACAGGGCGTATGGGTCAGGCCGGGCCACGACAGCCGCAGGCTAGGCCACGGTAGCCGGGCAGGCCGTGCCCAAACAAGCAAGACCTGAAACTGAGTCGGGTTGACTCGGTTTGGGCTAACCCAGGGGGTGTTGGGCCTGGTCAGACCGGGCCCAGACCCCCAATTTTTGTAACATTTCGTTTAACCAGATATATCATGAGCTACGAACCTCAGATCTATGCACTGTCAATATGATTCCTTGGAACGAGATAGTCGTTTTGGTATATAACACTCAAGGTTTTGGCAATGTTTGGGTATGGTCGGGTTGGTTCGAACCAAAAACCAACCGGGCCCTTGGAGTGGAAACACTTATAACTTAAGGACTGGACGTTCGAATGACGTGCCGTCAACTACGTTGAATTCTTCATGGTGATAAGGTCTTTTTGGCTTATTACACATGAGGTTTGGAGACAGCTGGAGTACAGTCGAGTTAGTTTTATCTCTGAAACCAACCTGGCCTCTGGGACGTAAAAGCCAATATCTCTCAGACCGGGAATCCATTTGACGCGACGTCTATTGCGTTGAGATCCTATTGACGAGACAGAACTTTTGGATACATCAAAACAAGAATTTGTGACAGTTGATGTATCGACCCTCTTGGCTTGTGGAGCGGACCCTCCTAGAATCAAGAGTGCTGTGTGCGAGAACCCTAGAGCTGGTTGCGACGACAATGAAAATGACGACTATACATATATACTACTTGGGTTCGGAAGTGATGAAGATTGTACTTGGATCCTATGTGGGTTTGGGAGTGATGTCTATTGTACTTTTATCCTATGTGGGTTCGGCAGTGATGTTTACTATACTTCGATCCTACGTGGGTTCGGCAGCGACGACTTCTGTACATGGATCCTCCATGGTTTCAGAAGAGGAGATGATTCAGAGGCTACATCTAATCATATCCACCCCTCTTCGTGAGTAGTATACTTGTGTGAGTTAATTCTTGATCTTAAATCATTATGATCGATGTGATTGACTTGATTTCCTATGTGGAGTGAGTTATGCTTTCTTGTGTGGACTGGTTTGTACTTGGGCTCATGAGTTGGAGCAGAACTAGAATTGATGACATAGGTATATGTATGGGAATATACCTAAGTAGAGTTGGTTGATACTTTTTGTTTGTATCTTTCCTTGATGTTTATCCTTTTTAGATTCTGGGAGACCTTCGGGGGTCTCTTGGTCCTTACTGAGTATCGTATACTCACCCCTGCATGGGCTTTGTCCGCACTACGTTGTGTTGGATGCAGACGACAGACAGCATTGATCGAGGTGGAGACTTGTGGAGCGGGATGATACCTGGAGGTGGACCCCTTGGCGGGACATACCCCGAGTGGATGACCAGAACCGAGGAGCTGAGGAGACCTTATGTACCCACCTTTCAGGTTGGATATCCAGAGGGAAACCCAGTGGTTGTTGGTTTACTTTTTTGTAGCTTTTCTTTCTTTACTGTTGTACTATACTTTCAGTTGGGTTTGTATTCTGGCCCATTTACTTTCCAGCACTTACTTAGGTACTCTATTTACTTAGTGTTTACTTTAGCTTGTGTACTCTGTTGTGTTTGTTTACTTATAAAAAGGTAATGCCTTCCCTTTTATTGGGATTTATGCCTTTGGTTATAGTCTCCAGCTCCTGGCCTATGGAAGGCAAGCTTGGGATAGTCACTGCACGGGCCCCGAGGACAAGTTGTGACCTAATTAATGAAGGATATAATGTACCATGATCCTCCTAGGTATATAATAGGCGATTTATAAATATCAAACTAGACTAACTACATATTCCATTTACTTCTCATTATTGATGTCTAGAAATTTAACATCTATTTATTTCCCAAACCATAATTCTCAAAAATATGGTTATGTTTCATTTTTAATAAAATTAATTGCCTTTTTTTTTAAAAAATATTTGGTCCTCAAATTGGATATATAGAAAAGATTATTATCTCATAACACCATCAATGGCTTTGTTGGGTATTTTATGAAAAGAATATCTACACCTCAATGTAAATTTAACCAGTTTTTACATACTTGTTCTTTAAGATATTTCCAAACTTCACCATCGTAAGATCTCTATCCACAAATTTCATTACTCTATTTTCGGTGCATTTCTTATATCTAATGTCATCATATTTTCTTCAATACAACATGTTCCTCTTTTGGACCCTGACATGGAATACAATAGGAATGATTTGAGCATGAACATCATGAGTATTTTGTTTGATTGTACGAACTTCAATAATGATCAAGGTGTGATCATCCCGATGTAGAAAAGTCCATCCATGATATTTTCATATCGATCAAACTATTTTTTATAAAGATTTCATGTTTCATTCTTCTCCCAGTTTGATTATTCAGGTATCATTGATATATTTTCTAAATCCAATAGTCATCACTACTTCACCGAATTGTATGTATCCAATTCTAGATGTACTCACCACATTTCAAACCATGTCAAGATTTTGAATACCACTATAATCATGTTATATTGTTACCCATGTCGGCCTTTTACTAACTGTGTTTGGGAAATTATCCTTCCACAACACTTCCTACATATTCATATTCTACAATGGAATATTATTCATGTTATATTTCTCGATCAAGATAATTAATACCATCTAGAAACATGGTCAATCCAGAACCTTCTCTATTTCAAAATGGTGAATTTAATAATATGACTATATTTTTTTCTAATATGAATGATCAACCAAAATCTCTTTTAGAAAATATGATCAAATTTATGAGAATTAGTTATAACAAAAAAGTGAACAAAACCTAACTAGAACCTTGGTATAATACCAATTTTTTTGACCAAAAATATTTTCCCACTAGTTTGGTGATACATACAAGACAAAAAAATAGAAAATATAAAGGGCTAAATGAAAACATATTTAATGTGGAAACGCCCACAAAATAATCATGACAAGTATGATGAAGTAGAATTAGATAACTATGGGTAATATTGTGAACAAACTCAACATTATAATGAGAATATATCTTATAATTATATCTATTTAATATGTAGGGAAATGAACTTAAAAATACAACTCAAATACATATTATAGAAGATATAATGTTGAAGATAATGATAAAACGAATGGGAGAGGGCCCTTTATATATGTTGTATCTGACTCATGTTCTTCCATAATTATATCCCAATAAGTGGGGTTGTCCACCCACCATTTCCAAAAATTCATGCCCAATATTTTAAAATAAGGGGATGACACTATCTATGTAAAATACTACTAACACTAATTTCTTCCCAAAAAATTCTCCATCCAACAAAACTATTTGTGCGTAGAAATTTCCAAATTAGTATTTAATTTTTTCTTCTTATCACCATTGATAATTAATTGAAATTTATTCCATTCAAAATTTCAACATTTATATTATAAATATATTACAAATGGATCACCCTTGAATCTAAACACTCAATATCCCTAACAGTGCTTATTGTAATCGGAAACCACCTTGCCCACACCATCTCACATTAACCAACATGTATTTACAGAGTCACATAATTTCTATTCATATTATCATAATTATATAGAGACAGATTATTTTCCAAATTTATCTCATATTTTATGAATTATAATTGTAATTATTATAAAATATTATATTTATTATAAAAAACATATTTGTAAATTTTGAATTAATTTCCTCCATTATTATTTAAATGTGGGCCATCAAATATAAAATTTGGTAGATGAAATATAAAATTAAAATCTTGAAACTATAGTCATACTATTTATATATTTTCGATTAAGACGAAACCCCATTATAAAAAAATATCCACCTTATACACTCAAGGAATAAGTGATGTGCCTCATACTAAAGGGGGAAACACAGAAACACATTTTTAAATTCACTTGTTGAATATAAATAAAGAATGTCAAAATTTGGGAATTCCAAATCATTATAGAATCAATATATATTATGAAATGAAATAAATTTACATCACCCATTACAATGAAAAAATTAAACATGATGATGATGATGAGCTTAACATCCTTACCCATCACATTCAATTGACCAAACAACATTATTATAATATTTTTTGTGGCAATTAGTTAACGTTATTTCATTTTTAGGTACTATTTTAGATACTATTAATTTATGATTTAGATATTTTAATGGTAATTTTATTAATATTTGAAGTTTCAATGTCTAAAAATGGTTAAGAGGTCTATAATAAATTTTAGTACATCGATGGATTGTTTATCATAAAATATATGATAAGTGATAGGATTCATCATATCGGTGCTTCGAACATTGAGAAAATATATTTTTTTGAATTAATATATCATTAAATGTATCACATGAAAATGAATTCATATGTTTCCAATGGAGAGATATATCTTTTATATGTATTTTATTGAGATAATTGGTTGATTCATTAACATGGAAGATACATTATGTTTATGATATTTAAGGAATACTATTTAATAAGTTATCTGTATTAGAAAAAAAGAATCAATGTTCATGAACATGTATTCAAATTATTCTTGATTGCAGTGGCCATATAGTGTATCTCGATTGATGATCGGTGGTACATCATTAAGGTGAAATCATGAGAAATAGAGAGAACAATACTTTGTTTGTGGTATGGTGGTGTGAGGATTATTTATGATCAAATAATTTTTCTCAAGATTGTGAATTTTCATCAATAGTAGGGTTATATTCTTTCACAGGTTGATCTCAGAGAATATTGATTAGATTTATATGACTTTCCAAGAGGTTGAATGGGCATATTTATAAAGACCCGGGATTTTGGTGGTTTTGTTTTGAATAAACGGAAATATTACGAGTCTTCAGTTTCTAACAGCGCCTGATTCTGAGGCCTGGTGTGCCCGGAATCAATTTCTGAGGTTTTGTTCAGGTATCTTCAGTAAACTTACTTGTGGGATTTTATATCTTTTGAACCGGTGCTTGGAATTGAAATCTGTGGACACCATTGAACTTGTAGTGCTAGTATTCACTTAAGGAGACCTTTACCGCAGTTGTGTTTTATCGTGAGTGGAAGATAATTTTTTGGAGGTTTTTACATAAATTGATTAAAATAATGTATTCACTTTATTATATTAGTGGTTGTTAAAACCACCAAGTTGTGGTTGGAGGTGGGGGCCACCGCACTATAACCTCCCATTAGAGGTTATGGTGGTGGGGACCACCCCAACATAACCTCCCTTGGAGGATTATTAGGTGGGATACACCCTACCTCTCTAACTCCCTTGAACCCCCAATTAAGGAGGATGAACTCTTCGCCCCCCCCCCCATTAAAATTTTGGAGCCTCTTCACTATCCACCTTAACTCATTATGGTGCCAACACACAAAAGAATTAATTAATGACTATTAATTAATATTAAGTGATTTGAATTCTTTTGAATTCTTTTTAATTTCATGGAAATAATAAAACAATAGGGGTGCTATTATATTATTTTGGGCGTTAAAGATACTTAAATTGGAGGTGGAAATTCAGGAGAGCATTGGGAGAATTCTTGGAGAACGAAATCTACTCCAACGAAGAACGCGCTATCTCTGATGAAGAATGAGGACGACGCTCGAGCTCGGGATCGGCGACGTGTGATGGCTGTAACGTACGGCAATGTCTTTAAATTATTTTCTCACACCATCGATAACGTTCATAAAATAGAGGTAGGGTTATTTATATTATTTTTAAATATGAAATTAAACCTCTTTTATTCTTCATACAAATTTCAGGTTTGGTAAGCCAAATGATAACGAATGAGGATGAGGGTTCGGACTGCACGAACACCGCCCGACCCTCCCCCCTCTGTTTGTTTCCATTTAATGATGATAGAGGTGGATTGACAAAAAGGAGATGGTGACACAAGCCCGTCGGGTCACTAAAAGGGCACCAAACCGCCAAGTTGTGTAGACGAATCGTGGCCAGGAGGGCCGCGTCATATGGAGAATGGAGGCGCCATCGCATCGCGTGGTGGAACCGTAGGCCGCAACCAGGTCGGGCCGAGGCTGTGGTGGCACGGCGCCGTCGCGCCACGAGGAGGGTTGCAGGACAGGGGCGTCATCACACTGTAGTGGAGGTGAAGAGGCGGCCGGCTGGGCCGGCAGCCATGGAGCCAAACAATCGGTACCACCAAGGGCTCGTGGCTTCCGAACCCATGCAATGCACTGGTTCCATTTGACAAACCGGAGGGCACCCCCCTCACACGGGGGGGGGGGGGGGGGGGCTGGGCCACCACAAACCTGTCTGCCACCTTTCGGTCGTCCATCGGCCCGGCCGCCACAGCCGGGTCGCCCCTTGGACAGGCCGCTACTTTGGGTCGGCCCCGCCTTCGGGCCGAGTAGCGCCCTCGGGTCGGTCCGCCCCTTTGGGCCCGATCGCTGCATTGGTTCGGGCCACCCACTCAGGATGGGCCAACCACTTGGGTTAGTCTGTATATAAGAACCTGGCCAGACCCTGGTTCTAACCCGGTCAGGCCAAGTCGGTCGATTGGGTCGGACTGGACACGGACCTGCTATAGCCATTTACACTTTTTAGCTGGCATCGTGGGCTACGGGTGTCCGATCGATGAACCATATACGAAGATGGAATTCTCAAAGCGAAATGATTCTATTGGCATACTCCAATTGAGGTTTGGACGCAATTGGGGTATGGTCGGGATG
The DNA here is from genome assembly GCA_963277665.1 of Viscum album. Lineage (NCBI taxonomy): Eukaryota > Viridiplantae > Streptophyta > Magnoliopsida > Santalales > Viscaceae > Viscum > Viscum album. The sequence continues at coordinate 625,160,982 of OY728156.1, forward strand.
GTTTGAGACTAAAAACCAACCGGGCCCCAATAACAAAAATGTCAATAACTCGCAGATCAGGCGTCCGATTGACACACCGTCTCTCATATTGGGTTATTTATGATGAGATGAAACAACGAGATACATCAAATTATGACTTCATGATAATTGATGTATCAACTCTTAGCACGAGGAGCGGACAATCCCGGAATCGAGTGTGCTGTGTGCAGGAATCCTAGTGCTGGCTACGACTGAGATAACAGGATCCTCCTTGAGTTCGAAAGCAACACTAATGTATCTGGATCCTCCGTGGGTTCGACAGCGATGATATCTGCACCAGTATCCACCGTGTGTTCATTAGTGATTACAACTATATAAGGATCCTCTGTGGGTTCGACAACGATGACTACTATACTAGGATCCAACGTGGGTTCGGCAGTGATGACTTCTGTAACCTGATCCTACACGGGTTCGACAACACTGATACTGTTCTAGGATCATTCATGGGTTTGACAGAGTAGAGGATTCAGTGGATACAAGTAATCAGCTATACCCCACTATAGAAGTAGTATACTTGTGTGAGACGAGTCTTGACTTTTAGTCATTATAATAAAGATTATTTACTTCACTTTCTTTTTGGAATGGGTTGTTCTTGGGCTCGATAGTTGGAGTCGGACTGTGATTGGAAACATAAGTATATGTATGGGAATATACCTATGTCGGGTTGGTTGATACTTTGTGATTTTATCTTTCTTCTTTTGTTTATCCATAGTGGATTCTGGGAGTCCTCCGGGGGTCTCAGGGTCCCCTACTGAGTATTATTATACTCACCCCTGTACGGGCTTCACCCGCACCGTGTTGTGTTCTGTGCAGATGACGGTCAGTAGTGATCGAGGCTGAGTGTGATAGAAGAAAGGTTTCTCGGAGATGGACTAGACGGGACATACCTCAGGGAAGTGTGTTCGAGTTCTGTACCTACCCTTCAGGTTTGATTTACTAGTGGAAAATCCAGGAGCTTTTTTCCCTTTTTACTTGTACTTGTACTTATTGTTCAATTGGGTTTGTATACTGGGCCACTTACTTTCAGCACACATTTTTTTCTATTTTATTACTTATTGCCTCTACTACATGTGTTCAGACTATGTGTGTGATAGTTGTAAAGGAAACTTTTTCCCTTTTTTATCAGGGATTCGCCTTTGGTGCTAGTGGCCAACACCTGGCCTATGGAAGGTGGGCTTGGGGTAGTCACGACGCAGGTCATGGGGATGGGTTGTGACAAATTGGTATCAGAGGAACCAGTTCTACCGCAGAACATGGACTATGATTCTTTTAACAATAATAGTGTTATGTGTTTTGTGTTTGGTTATCTATTTATGGAAACTGGTGTTTGTGCGGCAGCTGAGTTATCCATACATTAGGACTCTAACTTATGATATTTTACTCAGTGTACGAAAACACTGATTTAGTGTGTGTTTCTTTTGAAAATTTTTTTTCATGATTACATTGTTTCAGCTCACCAGGTATAATTATTTGATTGTGGTGCACCTGTTTCTTTTTAGGACGGCCCCATGAAGGAATCAAGTTAGGGTTATGAGTTTCATAAGAGATGGTAGCCCACCGAGCGACGAGGCCTCAGTGCAGGGCCCCATTAGAGTGGAGGTACTAGAGGTACCACTACTTTTTGAACCACTGATACCACATCTCCAATAGTAGAGAGTGCATGTCGTTTGAGTGTGTTTCATGAGTTCCAGCACCAAAGGCCTCCCCGGTTTCAGGGAGAGACAGACCCACATGCAGATGAGGATTGGCCGGAGGCTATCGTGAGGGTTTTCCGATTGGTGGGGACACCCGCCGACCTCATGGTAATCCTTGATGAGAGTCTCCTACACACAGAAGAAAGAATATAGTGGAGCCTGATGCTCCATGTGTATGATAAGGCATCATTTCACTAGGTAGACATTGAGAGTCTCTTTTGTTCAAAGTCTGTTCCAGTGACACTTCGTTTGGTGCAGATTCAATTGTTACATGATCAACAGCAGGGCCGCATTACAGTAACTCAATACTAAGTGAGGTTCACCGACCTCTCACGCTACTCCATGAATATGGTGCGGGGCCCATTCTTTAGGGCCCGAACCTTCGAGCATGAACTCTAAATGAGATCAGGGATTCGATGACCTCCCAAAACTCCCCGACGTAGGAAGCGGTGCTGGAGTGATCCCTTCTTGTGGATATCTTTTTTTTTTGCTGAGCAGACACCTGAGCGAGACCCACCACAAGGCGACACATATCGGGGTCTTCTCCAGCTAGCAGTAGAAAGATTTCGCAGAGGTACATGTGAACTAGGCCATCAGGTGGGCGACCCCATGATACATGCTCGGTTGTGCATGGCACACAAGATAGAGCCAGTCATACGAGTAACAGGAAGTTCTATGCATGTGGTGGGAAGGGTCACATGGCTCGAGAATTCCCGACCCACCATGCCGATGAGCAGAAGATAGTAGAGGGACCTCCCAGGAAGAGGAAGAGGTTCGACCATGGTGTTCTGTCAGGAGCAGGAGGACGTGGAAGAGGAGATGGTCGAGCAGTGAGCGGTGGATAATGTTTTGAGGATCTACCACCACCACCACCAGGAGGTCCACCCTGACCACATGGAACTGGAAGACAGAGGCGGGCTCCGCTCCAGGCAGTTGAGGCCTACGACCACGGTGCACCTGAGATGATTTGAGTTACTAATTGTGTCTACCCCACCCTTGTTGCAGTACTTATAGACACAGGTTTGAGCCATTATTTTATTTATGTTGCCTTTGTTCAGAGCTCAGAGATTCTGACAGAGCCATTGGCTCGATCCTTACGACTAGAGTCTCCTACGGGAGTAGGCTCGACAATTACGCACGGGTGTCAGTAGTGTGAGCTTACTCTAGGAGGCAAGAGCATCAGCTAGGATCTCCTTATATCGGCGTTGAGGCCATACGACGTCATCTGGGGTATGGACCCATTAACAACAATACATGCTCAGATTGACTATATTAGGTGGAAAGTGCGGTTTGTCCACAAGTATGGGATATGGTTTACCTTCCACAGTGAGAAGGGATGCTTTGCAGCACAGGATGGACTTCTAAGAGGAGGGGGCATCCGATCACACGTCAGTTGGATAGTCTCATCCTCGGAGTAGTTGATGTGGGGAGTCCTAGTTTTCCTATTGTGTTGGATCAATATGTGAATTTTTTCCATGATGATGTTCCAGGACTTCCTCCATGCAGAGACGTATACTTCTACATTGACCTATACCCTGGGACGACAACGATATCTACTCCAGCATATCGGATGGTTCCCGCCAAGCTTCGTGAGCTATGGGTACAGCTGGAGGACTTGCAGGAGAATCGATTTCTCCAACTCAGTGTTTCACCATAGGCATCCCCAATTTTGTTCTCATAGAAGGCGGATGGGAGATTACAACTGTGTGTTGAATTCCATCACCTGAATCAGGTGACCGTAAAGAAAAAGTACCCACTCTGGACGATTGAAGACCTCTTTGATCAACTCAAGGGATCACAATGGTTATTGAAGATAGACCTTATGTCAGGCTATCATCATCTCAGAGTTGGAGACAAGGATGTGAAGAAGAGGACATTCAGGTGTCTGTATGGCAACTATGAGTTATTTCTTATGCCCTTCGGTGTATCCAACGCTCCAGAAGTGTTAATGAGTCTCATGAATAGGATCTTCCAGCCTTACCACGATCTCTTTGTCGTTGTCTTCATCGTTGACATACTAATCTACTCGACTACTTAGGAGGACCAAGGATACAATTTGTGGGTAGTATTGGACACACTCTGAGAGAACCAGCTTTATGGTAAGCTCTCGAAGTTTAAGTTTTGGATTCGAGAAGTTCACTTCTTTGGAAACGTCATCTCAGAGGATGAAGTGGGAGTGGATACAGTTACGATTGAGGCAGTACTTCTTGAAATCCACCCAGGATTGAGACGGAGGTACAAAGATTTCTAGGACTGGTTGGGTACTATCATAGATTTGTTCCAGACTTCTCCAGAGTCACAACACCCCTTTCAGCATTGTCGAAGAAGGGGAAACCCTTCCTGTGGTCAGAGAGATGCTTGTAGTGCTACAAGGAGCTAAGGTAGAGGATGTACAATGTTCCCATGTTGGGGCTTCTAGATGAGGGTGTTGGGTACATAGTTTGTTGAGAAGCTTCAGTGACCGGACTTGGGTGTGTCCTGATGTAGGAGCAAGCAGTGATTGCGTACGGTTCTTGGCAGTTGAGATAGCATGAGTATAACTATGCTACCCATGACCTGGAGTTAGAATCAGTGGTCTTCACCTTGAAGATGTGGTGGCACTATCTGATTGGCGAGCGTTTTATAGTCTAATCTGACCACCAGAGTCTTCGGTACATCTTCTCACAGAAGGAAATGAACCTATGACAGCGCCGATGGCTCGTGTTCCTCCATGACTACGACTTTGAGAATTTTTATAATCATGGGAAGGTTAACATTGTAGAAAATTCTCTCAGTAGGAGATCAGGCATTCACCTTCTAGAAGAGGTGATAGAGCAACTGGGCGCGTTGCAAATATCATTTGTGGATAGAGATGGAGTAGCCTTTCTATAGTCTCTCAAAATCACTCCTTCACTTATTCAGTGTTTCAGGGAGGCACAATGTGGTGATGCTGACTATGAGATGCGACATGCTCAGATATCCTCAGGGAAGACAACTGATGGATTATTTGAGGGTGGGGAGAATTTCATTCTCTTCGGAAGATGTACCATGGTATTAGATTCACTCCAAGTGGAAGTGTTGGGGGAGTTCCACATATCTCCTTTAGTGGTACATATAGAAGTGGCGAAGATGTATTAGGACCTCCGAAAACTGCACTGGTGGTCAGGTAAGAAGAAGGCAGTAGTAGATTTTGTCTCATGATGCCTCACTTGTCAATAAGGCGGAGCACCAAGTTCGAGTAGGCTTGGTTCATCCCATAGCGGTCCCAGAGTGGATATGGGACAGGACGTCCAAAGATTTATTGATGGGACTTCCACGTACATCAAGAGGACACGACTATATCTGGGTGATTGTCGACCAAATCACTACGTCGGCCAACTTTATACCTATTAGAGAGCATGTCTCAGTACAAAGCTCGGTATGCCTCTACGTACAGGAGATCGTACGGCTTCATGATGTGCCATCGACGATCATCTATGATTGAGATACTCATTTCACTTCCCGGCTTTGGAAGTGGTTGTAGGAGGCCTCTGGGATGCAGCTTAACTTGAGCACTGACTTCCATCCTCAGAAGGATGGCTAGACTGTGAGGACCATTCAGACATTCATGGATATGTTTCGTGCATGTATCCTTGAATTTGGTCGCACCGTGGAGGATCACTTACCCTCAGTAGAGTTTGTATAAAACATTAGCTACCACTACACCATTGGGGTGGCACCTTTCGAGGAATTTTACGGTCGAGCTTGTAGATCGCCTCTGTGCTAGACTAACCCTGGAGAGTCAACACTTATGGGACTGGAGATGGTTCAGGCTGTGATGGAGATGGTCCAGATCATCCAGGAGTGGATGAAGATTGCAAAGACTAGGCATAAGTCCTATGCTGATAGAAGATGGAGGCCACTGGAATTCGAGGATGGCGACCATGTCTTAATATGGGTCTCACCATGATGAGGTCTGTGGAGATCTTGCCGAGGCAGCAAGTTATCGTCGTGATTCATCGGACCATTCCAGGTCCATATCAGAGTAGATGAGGTGGCTTACTACCTGGCTCTTCGACTTTAGTTTCACAGGGTGCACGGCGTCTTCCACATATCTCAAGTGAGGTGATATGTGCATGACCCATCCCACATCATCGTCCATGGGGATCTAGAAATCGATTATGGGGTGACATTCACAAGAGTTCTAGTAGAGATTGAGGATCGACAGGATAGGGTCCTGCATGGACAGTGAATACCACTGGTGCGTGTTCGATGGTCGCACGGGAACCTCCAGGAGAGAAAATGGGAGTTGGAGGCTCAGATGCGCGCTCAGTACCCCCATTTGTGTCCTTAGTGTGAGTAGTAGGTTATGTTGATGTAAATCCATGAGGTGGGAAGAATGTAAAGACATGTAATTTCCGTGGATTTTTTTTAAAAAATGGAAATTTTACAAATCTACAGATTCTGACGGCACGTGATTCTGAGGCCTAGTGTGCCCGGAATCAATTTCTAAATTTTGTTTGTGTACGTTTTGTAAACGTACGTGCGGGATTTTATATCTTTTGAACTGGTGATTAGATTATAAATATGAGGACACCATTGAACTTGGAGCTCTGATATTTTCTTAAGGAAACCTTTACCGCATTTGATTTTTATCGTGGGTGGAAGAAAAGTTTTGGAGGTTTTTAATTATTTTGAATAAAATAATGTATTCACATTATCTTATTAAAGTTGGTTAAAAACACCAATTGGTGGTTGGTGGTGGGGGACACCACACATTAACATCCCATGAGAGGTTATGGTGGTGGGTCCAACCCCAACATTTCCTCCCTTGGAGGATTATTACCCGACCTCTCTAACTCCCTTTAAGCCCCAAATAAAGAGGATGAACTGTTCACCTCCCCCTTAAATTTTTGGAGCCTATTCACTTTCCACCTTCCCTCATTATGGTTTCAACACACCAAATAATTAATTAATTCCAATTAATTAATTTTAAGTGATTTTAATTCTTTTGAATTCTTTTTCATTTCATGAAATTATTAAAATAATAGAGGAGCTATTATATTATTTTGGGAGTTGGTGATTATTTAGTTGGTGGTGGAACTTTTGGAGAGATTTGGGAGAATTATTGGAGAACGAAAACCTCTCCAATGAAGAATGCACTATATCCAATGAAGAATTAGGATGATGCTTGAGCTCGAGATCGACAACGTGTGACAAGCGCAACGTAAGACAACATCTTTAAATTCTTTTCATGTGCCATTGACAATGTTCATCGTATAAGGGTAGAGAGATTTGAATTATATTTATATATGAGATTAAAACTCCATTCTTCATTGTACACATTTTTGGTTTGGTAAGGCAAATTATATCCCATGACGAGGAGGGTTCGGACAGCAGGAACACGGCCTGATCCTCCCCCCTTTGTGTGTTTCAGTTTGATGATGACAAAGGTGTACCGGAAAAAGGAGCTGGAGGCGCATGGCTTCTGGGTCGTCGCAAGGGCGCAACACTTCCATGTCATGCAGAGGAACCGTGGCTGTGAGGGCCATGAAAGATGGAGAAGAGAAGCATTGTCACGCCGCTCGGTGGAGCCGAAGGCCGCGGCCAGGTCGGGCAGCGGCTGTGGTGGTGCATCGCCGTCATGCTGCGAGGAGTGCAGCAGTACCATGGCACCATCATGCCGTGGTGGAGGTGATGAGGTAGCCGGCCAGGCCAGCCACCGTGGAGCTAGACAAGGGCGACCACCTGTGTCCTGCGGCTCCAGAACCGGCGCAAAGCGCCCGTTCTGTTAGACAAACTGGGGGGGCAGCCTCCTCCCACGTAAATCTGACTGGGATTCCATAGTCTAGTCTGCCACGGCCTGACCTCCCCTAGGACAAGCTACCCATAGCTAGGCCTCCATGGCCGGTCCGCCCCTTCAGGTCGGGCCACTCCTTCGTGTCGGGGATTGCCTTCGGGTTGGGCCACCCATTAGGGCCGAGTCGCTCCCTTGGTATGGACCTCCCACTAGGGCTGGTCCGACCACTCGTGTCGGGTTCCATCCGTGAACTAGGCCAGACCATAGTTCGGACCGGTTCTGGCCAGGTCTGTCGACTGGGTTGGACATGACCTGAACCCACTATGGCTCTTTACACCTTTTAGCCAGCATCTTAGGCTACGTGTGTCCGATCAACGAACCATCTGCGGCGATGGAATTTTTGAAGTGAGATGATTCTATTGGTATACTCGAGTTGTGTTTCAGACGCAGTTGGGGTATGGTCGAGATGGTTTGAGCATAAAAACCAACCGGGCCCCTGGAATGGAAATGCCAATAACTCACAGACTGTGAGTCTCATTAACGCGTCATCAGTCACGTTGGGTTCCTTATGATGAGATAAAACAATGGGATACATCAACTAGATAATTCATGGTAGTTATTGTATTTAATCATGGATCGAGATGTGGACCCTCCTGGAATCGAGTGTGCTGTGTGCGGGACCCCTGGGGCTGGCTGCGTCTGAGATGACAGGATCCTCCTTGGGTTCGAGAGTGACGATATTGTACCAGGATCCTCTGTGGGTTCGACAAAAATGACTTATATACTAGGATCCTCTGTGGGTTCGACAACAATAAATTCTATACCTGGATCCTTTGTGAGTTCGACGACAATGATTACTGTACCGGGATCCTCCAGGGGTTCGATAGTGATGAATTCGGTACGAGGATCCGACGTGGGTTCGACAGTGCTAATATTGTTCCATGATCTTATGTGGGTGCAACAAAGGAGTTGATTAAGTGGCTAAAACTAATCATCTATACTCGTCTACAAGATTAGTATACCTGTGTGAGATGAGTCTTGACTTTCAGTCGATATCATCGAGATAATCTACTTTACTTCCTTTGTGGAATTGGTTGTTCTTGGCCTCGAGAGTTGGAGCCTGAATGTGATTTGAAACATAGATATATGTATGGTAATATACCTAAGTATGGTTGGTTGATACTTCGTGATTGTGTTTCATTTGTGTTTTATCCATAGTGGATTATGGGAGTCCTCTAGGGGTCTCGGGGTCCTCTATAGATTATTGTTATACTCACCCCTGCACGGGCTTCTCTATAACCTTATTGTGTTCCGTGCAGATGACAGTCAACAATGATCAAGGCTGAGGGTGACAGACATGAGACTCCTCAGAGCTGTACTAGACGGGATGTACCCCAGGGATGAGTGTTCGAGTTCTGTACCTACCATTCAGGTAGGATTCACTTGTGGAATATCCACGAGCTATTTTTTCCTTTTTACTTGTACTTGTACTTGTTGTTCAGTTGGGTTTGTATAATGACACACTTACGTTCAGCACACTTTTCTATTCTATTTTAGTAATTTTTTCCTCTACTACTTGTGTTCAGACTATGTGTGTTACTAGTTTAAAGGAAATGCCTTCCTTTTTTTCAGGGATTTGGCTTTGGAGCTATTCAACAACCCCTACCCTATGGAAGGCGGGTTTGGGGAAGTCACAGCACAGCCCCGATGATGGGTTGTGACAATATTGATATGTCGTTTTGACATAGGTGTTTCTATAATCTCATTATAATTCATTTTTTTTATTTACTTGGATATTATACTATCTCATTAAAAAGATATATTTCATTGCTTCCACATAGTTTTTAATCTATTTAATTATAGGATTTTCTACATGGATAATCCATTATTATAATTTGTTTTTTATCTATCTTAATATTTCACATTAATGTATTCATTGAATGTCTAAAAAAATCAATGGTGATTTTTGATCCGAGATTTGGATTCTCCCTCAATAGAGGTATTAGAGGTGATGGTTCGGGCTTGATGGTTTCATGGAAATTTTGGATGTTTTTAATAGGATCAAATACATGTGTTCAATAAAGTGTATGTTTTAGATGAAAATCGAGGATATAATAGATTTTACAGGTCCTATATGTAATTATTTTTTTCAGAATGTGTGACTGGTGAAGAAATAATTGAAAAATTGAATATTGAGGTGATATGCTAACTGTTCATGGGATTTTGGGTTGTGTGTGAAATTTCTTTCTATGGGTAATCTGGATTAGGTGGTGATCATGATTTTTGAAAGAGATAGTTATTTATGGGTATACTCATAACATATATGATAATATATATTTAGATATGATGAAGACATCAATGATTGGTTTTCATTTTCATGGGGACCCGTCATGTTTTTTCTATATAAAATAATGGTGTCATCAAAATTTATGCAGATGATGATGGTTGGGGAAGTTCCAATAGCATTTTTTTCTCACTGAGTTTCATTGATACTATATCCATGGATGTGTAATAGGGGAGATTTATTGGATTTATCCCTTGATGGTATCAAATTTTGATATAATATGGTTTTTTTATTTATAGATATCTTTAATTCTATCACAAAACTTTTCTACATGTGTTTCCCATGGGGATATATATCATTTATATCTACTAAAATGAAAGAATAGATTGATTATTCTAAATGGTAGATACATGTGTTTTTTAAATTTTCATATAGTATTTTAAATCCCTTCTCTATTTGTAAATGTATATATTGACGTTTTTAGAAGGGTATGCACTTTCTGGTGATCAAATGATAGTGATTTTCTTAAGATTTTGTCCACCAAGATCACGAGGAAAGGTGCCTTCGTATTTATGGTAGCCTATATTGCTCATCAGCGTTATTAAATGATCCATTGATGGTGGATAAATGATATTATGGGATACTATGTTTGTTGTATAATGTGTGGTGAATAAACATAGAATAAGTGTAGAGCAGTAGTGATGAGATAGAATATTGGGCCATGTGTTGAATGCATTCTTGATTATGATGATCAGGTACCATTTCTAGGTTGATGATCAGTGATACATCATGACTGAAAAATAATGATAGAGAGAGAAACTCATTGGGTGATTCAAGAGGGAGTTAGGATGAATCATATTAAGATGAAGATCCAGGAGGTATTAGAGTTTCATCAACCAAATGGTGACATTTTTTCAAATATATATTTCCAAGCATTGTGTTTTGATCGAGGTGATTTTTAAAGAGAAAAATTAAGATTATCATTTTGTGGTTTCTATATATATTTTTCTATTTTTTCAATGAAATTCATACTATTGCAATACTTTTATTTTTAAACTTAATTCATGTTTTATATTTCAATGTTCTGCCATGGTTTTTAATCCACTGTATCTGATAGGTTTTTCGCATTAAATATCATGTGTGATAATTCTTTTATTAGTGTAGGATTTCACTTCCATTAATCCATATTATTTATCATAATATTTCCTAAAGTTATTTTTGACTAGGGATCATAATTAACCATAAACAGGAAGTTATTGGATCTGGAATGATGTCATACAACATAGGATACGTAGAGAAGGAATAAATAATGACACAAAATCCATATCTTCCATGTTACTAAATCAAATGATTGTTCACCCCCGCATGTTGATCACAATTCTTGTGAAAAATTAAAGAATCATATAGTTCTCAAGAGACCAATTCGATTGAATATAAGTCATTACTTGTTTTTTCATAAAGAATATATCCTTTGATAAAATGATTTTCCAACGTTTGTAAAATTAGATTTCAACGTGTTTCTAAAAGATCAAAAGAAGGATATTACTGACATAACATAGTAAATAAATTTCCTATTCTTGAAGGATTTATATATTTTAAATTAAATTTCTCTCAATATTAATTGATATCAGGTTTTCAAAATAATTTTATTTGGAAAGATAGTTATCCTTCACAAGAGATAGGTTGGTGAAGATTTATTTTTGGACATTAAGAGTATGTTTAGATCCCCAATATCACCTTGTTAGAAGTATACTAACCAAATTAATAGTAATTATATTATACATGGATAATATATATGATTCTTATGGAAAAATTAAATAAGAATATCTATATAAATATAGTATAATTGTGAGATAAAAACTATACTTACATTTATTTTCTAAATTTCATAATAGAAAATTTTCCAATCAGTCTGGCCGGACTACAATACTGATTCCCATGAGGGATTGAAATGGATATGTGGAATATAAATACCATATAAATATTTAATGATTTAAGAATTAATTTAATCATGAACTATGTTTTTTTAAATAATATTGATCAATTGACAGGAATAAAAGGAAACTCCCATCATGTTTACTATCACATAATGTAGGTCATAAAATACTTATGCATTTATATGAAATCATATGAATTGTTTTCAATTATAGGTTGAAATTTTTTTATTTTCAATTGACATATTTCTCTCAGTTAAATATGGATGGCATGTATATATTTTTTATATAATATTAAATTATATTTTGAACATATAATGAATTAAAATTATAATAATTTTTTTACATAAATGTTTCTTATATTGCAATGAAATAATTATTATTTATTTTAGGTACATTTCAATAATTTCATCATATTTTTGACATTGGATTCAATTTATCAATGATTAAATATTTCTATCAAATCAATAATTTATTTATTTATTTTTAAAACATATGATATTATCTAATAATTCATTTGATAAGTTGAAATGTGAGAAATATATAACAAGTTTTAGAAGTTAAAAAACTATATTCAGAAGTAACTATGATTTATATTGGAACCTTCATGAAAGAGATTGTATTATTGGATTTTAATGGATGTAAAAATTATAATTTCATAAAGATATAAGAATTTATTATGGTAGTGAAAAAATCCTCTTGAAACCTATTTCTATCCAATACATACATTTTTTTTGAATGGTAGATCCTGTAGATGAATATTCCTTTAAATTGTTACTAAAAAAACAAATATTATAGATGCTTTAAAAATTATTATTCAACTTGTAGAAGATGTGGAATCTCATGAGGTATATAAATCATGATATACACATTATATGTATTTTTAAATGAAAAAATTATATTATAATGAAATACTCTATTTTCATAAGTATCTTATTTTATTTAACATTTTGGAATTAAATGTTAACATTTATAATTTTTTGGTCTTATTTTTGAATGAATTTAGTGTTAAAAGACATCAGTAATTAGATAAACCTGAAAAAAATTGAATATAAATAGAAAGTTACGATTGAGGAAGTTATTTGACCAACTTCCTTATCTATATCAGTCTTTATGAGGATTGTGGATCTATTGTATGTGTGTGATGTTATCAATAATGATTGAAATGGATGTACTAGTGATATAGAAAAAACAATAGATGATGTGATCTTGGTGATATTGGACTATTTACTGATAGAATATAATGTAATATGGTTATTACATTTCCCATAATGTTTTGTTATTTGGATTTAAATACTAATTGGGAATTCTTATTAATAATTTATATTTTTTCATGTTATGTTGGCATAAAATATTCATTCGATAAATAAATACATTATCATAGAAACTATTGCATTTAAATATATTGATCATATTTTTAATGTATTTTTAAAACACCATAAAAATTAAAAATGACTTATAGCCTCATTAAATCAGGATCATTTTTCATTAAAAAACATTAATATACAGCAAATGTTCATACTATTACATCAAAACGGACACTCATAATCATGACAAGGAATGTCACACGTTACTATGTTTATATGATATTCCATTATATGCCTAGGATTTTTACTATTGTCCAGTATTATTTTCAACTATCATTTTTAATATGTAGTTAATTCTGCATATTTGAATTTGAAGACAGGTTTTCCCATTTGTGAGGAAAATCCCTCCTATGGTGTAATTCATTGAAGTGACGACACTTGTTAACCTAATAACTCTAGAAACACTAATGATTTTATTTAATATCACTAAAATTCTCAACAAGGCAATGATATTCTTCTAGGTTTAGATTGAAACAATATGGTACTACACGGCAATCATAGTGTCGTTTTTCCCCAATCCTCCTCTAATAAAATTTGAAATTAATATTCCCCAATAGGTTATGTGACTATATTTTTTCTTAGTCTTATTCCCCAGTGTTTTCTTTCTAGGAAAAAATAACTAATTGAAGAAGAAGAAGAAGGCGGAAAATATAATTTATTTCAAGTTAATGATTTATTATTATTACTCTTAAATCTGTTTCATCTTTATTAGTGGAAATATTCATTTCTAATTAATAAAAATTATATTTTATACTATTATTATTAAATTTTTAAAATGAAGTTCTTTTAGGAAGTCTTGTTTCATTGTTGTATTTCTGTATTTTTCTTATTAAAAAATCATTGATTTAGTTTTAGAATCTATTATTTCTTATGTGAATAGAACAAAAATATTATTTTACCATTTTACAGATGAATATTTCATTTTAATTAAAATGGAGGTTTTATGAACCCCTCTAGTAGAAATTACACTAGATATTCTATTGAAAGATCTAGTGAAATCTCTATTGTGAGTCCAATCCACAATGTATTTACTAGGAAATTAATTTGGAATATCTAGTGAAAATTACACTAAAACATATAGTGTATATTCCACTTAAACCTCTAGTGGAAGTTCCAATCCTATTCTTGGAAGTGTGCCTTAAATTTTGAATGAAACCTATATTATAATTAATTGACTCCATGAAAACATGTTTTGTATCATAATATAATTGTTGAACGATTGTGTTTAGAATTATATTATTTTTTGTCACTATAATTTTGAATTAATCTTAAACTATGTTTTTAAATTTAGATTCCATTACAATTTATAGTGGATATTCCACTGGATCATCAAATGGATCTTTTACTAGAACATCCACTATGATATCCAATGTAAATTCTTTCCCCATTTTAGATAATTACAGTGCAATGCTACCATAAGTGTTGAATAAAACTTGTATTATAATATGTTTAATCCAAAAGAACATGGTTTCTTTATTTCACTAATATTTTTACCATAAATTTGGTAGAATTGTTCTATTATTTCCCAACTATAATATCCACTTGATATAACACTACAACTTCCAATTGATCTTCCTGTCTTATTATAGAAAATAAAAATGTAAATAAATCTTATATTTTGACTGAAACATATATAGAAATTTTTGGAATCTATAATTTACAATATTCTATATTAAACTAATATTTTACTAGATTGATGAGGGAATTGGTATTTTCACCATTTGATCATCCAGAAGATTTTCCTTTTAAACTTCAACAAGATCATATAGTTGTACTTCCAGTACAATTCTATGTTATATGATTCCCGCTATATTGTTTAAATTTCAATTTTTATTTGTGAATTTTAGGTCAAATATGAAAACACTGAAATATTATCTACCAGAAAAAAATAATAAATACATATATATGGAAAAGGTTACAAAATAATTAAATATAATAAATAAAAAACAACTGACATTTGTTACTTCTATTGATTCATAGGGTCATATTAATGAAAAAAAACTTCTCCATTTATACACATGTGCTACTATGTTTTCCTCAACTATGGTTTATTACCCGAGTTTCTATTTCATTAATTATGTTGATACGTTGACAAACATGAGAAAACTAAAGTGGTTTCATTAATTCCACAAATACATGATGAAATATATTAATTATTTTCTCAAATATATGATAATGACTATGGGAGATATTAAGTCACAACTTTCCTGATTTTAAATCTATCTACACTTTAATGTATAATCAGTCTCCATACAACTATTATTATTATAGTATTTGTATTTTGAAGAAGGAATACTACTGAAATAAAATGAACATTATGGAAATACATCACTCATAAAATGGAGCTTCTATAATTTTGATTTTAGTGTTAGGAAACCAAATATTCAATAAGTAGTAAGCAATAGGGTATGTATTCCAATTGCAGTATTATATTAAATATTCTATCATCAAAAAATATTATGTAAAATGAAATATTATTGATGAGGTATCATGGATAATGTGTTCGAGAGACATCACCCTATGTGGAATTTGTTGTAACAAAAATGAAAATTATTGATGACAAGGGAAAAATAAACTCTCTTGACAAAGAAAATGTGTTAGAAAAAAATAGAGACAATAAAATTAAATATTAAGACATAAGTAGAAAAAATTGAAAAAACAAAAAAAAATGGTGAGTGAAAAAACCATGAAAGTTGTAGGAAAAATTCAAATTTTCCTCTATTGAAAGGAAGAAAAAACTTTATATGAGGGATCTAAAAAGAGAAGAATCCACTAAGGAAACTGAGAATGAGGAGGAGTAAAAAAAATTACAAACTAGTTGGACAAATTACATCTCTCCCAGATAACATACCCGATGAAAAGATGGAAGAACTTACACGTATAACCCTATCATTGATTATAAATTTAATATCACGAATAATAAATGAAAATAAGTTATATTTGGTGTATGTTTATGAAATTGGAGTTAGAATAATAACAACAACTACTAATACAAACTCAAAATCAAATGAAGATCTATATGAGATTGGAAAAATCGACATATCCAGATTTTCATTGATACAAGAACATATAAGGGATGATATGGGGGAGGTTTTCATACAAAAATATGTCAGGTAGAGTCCACGATTCCAAAAAACAAACTTTGAGCACCATGATAATATTATGGAGTTGGAACACACCTCACATGTGGTTAGTAAAAAGGGAATGACAACAGTTAATTTAATTTATCTATTAGTTTTTCCTTATCATTATATGTTTTATTCTAAGTAAATATTATCTGTTTGTAGTGAATAGTTTTTGTTAATATAAAATAATGTTCTAGTAAGTAAAAATGGATGATTTTTCCTCACCCTTCATCTAATAAATGACGATTAATAAGGTTATTATTTATGTTAAATAAGATAATTTAAAAAAATAAATTACATTCACATCCTCCAATAAATTTTGATGATATAGGTTAATAGATTCATGTAGCTAAAAAATAAAATGGGAGTGTGAAAATGGGTACGCTATTAGAAATTTCATAGATAAATCAATAATTATTACTTGTTCTTCTATGTTTGGTATAATATTGTATACATTCATTATGTTTGAAATATAATAGTTCATAGTGGGTCTATCTTTTTTAGTATTTCCAAGATTGATTGTAACGTCCCGACCCTGAAGCCACTAAATCGGTGCTCCGAGATAGGTGGTTACAAGACCTTAAGCATGGCTCCCTATACACCAAAGGCTTTCGACTAGCAGGAGGGGTCTATGTAGTCAAGTTGGGAGACTATACCCCCTTTTTATCCAAGAAAGCCACAACATAAACACCCAATAGTTGAAACAATAATCAATAAACAAGAAACATGAGAAACAAAAAATTACAACATTAAATATTCCATGTTATACGACATGTGAAAAAGTGAACAAAATCCGAAAATAAGGACAACATCCAAAACCCCCAAAATGGCCCTGACTCCAAGTCTGGATCCTCCACCAAGTTCTACCCATGCCAATCACTATCTTGCAAGGACCATTTCCCTTCTCCTGACCTGCAAACATGAATTCTACTCGAGTACCCAACGACGGCCTGAGTAGGGTGTGGGTACAACTCAGTAGGCCACCACCAACGGTGTCTACAAAATATCCAGTACAAATAGGTAGTGCATGAAAAAAGGAAATGAATGTTAATTTCCAAGTAATTACTTAATATTCCAATAACCAATTTAGAGCGCAAACCATTTCAATTCCATTACCATTTATTCATTACCATTGACCATCACTTACTATTTTATCACATTTCCATGGGCTAATCACATGCATTATGATACATGGGTCTAAGGACAAAATTCACATGCAGGAGGGTAAACACCTTGTAATCCTATCTCATTATGACTAACTCCCACATAGCAACCATAACCTCACCTTGAAGCCTTAGTCTGGGTGGATGACACCATTAGGATAAAGGAGCCTCAGTCCCCATTCCTAACCCATGCATTTAGGGTGGAGTTCAGAGCATCAGTCTTCGCTCGACCCATGGTCGTAGATACTCAAGTCATACCCCACAATACCAAACCCTGTGGACATGCTTATATATATAAGTAACCATAATCCTCCCATACCATTTCCCCATGGACAAATCATTCACAACACAAGGGAAATTCACATCATGCCTTAACCTATTAACACATTACCATTTCAAATAATTTATCCATTGACCCAATTACCATGTTTTATGCCTATCTCACTATTCAATCATCACTAGACCCATAATTCATCCCATTATCATCTTTAATCAGTTTACACATTAACCCATTTAACACGTTCATCATTCCCATGAATCAACCAGTCAACCCTTCCCAATTAACCATTATGTTATTAACATGTCTAGGTGCATCACCAAACTTCTATTCCAAGTTCAGAAATTCATGCCAACATATTCGTCAAGGGCTATACAATTCATTACAACAAGGTCACTTGTTTAATATCAAACCCTAAATCTGGGAAATGTCGGCACATCCCAGGATGGCCCAAATTAGGTCAAATCTATCCCAATACATCCCACAGGGATCGTGAGTTTTCCAATTTTCCATTTTAAACACCATTATTACCAAAAAATCTAAGGTTATCCAAAACATAACCAAAGGAAAGAAAGAACACAACTAAACATGCATAAAACCCTAAATAACCATGCGATATAACTTGTAGACCACCTACCTCAAAACCACGGTTGAATGCACTCTCAATTGAGTCCTTAGACCTCGATATGACCAACCTTTGGAGCTTCCACCCGGAGCTTCAATCCATAACCAATGGCACCAAAAACACCTTATAAACGAGGGAGATTGATCTCTTGGAGCTCTTGGGTGAATTGGTTCGTCCCTAGGGTGAATAGGGTGGAATGGGAGGAAAATACTGAGTGGGGTTTAAATGCCCAGAGTGGCATTTTTTGTAAATTTTCCAAACATTAAGTGGATGCACGGTTTGTCTGCATGGTTTGGAAAACCATGCGCAAACTGTGCGTATGCCACTTCCCGGAGGAGGAGGAGTGACACAATATAGCCACATGGTTTGGAAAACCTTTCGCAAACCATGCGCTCGCTTCTGTCCAGAGGAGGGAGGGTCTCACGGTTTCGCCTGGACAGGCCGCACGGTTTGGCTGACCATGCGGAGGTCTTGCGCCTTGGTCTGCATTGCCCAGAAATCCCTTATTCTATTCCCCGAGCCCCCTTAACACCCACAAGGTTTCTCAAACTTTCACAAAACCTTATAAATTCGAAAAAGCAAGGGTATAACCAAGAACACAACCAAAACATACCTTTCAAAAAACAGGGATCCCACAACCTCCCCACCTTACAACGGCTCGTCCCTGAGCTGAGTTCCCAAGACTCATTGCTCCATCGAAGAGAAGAGTTTGGGCCACTGAGCCTACAGATCTAATTCCTGATCCCATGTGTCTTCCTGAACTATCCCATGCTACCATAGGACTCACACTAATGGCATAACCTTGCCTCCCAAGACCTTTTCACTATGATCCACCACACGAATCATATGCTCCTCAAAGGATGCATGCCACAAGCTCCACGTCCTCAACATCAACCACGTGAGATGGGTCAGGGTGATACCATTGAAGCTGAAACACAATAAACAAATCATGAATCCCACTATACCGTTGTGGATGATCCAATCGGTAAGCCACTGGTCTGATCTTCTCCAAAATATCAAAAGGTCCCACATACCTCGACCCCAACTTACCTTGATTTCGAATCCGATGGTGACCCAACCATGGAGACACCCGAAGGAACACTTTATCACCCACCCCAAACTCAAGAGGTCTCTGCCTCCGATTTTCATATGAATTATTCCTATTCTAAGCTGTATCCATTTTCTACCTAATCAACTGAACTCTCTCAGAAGTCTCATTCATGAGACTCAGCCCCAACAACTCGGATTCATTGTCCTCTAGCAAACACAACAGAGATCTACATGGTCTCCCATAAAGCGCCTCAAACGGTTCCATCTGAATTGTAGCATGAAAACTGTTATTGTAGTCAAACTCAACTAATGATAGGAGTCTCTCCGAAGAACCACCAAATTCCAAGACATAAGAACTTAACATGTCTTCCAACACTTGGATAGTATGCTCTGACTGCCCGTCCGTCTGTGGGGGGAAAGTTGTACTCAAAAACACTTGCGTACCCAGCACCTTCTGCATCCCTTTCCAGAAACGCGACATGAAATGCATATCTCGGCCTAAAACTATTTTCCTCGACACCCCATGAAACCACACTATCTCTGGAACGTATAACTCACCCAACTGGTCGACTGTGAAGGTCTCTTGAATTTGTAAAAATGAGCCACTTTTGTAAACTGATCCACAACAACCCAGATTGCATCATTATTTCATGGCATCCTTGCATGACCCATGGAAAAATCCATCATTAAATCATCCCACTTTTATTCCGGAATGGGAAATGGATGCAACAAACCACCTAGGCGTTGATGCTCGGCCTTCACCTGCTGACAGTTAAGGCACCGTGCCACTAAGCGCGCAACTTCATTTTTCAATCCAGGACACCAAGACTGCCTTTGGAGATCATGGTACATCTTGGTCAAACTAGGATGCACAACCTCATGATCACGAATAGGAACAACACTGTCCACGCCGATGGCCCAACCAAATGGTAGCTCCCCACCTTTATGCTTTTCTCTTAGGGCCAACTACTCAGGATCATCAATATGACCTTCCTTAACTTGACTCAAAAGTGTTGAATAAATCATAAAGGAATCGTGAGTGGCCTGACCATTATCCTCTTTCACCTCTAGGTGCATCTCTTCCATAAAATCCATCACCATCCACTCGGTGATGGACTCCAGAACCGCCTGCTTCTGACCCTTCCTGCTCAGAGCATCAGCAACACTATTTCCCTTTCCTGGCATGTACACCAACTCAAAGTCATAACACTGGAGATATTCAACCCATCTTCACTGATGAAGATTCAGATCCCATTGGGATGATATGTACTATAAATTCTTATGGTCGGTAAACATACTAAACGGTTCTCCCAACAAATAGTGCCTCCAACACTTCAAGGCATACACTACTACAGCCAACTCAGGATTATGAGTGGGGTAGTTCTGCTCATGGGTTCTCAACTACCTTGACCCAAAAGCCACAAATCCCTTATCTTGCATCAACACAACCCCATGTCCAATTCCTAGCGCATCACAAAACACTATATACATGTTACCCGACCTAGGTAAGATCAAGATAGGTGCGGTCGTCATCCGCTTCTTCTACTCTTGGAAATAATTATTACAAGCCCCAGACCACTCATACCCGATTCCCTTCCTTGTGAAGCCAGAGAGTGGTTCTTCCAAGTGAGAGAAATCCCAAATGAACTTTTGGTAATACCCGACCAAACCCAGAAAACTCCGAACATCAGAAACACTCTTGGCCCGCTCCCATGATACAACTTCCTGCACTTTCTCTGGATCAACTGACACACCTACCTCTAAGATGATGTGACCCATAAAATGCACCTCACCTATCCAGAATTGACACTTTGAAAGCTTGGCGTATAGTCGATGATCTCTTAGAGTACCCAGGACGATGTCAAGATATTTGTCATGATCACCGTGAGTTTTCGAGTACAGTAAGATATCATCAAAAAAGACAACCACAAACCAATCAATATAGGGATGAAATATCTGGTTCATCAAATCCATAAACATCGCTGGTGCATTGGTCAATCCGAATGGCATTACCATGAACTCATACAACCCGTACAGACTCCGGAAAGCTGTCCGCGGTACGTCAGAAGACCTCACTCTTAACTGGTGATAACCTGACCTCAGATAAATCTTTGAAAACAATAATGCGCCCATAAACTGATCAAACATGTCATAATTCTGGGATGAGGGTACCGATTTTTCACTATCATCTGATTCAACTTCCGATAGTCAACACACAGCCTTAATGACCCATCGGACTTTTTTTCAAAAAGCACGGTAGATCCCCAAGGATACGTACTAGGACGGATAAACCCATTACGCTCTAACACCTCAAGCTAAACCTTGACATACTGGAGTTCTTCCGGTGTCATTTGGTATGGTGGAATTGAAAGTGGATCCGCTCCCGGCAGCATCTCGATCGTGAACTCAACATCCCTCTAGGGTGGTAACCCCGAGAAATCCTTAGGAAACACATCCTGAAAACAATCCACCTCATGAGGAAAACTATTTTGTCCCTTTCCCTAATCATAATCAAGAATTAGACATGCCACTTGATCCGTGAGTCCACTTGTCTGTTGACAAAACGGCCCCGCATGCCCTGCTCAAACATCCCATTCGCCACGGTGGACATAAGAGTCACCCTCAAGAGATCTGAACGATACTCTACCATAATAACAGTATATATACGCCTGACACAACACCAAAAAATCCATTCCATAGATTAGGTCAAACCCAGACATCTAGAGAATGAACAAGTCCCACAAAAATGATACCCTCCATCTTCCAAGGTGTATTCCTTACGCTACTTGATATCCTCAACCCGCACTCCCAACGGGGTATCAATTGACATCACTCTACACACTCTCTCTACTAGTAAACCCAGCACTACCACAAGTTGATAAGAGAAAAAAGAGTGTGTTGATCCCATGTAAAAAAATGAACTATAAAATGTATAAGCTACAAGGATTGTACCTCAAACAGTTGACGGTCTCGCTTTGCCATCACCAGGCACAAACTGAACTGCCTGAAGCTGACCTGCCCCTCTACTATGGGCTCCAACCTGTTTACTTTTTGCTACACTACCCTGCTGGTGTGATCTATCTTGCCTTGGTGTTCCATGTCCACCGCCCCTACTAGTACGGACCGTGGTGCTCCAACTCCCTACTTGATATGGGGCAACTGATCCTCTTCTAGTATCCGGTATCTTCTTTCAACCATCATGCTCCCTTGCCTGCTGAGGATTCCTGCAAAACCTCTACTCATGTCCCATCCTTCCACATGAATGACACTCAACTGGAGAACGAGTACACTAACCATGCACATGCGCCGACATACCGCACTGATAGCAGAACACCTGATTCCCACTTTGAGAGGCTGACCCTCTCTTCTGATCACCTTGCTGGAAACATTCCAAACGATGCTTTCAACCTTTAGAAGATGCACCACTTGTCCGCCCAGCTAGCACGAAAAGCCCACCACATGAAGCTCCCTTCAGTTTCCCTTCAGATATGAGTGCCTGATCTATCACCTCTTCAAACCTCTTCAAGAGAAATATATTTACATGTGACCTGATCTCATGTCTCGGCCCATCCTCGAAACACCTTTCTACCGCTGCCTCATCCCCGGCTAACACTGGGATGAAATGTCGCATATTAGTGAAGTGACTAGCATAGTCCATCACCGATAGAGATCCTTGAGTTAGGTGCATAATCTCTATATCCCTCTCCTATCTCAACGTCTATGGGTAGAAATTCTCCATAAATTTCTCCTGAAAAACCTTCCATGACATCCCCTCATCCTTCTCGGTTTGAGCCTGAATGTCCCACCAATGCCTAGCCTGGCCCCGCAACATGTAAATGACCATCTTTACTCTCTTTTCGACATGGGTCTCTAGATGATCCAATATCGTCTGGATAGACACTAACCAGAACTCTGATGCCTCTGGTCCACCCACTTTGGTGAAGGTCGGAGGGTACTGCAACTGGAAATCCTTGGTCAGCTCAAACACACTCGGTGCAACCCGCCATGGTTCCTGATCCATCATTTTTATAAGGCGAGCCAAGTTCTCTCGGAACTGGTCTTCTCTACCATCATTGATCCCCACATTTTCATTCTCTTCTACCGAATGAGTGTTCTCAGCAACATTCTCTCGTTTCCCAACTGGAAACCGACGTCGTGGTGACATCTCTCTACAATTCCAAGCACAATATTTAGAATGCATACCATAAAACTTTCATGACTTCATCACAAAGGAATACCTAAGAGCCACAATAACCCACTTTCATATACTAATTATACAACATTAACACATTAAATTCACCACCTCGATCATCCCTACTGCGGGACATGGTCCACATGGGGTAAGAAACCATGCACTATCACCAAACTCACACAACCCTTTACAAAACATTTTCCACTTCATTTGAAAACCTTATTTTTTTCATTAAACAAAAGTTACCAACATTTTTAATTCATTCTTATCATTATTTTTTGGTTTCATGAAATGAACGATGCACCCTACTTTACTGCCTCCCACACCCACCCCGTGCGTGTGCCTATCACATTGCATGTCACCTATCTCCCCAGGTGCCTAAAAATGATGCATGAATGAAAATCCTCGTGCCGTTAAGGCCACGAGCCAAATATCATGAAATAGTCACATCAAACCACATGTGCATCACCCAACAGTGAAATATCATTAACTATAACAACAAACGACCCGGAATAACAATTCCCACCCATGATGACTTGGGTTTTCCCTCGTAAATGGGTTAGCTACTCCCAAGCACAAGCTCATTATCAAGGCCTGACACGTCTAATCCCTTACCTACCAATCCCAAATAAAAAACCCATAGATAATGAGAAGAAAGACCTCCTATGATACCACTTTGTGACTTCCCCATCCAAAAATCCATGAAACAGGTGCTCCAAGACGGGTGGTTGCAAGACCTTAAGCATGCCTCCCCATACGCTAAAGGTTGCCGACTAGCAGTAGGGGTCTATGTAGTCATGTGGGGATACTATACCCCCTATATATCAGAGTAAGGCACAATAGAAACACCCAATAATAGAAACAATAATAAATAAACAAGAAACTTGAGAAACAACCAAATCTATAATTAAATAGGCCATGTCATTCTACAAGTGAATAAGTAAACAAACGCCCAAAATAAGGACAACAACCAAAATCCACAAAATGGTCCCGACTCCATATCTGGATCATCCACCAAGTTCTACCCATGCCACTCACTATCTAGAAAGGACCCTTGCCCTTATCATGACCTGCAAACAAGATGTTTTCTCGGGTACCCAACGAAGGCCCAAGCAGGGTTTGAGTACAACTCAGTAGGCCACCACCAACAGTGTCTAAAAAATATCCAGTACAAATAGGTAGTGAATGAAAAAAGTAAATGAATGATAATTTCCAAGTAATTACTTAAGGTTCAATTAACCAGTTTAGATCCAAAACCATTTCCATTCCATTAACATTCATTTATTACCATTGACCATCACTTACCATTTCATAACATTTCCATGGGAGAATCACATGAATTAGGTTACATGGTTCTAAGGTCAACATTGACATGAAGGAGGGTAAACACATTTTTATCCTATCTCATTTATACTAACTCCCTCATAGAAACAATATCCTCACATTAAAGCCTCAGTTCGGGTGGTTGAAACTATTAAGTGAAAGGAGCCTCAGTCCCCATTCCTAACCCATGCATTTAGGGTGGAGTTCGGAGCATCAGTCTTCGCTCGACCCATGGGTGTCGATTCTCAATTCATACCCAAAACTACCTAGCCATGTGAACATGCTTATATATATAAGTAACCATAAACCTCACATACCATTTCCCCTTCGACAAAGCATTCACAACACACGGGAAATTCACATCATTCCTTAACCCATTAACACATTACCATTTCACATCATTTAACAATTCACCCAATTCCCATGTTGTATGCCTATCTCATTAATCATTTATCACTAGACCCATAATTCATCCCATTATGGTCTTTAATCAATTTACACATTAACCCATTTAACCCGTTCATAGTTCCCATGAATCAGCCATTCAACCCATTCCAATTAACCCTTAGGTTGTTCCCAGGTCTAGGTGCATCACCAAACTTATATTCCAAGTTCAACCAATCATGCAAACATATTCGTCAAGGGCTCTACAATTCATTACTAAAAGTTCACTTGTTTAATATCGATCCATAAATCTGGGAAATACCGGCACATCCCATGGATGACCCCAATTAGGTCAAGTCTATCCCAACACATCCCACGGGGATGATTAGGGTTCCCATTTACCATTTTAAACACCATTATTACCAAACATTCCATGGTTATCCAAACCATAACAAAAGGAAATCAAGAACACAACTAAACATTCACAAAACTCTATATAACCATGGGATATAACATTTATACCACCTTCCTCGAAACCGTGGTTGAATGCACTTTCAATCGTGTCCTTCGGCGTTGATTTGACCACCCTTTGGAGATTCGATCTGGAGATTCGATCCGCAACCCACGGCAACAAAAACACCATAGAAATGAGGGATATTTATCACTTGGAGCTTTTGGGGAATTTTTTTGTCCCTAGGGTGAAGAGGGTGGAATGGGAGGAAAATCCCGAGTGGGGTTTAAAAGCCCGGAGTGGCAATTTTGTAAATTTTCCCAACTTTAAGTTACCACATAGTTTGGAAAACCTTGCGCATGCCACTACCCGGAGGAGGAGTATTAATAGAGTTTAGCCACAAGGTTTGGAAAACCGTGCGTAAATTGTGCGCTCACTTCTATCTAGAGGAGAGAGGGTCGCACAATTTCTTATGGGTAGGCAGCACGGTTTGGCAGACCTTGTGCAGGCCGTGCACCTTGGTCTGCTTTGCCCAGACTTCCCTTCATCCATGCCCCGAGCCCCCGGAACACCCCCATGGCTTCTCACACTTTAATGAAACCTTTTAAAGTACCAAAAGAAAGGGTTTAACCCAGAACACAACAAAAAAATACCTTTCCAAAAATTCGGATCTTACATTCATTAACGGGGAAAATTTTTTAAAGAGATATTTATAGAGAAACCTATTAAAAATAAAGTACAGTTAAATGTAACAATTATCATCCTAATCAACACTAAAAAATTACATTTGAAATTTCTCATTTTTATGGTAGATATAAATTATTTTTTCAATTAAACATAATTAAACCTCAGCTGGGGTGGTGAAATGATCTTTATTAGAAACAAGCATTTATAGTGGTTCATTTTATTCTTTTATACATGAAATCAATTTAAAAATTAACCAAATGAGATAATGAAATTTTCAAAAATATCCACACTTGTAAAAATAATTTATCGAAGAAATAATTTTGAAATGGATCAATGATTACATGTAAAAGATGGCTCTCACATTCATTGTGGAAGATACTCCTCAATAGGGTGTTGTAAGCGTGAATAGTGAAATAAAAGGTTTTTATATTACAGAGATGTTGTAAAAAATTAATAATATAAGAATAATAATTCCCAAGAATAAGTTGATTACCTATAACATTATATTTATCACCGCTTCTTTTCAAACCATTCTAATTGCTTATCAGATAAATATTTTCGAATTAGGATTTTCTTATTGAATTTTAGGCAACCAAAATCTAGATAAAAAATCAATGAGCATTGTTTTATATGTGTGGAATGAATGTGGAATATAAAATCATTTCATATTCCTAGAATTTTATATATTAGTAATTTTCATTCAAAAATTAAGGGAATAAATTTTTTCAATATAAGGTAAGTTATATCAAATTTCTATCTGGATGTATTAGAATTCTATATGAAAAATTTTATCTAGTTCGGTAGGAGTATTTAAACATCATTTCAACATGATGCATATATAAATAGTATGGAATAAAAATAAAGGTTCACTATAAAATGATAGTGTTTCTAAAAATATTGAAATTCTCATAAAGAAATCACTCGTACCGACTAAGGTTTATTTAAATATTGTTCCAATACATTACAAGGAAAACCATTCTATAAATGATTAAATGGATGCTTTATAAATCAAAAAATTATTTCAATGGTGTATAAGCATCAAAAATTAACATAAAAAAACATATTTCACCCAATTTATGTTCTTCTCTGCCTCTCTTTCAATTCTATAGTAGTATAACTCAACAAGAAGTTCAAAATCGGATGATTGTTCATCCTAAAAGAAAGAAACAAAATAATTATATAAATTTTATAAAAGGATGATACCTTTATAAAAATATTATTTAAATGTATTTTGTGGCTATAAAATAAAAATATGATCTTCATTGATCTGAAATTCACATTGTAAAAATAAAAATGGAATCATATTCATGTTACCAATATATGATTGTAGTTATAAATGAAACTATTTATAAAATTAATTAATTACTTCATAATATCATTGGTTTTATTCTTATTTATGTTCAATTGTTTCCACTTTCTAAAACTATTTTACAAATTTTTATTGATTCGATCAACCCCTTAATTTTTTCCCATTTAAAAGAGGCCTTATAAAAATTATGTTACAACTATCATGAATAATAAATTTATCCATTTATTTATTTATGATAGTCATGTTTTTTGAAAAAAAAATTGATAGGGAAATTTAATAACCAATATCAATCTAACACATGGTGGTAATCAAATTCATTCCAATTCATGATAATAATTTCTAAAAATTTTCAATAAATAATAATATATAAGAATTTACATCAACAAAATCTCCTTCAAACATTAGATATTTCCAACTGATTGGGTCCACCTCCTAAAAATATATTTTTTTGATATTAATTTCACATCATGAAGATCACATCTTTTTAAAACATAACAGAAGAGATACCAAAGAGACTAAAACTCTGAACAATATCATTGAATAATTTCATTGGGAGATTCATATGATACACTAAATTTATATTTTATTCCAACCATTATAATAACATAAATAAATTATGAACTTCTTCAAATACATACTATCAAAAAAAAATGAACAAATAATTTGATATTCATGTTGAAATAAATAAAACAACTTTGGTGTATATCTTGTAGAAACCAGAAACATCAATTCATTTTATGGTTTTAGAGTATTAGGAAACATGTCTTGCATCTCAAATTTTTCCTCTCTTACTCAATATAATTTTTCATTCCACCAATCACTCAAACATCAACAAAAAAAAGAAAACAATCCAATTTTTTGGAATGTAATATTTAAGTCATACATTAAAACCTTAACATAATTGTGTGTCATTAATAACCAATTTAAGAAAATTATTTAAAAAGTAATGCACTAACCTTTCTCACAGCATCAATACACCAACTAACAATTGTGATTTCCAATCACCAAATCCCCCTCCATAGGAATCTCACTCCTAGTTAAATTGATGTGAATAATGTTATTGGAACATAAAATTCATAAATATGGTTATAATAGTACATCTAGATTTCATCCATTTACAAAAATGATTAATTACATTTTTCATAAAATGTCATGTACATTGTAAAGGACATGTTCATAATTAAACATTACAAAAGGTCATTCCCATTTTCATGTCCAAATTAGTAAATATAGTTTGAGGTCACTTCATGTGATTCAAAGGTAATTTTTTGAAACAACAAAGAAAATGACATCATGGGTTTATCATATAACAATGATTCCTCAAAAAAATCAATCTACCTATGATGATTGAAATGTATAATGACACCTAACAAATTGTACTATTTACTTTTCATTGGTACCTTATCATATGTATTGATTTAGGATTGTGAAAGAAATCATGATTCCCTTCAACAAATACCTCACATTCTTATTTCCAATAATATTGAAAACTAACCCCCATTCGAGTAAGCCAACCAATACATGTCTCTTTGTGGGTATATTTTACCATGATACCACCAATAAAACATCCTATGACCTTATTTTCAACATGAATAAATGCATTTTATGAAAATTGATTAATCGTTATTCATTTTCTTCAAGCATTTTCAACATATGGTGAACCCATTTAGCCCTTATATGTAATAAGGAAAAATCATGCATACTCAATGGATTTGAATATCTACCCTACAACAGGTTTAATAGATGATGATATGACGTCTCCATCATAATCATTGGGAATATCTACATCATAAAAATTTTAGTTCAAGGAAATTATATAAATTAATAATAAAAATATATTTATTATATTTATTACAAAAATATTATAAATATTAAAATTTAATCTGCAAGTGAATCTTTTTTTGATTATTTAAGTATAGTTCCGCTTTAACATCCACTCAATGTTCTGAAAAAATTATAGGCATTATTCCATTGGATATTATAGTGGATGTTCAAGAACATAATAAAAATAAATATTTAGTAAACTATAAAATTTGGAAACATTATTTTTAGAAAATATGTTCATAAAAAAAGAAATTATTAAAAATATTTTTACATGGGATGCATAATTTTTAATAAAATTACATAATTCACCATTAAATAATGAATATAATATATTATTGAAAATTTAAAAACAATGTATATGTTTTCAAAAAGAAAATATTATAAATTTATAAAGTATAAACATATTTATCAAATAATAACATAAACTAAATATATAATAAATTAACTTGTATGGTATATAGAATATATTTTTAATAATATATATATATATATACAATTATAAATACATTCACTGTTAAAATATAATATCCAATGGATGTTCCAGTTTATGATTTAGTGGTACTTCCACAACACAATAAATAATTATATTTTCAAAACTACAGAAAATATTTTTAATGATTATATTTTATTGAATATATTTATAAAAAATAAAACTATAAAAAATATGTATTACATATGTCACATAATTGTTATGAAAATTACATAATTTACCATTTAAATATGTATATAATATAAGCATAAATAAGTAAATGAAATTTAAATATTTATAAAAATATATATTTACATGTATATAAAATAGAAATATAATTACTAAATAGTAACTAAATTTATAATAAATGAAATTATAATATATATTGAATATTTATTTATAAATACTTTATAAATAACAATTACAATCAATTATGTGTTTCTATAAAAGTTCTCATGAATTTTTTATTAGAAGATATATAATACAACAAAAGAATATATTTATTAAACTATATAATATATTAATAATAATATATTTTTAATAAATTCGCTTATAAAAAAATAAATTATAAAAAAAAATTTAAATTATTTTATATAATGTTTATATAAAAAATATTATTTTCTATTTAAAAATATATATAATATATGCATAAAAATATAAATAAAATATCTATACTTTTGGAATATAAATATTTACACATACATATTATATAAATATATTACTAAAATAATAACTAAAACAAAATTGACAATAAAATAAATTATAATATAACTTAAATATTTATTTTTAAAAAAATGTATAAATAAAAAATTCAAATCCATTAAGTGTTATACAATATGTTCCAGCTGAAGTTCAAGTGGATGTTCTACTATTACTTATAATGGAAGTTCCATAATACTAAAAATATATATTTATACCACTACTTAATATAAAAATAAAAATTAAATTTTTGATAAACATATTTATAAAAATAAATTTTTTAAAAATATGCATTATATTTGGTACACATGTTTTATAAAAAAAATATAATATTATATTTAAAAATGTATATAGCATATCAATAATAATGTTTATGAAATTTATATATTATGTAAAATAATTATTTTAAAGTATATAAAATAGAAATATATTTACAAAATAATATCTAAATTCATATTAAATTCTCTGATATTGAATTTTGAATGTATTTCTTATAAAAAACAATACAAATTAAAATTATAAATCCATTATGTATTACAGTAAAAGATCCCATGAATGTTCTATGGGATCTTCCTATTGAATATCCATTTTATTTTTCAACATATATTCAAGTGATGGTTCCATGACACAAAAAATTATATATTTATAAGACTATTAAATTTATTAATAAAAAGAAAATTTTAAAAAAAAATTATTTTAAATTCAATTATATAAAATATGTTGTACATTTGTTACAAAATTTTTATGAAACATTATATATTGGAATATTTAACTATATATTAACTATAAGAATAGAAATTTGAATTAATTTTATATATTTGGGAAATTTTGTTATTTTTCCACTGATATGATATATTAAATATATTTTTAAAATAATTATTTGTAACAATTTTTAATACAATAAATAATCAAGTGGATATTCTTGTGAATATTCTAGTCCCAAAAAAAAATCTACTTGAACATTCATAGAATCTTGTACTAAATATTTCCATGTATAACAAAAATTATATAAATATATTACCAAAAAGTATTTTTATATAATAAATTTAAAAATATATTTTTAAAATATTTATTGTTATAAAAGTAAATTTATAGTACATTCTCTTATAAAATGTAGATGTTATATATTTTTGACATTATTTTTATAGTTATATTTATATATGAAGTGAAATATCACATGAAATTTTTATTGAAAGCACTAATAATAGTTTTTGTGATATTTTTAATTTCAGGGAAAGTTTTAGTGTAAGATTCAATGAATGTTTTAGAGTAAGCTTCAGGGTCAATATAATTTATTTATATCATTATTATTTTTAGAGAAATAATTAGCATTAGTTTGATTTATTTATTTTCATAAAACATTTACTGAAAGTCATTCCTTTAGTAAAATTCAGAATACGTTATTGGCTTGAAAATATTTCAGGATTACCCAAAAATATAACAACATCAAACTAAAAATAATAGTCTAGAATACCCTCATACATTTTCATTATGACAAAAACAAAAAATGTAAACTCAAAAATGTTGAAGACTATTGTATACTACACCCACAGCTGTAAACCCAATGAAATTGACTGGCACAATTGAAATTGGCATCTAATGAAACCCAGAATAAATGGGCTCTAGTGAATCTGATGATTCACGCTTTCTGCAACTCAGAAAAAATAGAAACAAATTCCATGAAAAACATATCGTCGTGAAATTCTTATCTTCATTTCATGCATTTCATTCCTCACAAGATAATTTATTTCATGTGTTTTATATTCCATGAGATTCAAATACCCTCATGTTTACACAAAATCTAGTTCCAACCATGTGTAAAAATGAATACATGTCGAAATTCCACCAAATCACTAGGGTATCTTTTAAAATACAGAACCAAATATGATAAAATACACCCACAACAAATTATTGGTTAGGGTGTGACAACATGACTGAGATTCTAGTAATACGATCCACATAATCCAAAACTGTATGCTCACATTTTTTAGTTTTATATGTTTTTTCTCTAAAATGGGTAAATGTGAGAAAATTTGGAGGGGTTATGTCGTGTAATGCAGCCATCTATTGGACATCTTCCCCCCACCTCCACCAGGATTTTTTCTTCTATGTTGTCATTCTTCCCCCTTCCCAATTCTTCATCCCTAATGTTTTCTCATTCATTCTATAGATTTCCTTTTAGGTATTTTCATTTGTTTTTTGTCATAGTTGTCATGGACTCTATTGCTTCATGTTTCAATTTATTCTCTTCGACCATAATTTTGTCTGTTCTAGTCCGTTTATGTCTCCCAAAGCTCATATATTATTCTTATATTTTTTGTATCCTTGGTGGTTGTTGACGCTCCTTTCATCACCGAATCTAAAGATTGAAAAAGGGAATATCTGAGCTCAAAATGGTTCGACCTTTGAAGAAAACATCAAAAATCGACAAAGGGATGAACAAAGAAAACTTTGCCCATAGGCCGGGCATGTTTTCCTCATGGTCGCACAAGTGGACTTGCGCGACGCACCTTGGAACACAAGTTACTTGCGCGACCTAATTGATAACTGCTCGGTAACCGCCTGGGGTCTTCTCCTGCCTATAAATAGACTCTTTGGGCCCCGCATTTGAGAGGATCTTTTTTCAGAAACTCGGATTGAAGCTACCGATGCCCAAGTCTCTTATCAAAGCTTCCGGAACACTTCTAAGGTAATTTCATACCTAGAACGGAAGATCTAAAGAGAGGGAGGAAGGCCTATGTGTTGAAACTCATCAACACTTGCGCGCCTGAGTGGCCATCCCTTAAGGGAAGTGGTCACACTTGCGCGCCACCTTACTCCTTCGATAGAACTTGCACGTCCCTTTTCTGGAAGAACCTAATGAGGATTCTAAAGGCTTTAATAAAGAGTCTCTCAAGTATTTCAATGCTGGTTGACCATCGCGCAAGTACACCATGTGTCGCGCAGGTATACCTGTGCGACCAATACTTGCACGCCCACGCAGTACCTGCGCGTCTTCCAATACTTGTGTGCCCCTTCTTTTTTGGGTGCCCATATTGCCCATTTTACCTCTCTTAAGCCATTACTCCATTCCTATTTAAGATCCAGTCTTCAAGACACTCTTCAAAACCATTTATGGCATGATTTCTTGATTTTAATTCCTTATTTGAAAGGAATTCTGTTGAATATCTCTCAAAACCTAGTGATTTAAATATCCTTATGTCACTAAATATGTAGAGTTCATTCATTAAACCTCATCCTCTAAGATGAGAGAATCCTTAACCTGGGTCTCCTTTTCAGGAATAATCCCCAGTCATAAGTCCTCTAATTTGGGCATCCTTCTCAGGAGGAAGCCCCAATCCTTAATCCTTAACCTGGGCCTCCTCTTTAGGAATAAGTCCTAGTCATAATCCCTTAACCTGGGTCTTCTTTTCAGGAATAAGTCCCAGTCATAATTTTGGGCTTCCGTTTTCAGGAGTAAGCCCCAAGTCCCCTAACCTGGGCCTCCTTTTTAGGAATAAGTCCGAATCATAAATTTTGGGCTTCCTTTTCAGGAGTAAGCCCCATGTCCCTTAATTTTTCTTTAACCAGTCCTAATTTACGTTTGATCTGGGATTCCTTCTTAGGAGTAAAACCCAGTTATCAATCCTCTCCTAATTTCGGTTTCCTTTTCAGGAATATGTCCCAAGTTAGAGTATTCAAATCTCCATGTAGCACATATACGTTTATGGACCCTATTCCTGGATTTTCTCCCTAAATTAAATAGTAACCTTCATTTATTTGGGCATTCATACATACATAATCTCCAAACCATTTCTTATGATTACATCTTTCATGGCCCAATTGTCTATTTTATTACCAATACCTCCTGTTTCTCACACCGAGAATGACTCACGTGAGCTTAGAGGGTAAAAGTAATTTTGACATCCAACTTTGAGCCATCAATCATAAACATCATACTCCCTTATTTGAACTACGTGGGTTCTAATTCCTTTTCCATAACAAATGATACGTAGGTAGCCCATATACGGGTTCGATCCCAACTCTGAAATAATTCATGTCCTTCTGAATGACAATAAACTTCAAGTGCCCCACAAAGTGGCTTTAAAACCAGCCTAGTCATCATAATGATCAATAGACTTTTATTCAAATATTTTGAAGGATACCATTGACCGAGAATCTCTAAATAGATATAGATGATTCTCTATTGATGAAGAACCTCAAATACATATAAAGGTTTCTCTAAATTTCTTACATGTTTAATCATTGATTGTCAAAACTGAAGGAAAGCTCATTTTATACTTGGTAATGTAATAAGGATTCACGAACATAACTTAAATCTATAAAAAGAGTCCCGGAATAGACAATAATTCCCCTCAAAAGGTGTGATGAGTCTGACCTCCCATCCTCTCGACCAATGCAAATTCCTAAGCCTCGTCAGTTCACAAGCTAATGAGCGCCTACCTTTGGAAAGTTGGTCCAAATGGAAGTGGAATCATTGGATTTTTCCGGTTCTACGAACAAACCCTTTAGAAACCGATCAGAACGTTTGAATCTCCCATCTAGGAGGTCATCCCCGAATTCCGAGGGAATCAAAAAATGGTGAACCTGATGTTAATCCTTAAACAAGTTAAAATGTTATTTTACCTATTTGTTATGACCCTACTTAAAACCCAATAAGAGTTCTAACAAAAACAATCATTGACATGTGTGCTCATCCAAAGGATGAAGTAGCTGAATTTATCTTGATTATGTATGTTATATCAAACATGCACTCTTTTCCAAGATCTTCTGTATTTCCATAATAGATGCTCTCAAAATAACACCTATGAATTCTGCTGCTGCAAATACCACTACTACTATTCCTACTGGATCGTCATCCGCTCTGAGGATGACATCACCTACTCAGCGTCTTCAACGCTGGGTATCAAATGCACTGGTTAAGGAGTACCGTCAACACAGTACCATCCCAACTCTGGAGGCTTCCTGACAGGCCCTCCTAGTGAACAACTCACACAGGTCGTCCGGAAAACGATGACCAGTGATCAAGAGGCAGACGATACTAACTACCGTCTCCAACCGTTTCGGGTCGTTATCCCCGGAACGCAATTTCCATTCGCTCTCTTACTCTGAGGAAGTGAATGAGCAGGTCCCTCAGAGCCTTATTTCAAAAAGACAAGATTCCTTCCCGAGGGCTCCAATCAACAATCGCCGCCAGACTCGTGCGGCAGTGCGCCCTCAACATGATGAGGGTACCGACTCCAGGCATTCGACTCAGGTTCCTCGAACCCGAGCAGGCAAGACGAACTGCCAGAGACGGAATCTGGTTAATAATGGGCAGGTTTTCATCCATGCCATCTCTGGAGAAGTCCACCAACCTAACTTGGTGGCGAACAACGAGCAGGCACCCACACCTGTCTGTTTTAATTCCGCTGTCCAGCAGACTCGTCAGGCAGCATCAAGCCAATCCCGCCAGGCAATTCCGGTGGAGTACTATAGGTAGGAACATACACCTGCTTATACATCATCAGTTAGTCAGCAGGCTCACCTAACTACATATGATGGATCTCATCAACCGCATTTGGTGAAGTGTAATCAGTAGAAACATACACTTTCTAGTATTAATAAAGCCTACCAATAGTCTCTCTTGGTAGCACACGGAGAAGCCAGTCGGAAAGCTCCGACGACAAACTGGAGGTAGACTCAACTCTCTGCCTCCACACTTGAGTACTGTCAGGATTCACTAACAGGAAAAGTAGGACAGAGGCAGGCACATACACCTACTCCAAGCCCGGAATGGACGTATATCCCCGTTCCGACAGCTGAAGTCACCAAGCATATTTTATCAATGGTGAAACAGCAGAATAAAATTGATGCTCATATTCTGGATGCTTGCCAGGATATCATAACAGCTCCAGCATCATCTTAGGGGAAGACACATAAATCTATCCCTAGCAGTGGAGTGACACATCAACGATTCACTCCAGAACAGACACACACATCTGTTCCACTCCTAGAGGGTTATGGGGCATACTCCCCCATACCATACGGACAACCAAGTCAGGCACATACACCTAATTTGAGTGGAGATCGTCAGCCTAACCTGACCATCTTTCCTGATCAGGCACATACACCTGCTCAGAGTAACCACTTTCGTCAACAAGTGGTTTCCAAAGCGAGTAAGAAGGAATCTAAGAAAAAGATATGCCCAGCACAGTCAGGAGATCAAAGTCCAATCTGTATCAAGGCCTTGCTCGATGCTGGAGTTCTTGAAGACCTCAGACATTTATCTGTTGGAATTCAAGATTCTACTCCCTCGGTTCCCAATAACGAGAACATTAATTCCGAAGGTCTTTAACAGACACTTCCTCATGAAGTCTTGCTTCGTGAAAATTCGGTCAATCATGAAGTTTCGCCTTCAGATGAGATCCACAGGAACCCTTTGTGTGGTCAAAAGACTAAGGAGCAAGAGATATCATCTTTTGTTGTAACCCATTATAGTGGTCCTCCCCATGATGATGAATTTTGCTGCGAAATTCCTCTCCGCAGTAGTGATTCACATTGCCTGGACAATACTCCAGTGGACAATGTAGTGCCAAGAAAGCCCTCTTATCTTGAGGAACATGCAAATGAAAAACCAGTCATGTCTGATGCTTTATCGCTAGCAAGTGAAATACTTTCTCAATCAGAAGATAGCCCAGGGTGTAGGTCCTTCTCTAAACCACCCCTATATCATGCATCTTTTAGTTTGATCATTGATCTCTCTACCAGTCTTGTTGAATCCGATGAAGCAACAAGGAAACACCAACTCTGGTCAAAACAGGTAGAAGAATCTTCATTTAATGATGAAGAGGAAATAGTGAACATGAGGAAAAAACTTGTGAAAAATGAGGTACCAGTCATGTTTTGGCCTTTGGCTGACTCCTAGTATGACGTTCCAAAGATGTTGATGGAAGATGGAATCCATGATATTCGTCTCAACATATGGAATACTCTTTTTCAATTGAAGAATAAGGTATTATCTTATGATGAATATGAAAATCATCTTAAGATAATAGAAGGGCTACAACGTCAGATTGATTTGGCATCTCTATCAGTCTCTCGGTATCTGAAGGCTGTAAAGCAACAGAGAACCCTTCAACGTTCATGCCTTGGCGCACTAAGAAAATGGTGTCAGTTAATTGCCAATGCTCCATCTGTTGTTCATATCAGAGGAAGGGGTGTTCACAAAGCACTACATTTCACAGTGCTTTCCAGTCAGCAAAGCCCGCTGAAAATGGTCTCATGCAATGTTATTGCCCATGGTTGGCCACAGTCAATGGGCTTTGTTCGTAATCAAAAGCTTGCTCAAGAACAGGCTTCAACTAGTTCCTCTCAAAATCAAGCATATAGAGAACAAGTTGTTGAATTGATCCTACATCAAGCAGGCGAGAATATTTCACAAGCCTCTCATATGGAGCAAACACATCATCAAATGACAAATGGTTTGGAAATCATCCAACGGTCTGTTAAACCAGGTGATAAAAGTGGATACAGGTTAATGCATCCAGCTAATTTCCGAACTATGACTCGCAATATCAATAGAGATTTTATGAAGGTCTCAGACATAGTATGTCAAGAGCCACCCCATCTTGTTAGACTGGGGACTCCTTTAACCCAACCCTCAGAGTCAAAAAATGGGATTCGAGGAGTTAAACGGAAGCAGTAGGAACATCCCCAGTTTAAAATACTGGGGACTCTTTCAAATCATCAATCCCCTTCTCAAAGAATATCGGTATTTTCTCGATTGGGGAAGAAGCCCCAAGAGGAATGAAGAGCCAAATTATCAGGAGATTACCTCCAAGTTATAGCTCATCAATAAGTTCCTAAATGATTAAATCAAAAAAAGGCAATGTGTCATCAAAGACATGAAAGAAGACAATATCACAAAAATGTTGATAGAAAGGATGTGATGCATTATGCATCAATCAATGTCATCAATTCCATTGTTGCTAATCCACCAGGGGAGACTCACTCAGGGGACTCAGATGAAGAGCATCCCGCTCAAGAAAATGTACGCGCCGATACAAATGAAGAAGGTGTGCGTACATGAAGTCAAAGGATTACTCAGAACCTAGGTAATCCACTTCCTTCTCTCCAAAATGTTTCCAAAAAAGGGAGGGGAAAGAATCAGGTTACATATCCTTCCTCTGGAGAAGGTCAATCGCTCTCATTAGAGCAAATGTTTGAACAACAGGAGGAAGAAATGGAAGAATTAAGAAGGTTGAATGCAGAACTACTTCAGAGTAGTCTTCTTCTTAAGAAAGCTGAAGTCCGACAGCCGAAGGAATTTGTTGCAGCTACTGAGATGGATCAGGAATATCCTCGTTTATCAGTACACCCTCAGAGGTCTAATCCTATGGGTCAAACACAACAACGGTTGGCAGTGCTACCATCAGTTGCAGCACCAATCACCACATCTGTCCAAGCTCCATTCATTGCACCTACCCAAGACCAAATTCAACCTGATGTTTCTCAAAAGTTAATAACTACTATTGAGTCATTAACAGCTCGGTTAGAAACTATGGAAGGGAAACGGGCGCAAGTTCAACCTGAAAAGAAATTTTATCCTGAATGGGTAAATTCAATTTCTCCTCCATCCAGTTTTGGAAACCCTGTTTTCCCGACTTTCAATGGATCAGGAGACCCTGAACAAAATTTGATGCATTACATGTCTTGTTGTGATCCTATGATGGGAACTCCAAAGCAGCAAGAAGCAGTGAAACTTAGATACTTCGTGCGAACCTTGCAAGGACCAGCTTTTGTCTGGTATTCAAACTAGCAATCCCGGTCAATTATCGGATGGGAGGATCTTCACCAAAAATTCCTTCTTCAGTTTAGCTCAACATTTCCAAAACGATAGTTTTCGATCTTACAAACTGCAAGAAAAGGGAGAATGAAAGAGTCTCTGATTTCATTGCTCGCCAGAAGGGAATAACATATTCCCTGAGTTTAGCACTCCCTCAGGAATAGCTATTTCCTATATGTGTGGAAAATTTGCGTGATGAATTACGCACGCCATTGATCCCTGTGAAATACACAGGAGGGTTTCGAGACCTTACTTCAATCGCTCATCAGATTGAAGATTCCCTTATACAGGCTAATGCTAAATCTCGTGTAATTCCATCAGCTCCAGGAAGGAGAATGGGTAAAGCGGAAACTGCTACAGTTATGCTTAAACAAGTGCCTGTACCTATTTCTACTTCAAAACCTTCATGTTCTCAAAGGGCTCCACCTACTGAATGCCAACAACAAAGGTCGTTTCGTCCAATTAATCAACGAGATCAACGATGAAAAAAATTTGATGATTTGAAGAGTAAAACATACTCTTTCCAAAATGAGCAAGTTACTGGTTACTTCATTTTAGCTCTGGAAAATAATTTGGTTCAATTACCAATGCCCAAGAGGCCAAACAAAGAAGGAGATGAAGACCGTCCCAATTATTGTCCCTTTCATCAAATGTTGGGGCATCCCATCCAGGAGTGTTTTGTCTTCAAAGACCTCCTGTAAAAGATGGTCGACTTGGGACAAGTCAAGTTGAAAGGTTCTTCGACTCAGGTAGCATGTATTACTGCTATAGTTCCAGAGGAGGAAGGTGAATGGCAAGAAGTCAAAAGCAAAAATGCACAGAAGTATGATGATTGTATGGTCAGAAAGACAATCAATCGGACTCATGCCATTTTGCGAACACAATTAAAGAAACCAATTGTGTTTTCTGCCATGAATATTGCGGTAAAACCCTCTTCGTCAGAGGGAAAGTCCTCAATGAAATGGCTTGATTCAAAGAAGGAAAAAGAATCAGAAGAAGCTGAGTATGTGTCAAAGCCTAAATTGTCTTTGACTCTGGCAGACTTTATGCCATCTACTTCAAAGCCACGGGCACCACCCCATCAAACGACATAGTCTAAACAGACGAGTCAGGCAGAGTCTTTATTAGACGAAGAGTTAATTGTTGGTTCTATTGATATGATTCAATTAACAGATCCATATTCCAGTCGTAATTTCAATTTTGATGAGCCTGAATTCCCTGTATCAAATAAGGGAATCTGAGGAAGTTCCAGAGGTTCAGGTTACAGGGGAATAAGTGGATCTTTCTGAAGCCACTACTCCAATTATACCCCTGCTAGCACTGTGTATGCCGCAGAAACTCGTGGTAGATCCCTTCAGCGAGATCAAAAAGAACAAGCATGTTCTTCTGCTAGTAGCCATCTTAGTCATGGAATAGTTATTTTAAAAGACCGATTTAAGGTCCCCTATTCTTTATCTTAACAAGTAAATTCATCTAATCGGTCTAATCTTCCAAAACCAAGGATGTTGCCAACTTCTATCCCAATACAAGATGCATCAGCTTCCAAAGCATCTGCTTCCAAGGTACCTGCTAAACCGCA
Organism: Viscum album; assembly: GCA_963277665.1. Taxonomy (NCBI): domain Eukaryota; kingdom Viridiplantae; phylum Streptophyta; class Magnoliopsida; order Santalales; family Viscaceae; genus Viscum; species Viscum album. The sequence goes on from OY728156.1 coordinate 625,202,042, forward strand.
TATTCCTGTTGGGAAACGCAGACCTCATGATCAAAAGTATGATATATTGAAACACTTGGACCAAGTACCAGCCAAGTTATCAATTTTGGATGCTTTGAATCTGTCAAAAGATCTTCGAGAAGCACTCATCGAAGCTTTGTCATGTCCTCAGGAATTTGAAGCTGAAATAGCTGCAGCTGAAGTCTATCACATAGAGAATAATCCTGCAGAATGCCATGCAGAGATATCTTTTACTGATAAAGATGAAGATGATGTTGTTCATGGGCACATAAAACCTCTGTACTTATCTGGAAAAGTTAATGGTGTAGATATCCGAAGAGTTTTCATTGACAATAGTTCAGGAGTCAACCTCATGCCCATTCGTACACTTCGTCGATTTGGACTTACAGAATCTGATTTATCTCCTTCTACCATGATGTTTCAAGGATATGATAAAAATGAACAAGAACCACTGGGCGAAGTTACACTCAGAACTCAGTTTGGAGATCTTGTATCCAATTCAGATTTCATGATTGTTGATCAAGACTCAGCTTTCAACGTCTTGCTTGGAAGACCCTGGCTACATCAGCATGAGACTATCCCTTCATCATACCATCAATGCCTCAAATACTATTTCAATGGTCAAGTTGGAACATTGTATGGTGATAAGGCCCCGTTCAAGACATGTGAGTCTCAATACATTGAGGCAGAATTTTTTCACATGAAGGGAAGAGAGAAATCTACAATAAAAGAAATTACCAAAGTGAATGCTCCATATGGTTTGGAGAAGATTCCAATAAATCCATTTACACATGTGAGTACATATTATGTGTTACCTATCAGTCAAATTGAAAAAATAGGCCCAAATCAAAATACTCTTATGGAAAGATCCATAATGTCAATTACGGCAATCGAGTCAGACAACATGGGAGAAATTGGTAACCTACCAAACAGTGATGAAAACAAAAGTAGTGACGTTTTCATTTCTTCTGTAGAAATCCAACAGGTCTATACTTCACCAATCAGGCCAGAAGAAGTTATAACAACATCGGAGGTGAATAATGATGTCAATTATCATTCCATCATCTCCTTTTTATTTCCCAAAGACGGCCCTTTATCATCAATAGGGTCGGAAATGGAAGCTTCTTCTTCAAAATGTGCAAATTTTGACATCTCTTCTGATCATGAAAATTTCGTTTTGTCAGCCACTATGCAAGTACAAATGGAAGAAATAGCACATGATGAAGAGGAAGAGGAAGATCTTAGAGATGCTCCACCAGCATTTGAAGAGGGTATCTATACCACTATGGATGAACTCAGAGAAATAAATTTGGGTACAGAAAAAGATCCATGCCCCACTTTAATTAGTACGGCCATGACCCTTGAAGAGCAAGAGATGTATATTGCTTTTCTAAAGCAAAATAAAGATATTTTTGCTTGGAACTATACGGAAATGATTGGGCTTGATCCTGATGTTGCTACTCATCATTTGGGTTTACCAAAAGAACATCGAGGATTTAAGCAAGCCGCTAGAAGAACACACCCATCTTATGCTTCCAAAATTGAAGCTGAAGTGGATAAGCTGATCAAAGCTAACTTCATAAGAGAAGTTCAATATCCCAAGTGGTTGGCTAATATTGTCCCTGTAATGAAGAAGAATGGACAAATTAGGGTTTGCATCAATTTCAGAGATCTTAATCGGTATTACCCTAAAGATGATTTCCCAATTCCGATTACAGAACTCTTAATTGATGTGATGGCTGGATATGAAGTACTTTCCTTCATGGATGGATATTCCAGATATAATCAGATCCGAATGGCCCCAGATGATGAGGAATCTACAGCCTTTGGAGCCCCTCACGGTGTGTTTTTTTACCGGGTGATGCCCTTTGGTTTAGAGAATCCAGGTGCAACATATCAACGCGCCATGCATCATATCTTCAAACCTTTCTTAGGGAAGTTTGTTGAATGCTATGTAGATGAATTGGTGGTAAAATCCAAACAACGTTCTAATAACTTGGCTGATTTGGAAGTCATATTCCACAAGCTTCGACAACATAATTTGAAAATGAACCCCTTAAAATTTTCTTTTGGGGTAACCTTAGGAAATTTCCTCGGCTTTTTTGTACGCCATCGTGGTATTGAAGTCGATCCTGAGAAGACAAAGTCAATCCTTGGTATGTCACCTCCTCAGAATTTGAATGAATTAAGAGGACTTCAAAGACACTTAGCATATATTCGGCGTTTCATCGCCAATTTGGCAGGCAAAAGGTTACCCTTTACCAAATTATTGAAAAAAAGAGTCACTTACCAGTGGACTGAAGAATGTCAAGAAGCGTTTGATGTTCTCAAGAAATACCTCATGAGTCCACCAGTACTCATTCCACCTGTTGAAGGTAGACCACTTATCCTCTATGTGACAGCTCTAGAACGATCATTGGGTTCCTTTCTTGCTCAAAATAAAGATGTTGGGAATGAAGATAACCTCTACTATCTCAGTAGAACTATGCTTGAAGCAGAAACCCGGTATTCAAGTATTGAGAAGTGCTGCCTGGCATTAATCTTTTCCATTCAGAAATTGAGACACTACCTGCAACATCACGAGGTCTAATTGGTATCTCTCAATAATCCGCTCAAATTCCTCCTTAGTCGTCCAATGATTACAGGACGTCTAGCGAGGTGGGCAGTTATTTTGCAGCAGTTCGACATTCGGTATGTATCTCAAAAGGCAATAAAGGGCCAAGCTCTGGCTGATTTCCTGGATGAACATCCTTCAGTGGAAGTCACGTCTTTATATATTGAACTCCCTGATGAGTATGTTTTCTCTATTCAATAGAGTCCTCAAACATGGGAAATGTATTTTGATGGTGCTTCTAGAAGTCCAACAGGGAAGAAAATGGAAAATCCTAAATTCAACAAAGTTGGTTTAGGAATTGTACTCATTTATCCAGATAAGGCATTGTTACCTTATTCCTTTTTATTGTGGTAATGTGGTACCAATAATGAAGCTGAACACCAAGCTCTTATCAGAGTCCTGGAGTTGGCGCTTCAAGAACAAGTGAATCACTTAAAGGTGAAAGGTGATTCAGACTTGGTAATCAAACAAGTCAATGGGGATTATGCCATCAGAAAAGAAGAATTAATCCCTTTGTATGATTACATCAGAGAGTTAATGGAAGAATTTCCTTCAGAACCGACATTTTCTTATTTCCCAAGATCACAAAATGCTCAAGCTGATACGCTGGCTAATATAGCCACGGCTCTAGCAGATCCAAATCAGGACGAGACAACCATTAGTATTGCCCACCGTCATGAAATTTCACCTTATGTTCAAGCCAGTATAGAAGAAATTAATGAAATTAGTCACATTCATGAACCGTATGGTCATACTATAGGATGGATGTCACCTATCGGGGAATACCATCAAAATGGAACACTTCCACCTGATAGAGCCGAGAAAGAACAAATCCGGTGACGTGTGGTCAATTTTACTCTTTATGATAGCCCAAACCACCTAGAGAAAATTATCTACAAACGTGGTTTTGATGGAGTTCTCTTCAGATGCATTGATGGTGAAGAGACAATGGCTGTCATGAATGAATTGCATGCAGGAGTTTGTGGTGCCCACCAGTCTGTACATAGATTGTCTGATCAAATTCGAAGGCTTGGATACTTTTGGCCTTCAATGATACAAGATTGTGTTAATTTTACCAAGAAGTTTCATTCATGTCAAGTACATTCCAACTTCATTCATCAACCTTCAGAGTTGCTTCATACAGCTAAATACTCGTGGCCATTTGCCACATGGGGAATGGATGTGGTGGGACCTTACCCTTCAGCTACGACCATGCAGTTTAAGTACATTCTTACTGCTACTTATTTCTTTTCCAAATGGACAGAGGATGTACCTCTCAAAGAAGTCAGTTCTAAATGCATTGTTAGCTTCATCAAGTCTAACATCATTACTAGATTTGGTGTCCCTCATACCATATTGACGGACAACGGCACCAACTTCTGTTCTTCTGAGGTGAAGAAATTGTATCAAGAATACAACATTAAATCCAACCATTCATCTCGGTATCATGCGGCAGCCAATGGCCAAATAGAGGCCTTTAACTAGACTATTTCAAATATACTGCAAAAGATGGTGGATAAAGATAAGAGGTCATGTCCTGATAAACTCTTTCATGCTTTATGGGCTTATCGGACTACCACACACAATGCAACGCGGTCAACTCCATATTCGTTGTTATATAGAACAGAAGCAGTCTTGCCAATTGAAATTCAATTTCCATCACTCAGAGTAGCCATTTGTGATCAATTATCTACAGATGAGCAATAACAAAGGCGGTTAAATGAATTGGAACAGTTAGATGAGAAAATATTGTGCACTTTACACCACATGGAAATCTATCAGAATTGAATAGCACATGCTTTTAACAAAAAAGTTCATCTTCGTTCATTCATTCAGGGAGAATTGGTATTAGTTCTCAGAACTCCAATGATACCAGCAAAGAAACCTCCCAAGCTTGAGCCAAAATGGGAAGGACCTTATTCAATACATAGTGTCTACTCCAATGGAGCTTATTCATTAATCTCGATGGATGGAGAACTCATTACTACTCCAACCAATGCCCGATTTCTGAAGAAATATTTTGTATAAACTACAAAATATTCACAAGATGTCCCCGAAACATGACACTAAACTGTGCGGCACCAGTTCGTCCTTTCTATATTACCTTAAACTATACAACAATGGTCCAGTATGACCTTAAACTCCTCTTTATTCCAATATGACCTTAAAATATTCACAAGATGTCCCCGCAACATGACACTAAACTGTGCGGCACCAGTTCGTCCTTGCTATATGACGTTAAACTATACAGCAATGGTCCAGTATGACCTTAAACTGCAACTTCGTCCCACATGACGTTAAACTGTGAAACATTTCCCTAAAATGTCCTGAATGACTTTAAACTACACCATGGTCCTGTATGACATTAAAATGCACCATCCAAGGTCCATGTATATGACCCTAAACTATTTAGAAGTCCCATACGTCCGAAAAGACGTTAAACTACATAATCATCAAAGGTCATGTAAGACCTTAAACTATACTTATGTCTAGCATGACATTAAACTGCACCATCCACGGTCTATGCATATGACCTTAAACTATTCGCACTTTCATCCAAAATGACACTAAACTGTATCGTCCCTTTTTCGTCCAACATGACGTTAAACTCTATTGTCCCCATCATCCTAACTACATGACGCTAAACCGTACAGAAATTTTGTGATACGTCCTACATGACATTAAACTGTACTTTGTCCCTGATACATGACACTAAACTGTGCAGCACCAATAGTCCTAACTGCAAGACTTTAAACTGCATAGTCCCTTCATATTGTCCGTACTACATGACATTAAACTATGCATCGTTAAGGCTGTTGCTACCTCTTGTTTCTCACAACGAGTATGACTCACGTGAGCATAGAGAAAACCTCAAGAATAACACTCTCTTTGGCCCACTAAACATGTGTAAGTCCCAACAACATTTTTTAGGTCATTGTCCCCAAGAACAACATGATCATTAATTCATTCTTTAATTGAACTACACAAACTTTGATCCTTGCATTCCAGGATGGGTATGTAGGAAACCTTACAAGGTTCAAGCCCAAAACCAATCTTCACATCGGTTCACCGCCATCTCATATGATGTTGATTTGTGAAACCGCCCCTAGAATCAGTATCTTTACATTGGGTCACATTCGTCCTTGTTATACGACGTTAAACTATACAACACTTTTCTCTGGTACGACAATAAACTACAATACTCTTTGATTTCCTCATTTGAGAGGGAACCATTATTTACATTTATTTTTCAATCAAGTTTCATTTCAAAAGACTATGTGCATACATGGAAATGCCTAAACTTTCTATCTCGGGTTAAACCATCAGTGTAATAAAGTCCATTTTCACCCTTCACATGTACGAACCAAATTTGTACAAAGGGTATTTCTAGAACTACGTGGTCTTGATTCCCATCCTTATGTGATATGTAGGAACGTTCGAGTATCCCTCGAATCCATCCCCAAGTCTTTTGGGCCTAAACCCAAATTTCACTTTGAGTCCTTTGGCTGAGAATTACCCATGAAAACACACACTGTGTATTCATTATTATGGTCTGAGCTCTATGACTCCAAACTAAGATCTCTCATACTTTCGTCCTGCATGACGTTAAACTGCATTTCAAGAACTATGTATGGCTTGATTCTCATTCTTATGAGTTACGTAGTGAAGTTCAAAATTTCAATTCAGGACCCAGCCACAACATGATTATGGTTATAATTGACATATGTATCTCTGTATACATTGGGAAATACCCATCTTTATGTGTTATAATCATAACCTTAAATATTTTCAGATCTTCATAACCCTTTTCATGACTTTTAGTCACAAAAATGTCAAACTTCTGAGAATTCCTTTGCCTGACAATGCAGAATGTTCCCATAGGCGGCCTTGCATAAACAGTCCACATAACAGACTTGTCAGCCAAAGAATACTATTTATTTGACTATGTAGCCAATTCCCTTAGGTGTCCCTACATCATTCAACCCCCTAACAGGTTTGTTAAATTATGGTAACTTCATTCTTAGGAAGAATGCCTCTTTTGTCCTTATTTGTCTTAAACGATAGTATGTAGGGATCTGCAAAAAAAAAATAGCCGTCCTTAACATATTTTTCCCATATCATTTTTCATGATCTGAAAGTATTCAAGTCTATGGTTTATTCTTCTTCCCTACATTTGGGTCAGACCTTCGTAGGAGTAATATTCATCCAGTTCATCGATAATCTTGCCTAAAAATAACTTCTCCATATTCAAGTACCTATTTCCATATAGAAAACTCTATACTTTAGAAAATTTGAATCTCCATAAACTTTCACTGGCTTTTAGCACTGGGAATGTAAATTTCTGAGAATTATTTTTTCCTGACTATGCAACACGTGCCCATAGGTGGCCTTGCATAAACAGTCTACATAACAGACTTGTTAGCTAAAAGATACTATTTTATTTAACTATGCAGCCAATGCCCTTAGGTGGCCCTACATAATTCAACCCCCTAACAGGTTTGTTAAATAATGGTAACTTCATTCTTGGAAACTACTTCTTCTAATGCCTTTTATCTCTTTTTCATATCATTCCTCAGATTCAAATATTCTTATGTTATAGCTTACATATTTTCCCTCATACTTGAGTACGGTAGTATGTTTTCAGATGAATTTTCAAGGAATTTTGTCTATTCTAATCCATTTCGGACAAAGCTATTTCGACCTTAAACATTAGCCCCTTTATGTCCGGCATGCATGACTTTAAACTGCCCACAAAAGACAAAGTAACTCTGAATAAAAATCATGTTCCATCTCATTAAACATACATTTTGTATGATTTAGATAATATTGATCAATTAAAAAGGTTCGAAGTGTGAAGGGTTATTTACATTAATCCTAGTTAAAATCAAACTATGCTTACTAGGCCCATTGGCGTAGGTAAAATCTAAAGCATATAGAAAAAAAGAATGCAGGTACAAATGATTGAATATGAAAGTGGATTTCATTGATACACAGGAGATAGAAGGATATCCACAGACTGGAGTCTCTTCTCTTTTTTCAAGAATTACAAAAGACTTTCAACATAACTCTTCATTTGATTTACGGCACCCCGAGCATCATCAGCAACCACCTAGAATTCATTCAATCAACTGGATACAATAAGAGACGCAGTGATACCAGCTCTTCTTGGAACAATTGAAAAAAGAGTGTTCTTGAGTGCGGTTTGAGAAAATTTTCTGCTGATCAAATAGTGACTTTGTTTCTGTCCAAGAGACTTGGAAGATGGATACATGGATTTGAGACAGGAGCATTGGAAGTAAAGATCCATTTGGAGAGAGTACCCTTTTCAGATATTTCCCTAATGCCATGATTGTCTTCTCTCCACCAACCGATAGCGGAAAACATTTTAGCCCATGGGTTTGCCATTTTCATATCTGCAAGTAAATGGCATGGAAGGAGAACTTCAATTAGACACCATTGTTGTTGCTCATAATGCACATCATAACCGAAATAGAGGAGTAGCAGTGCAGCTGCATTTCAAATGTATATTTCTTTGCATTTGGAACATTGACTCCTTGCAGATGACCATGACCACACAGAGGCATATAGATGCTCTGTGGAAAATTAGGATGATATTTCTTCAAGTACTTTGCCAAATCTGGGAGAGTGATGTCATAGATATCGTAGTAATCATGGCCAATGATGTTCATCATGTCATCAATCCGCTTTCTAGCTAGTTCATCAGCTGTTCCAATTTCCTTGGAAATCATTGAATCTTCAAAAAAGATGAATAAACTAACTCATAAATGGGTTTATGTTTTCATAAAATTTGTGAAGAAATTTGAAAAAATGGATAAGGAATTAAGGCGTGCAGGTCAAAAAATTGGCATGAAAGTGTTCGTGTGCCGCGCTAGTGTTTGACGCGCAAGTATAAACCACGCAAATCCAGATACCTTGACAGCAGAACGCCATCAAAGAAATATAGGAAAAAAGCGCAACTTGCGTGGCTAAGATGACCTGCGCGACGAGAGCTCGAGAGGTTTGAAGTCCGGAAATCCAGATGCTTTGTACGGAGGTGAGACCATGTATTTATAGGCCAAGAAGCCTATCTGCATGCCGTACCCAGTGCACTTAAGGCCTGCACGATGCGCACTTGCGTGCTGCCCTTTACAAATTGGAACACTTGCGCGCCATTATTTCCTTTGTATATATTCGATTTCCTCAGAGTCAAATCCTAATTTTCTCTCCGGATCCAACTCTGAGGGGGGGGGGACTTTTGTTGACGCTCCTTTCATCACAGAATCTAAAGATTGAAAAGGGAATATCTGAGCTCAAAATGGTTCGACCTTTGAAGAAAACATCAAAAATCGACAAAGGGATGAACAAAGAAAACTTTTCCCATAGGCCGCACAAGTTTTCCTCATGGTCGCGCAAGTGGACTTGCGCGACGCACCTTGGCTAGCAAGTGACTTGAGCGACCTAATTGATAACCGCCCGGTAACTTCTTGGGGTCTTCTCCTGCCTATAAATAGACCATGTAGGCCCCGCATTCGAGAGGATCTTTTTTCAAAACTCAGATTGAAGCTCCCGACGCCCAAGTCTCTTCTCAAAGCTTCTGAAACACTTCTATAGTAATTTCTTACCTAGAACGGAAGATCTAAAGAGAGGCAGGATGGACTAAGTGTTGAAACTCATCAATACATGCGCGCCTGAGTGGCCAGACCTTAAGGGAAGTGGTCACACTTGCGCGCCGCCTTACTCCTTCGATAGAAATTGCGCGTCCCTTTTCTGGAAGAACCTCAAGAGGATTATAAAGGCTTTAATAAAGAGTCTCTCAAGTATTTCAATGCTGGTTGACCATCGCGCAAGTACACCATGTGTCGCGCAGGTATACATGCGCGACCAAGACTTGTGCGCCCACGCAGTACTTGCGCATCTTCCAATACATGGGCGCCCCTTCCTATTTGGGTGCCCATCTTGCCCATTTTACCCCTCTTATGCCATTACTCCTTTCCTATTTAAGATTCAGTCTTCAAGACACTCTTCCAAACCATTTATGGCATGATTTCTTGATTTGACTTCCTTATCTGAAAGGAATTCTGTTTAATATCTCTCAAAACCTAGTGATTTAAATATCCTTATGTCACTAAATATGGAGAGTTCATTCATTCAACCTCATACTTTAAGATGAAAGAATCCTTAACCTGGGTCTCCTTTTCAGGAATAATCCCCAGTCATAAGTCCTCTAATTTGGGAATCCTTTTCAAGAGTAAGCCCCAAACCTTAATCCTTAACCTGGGCCTCCTTTTCAGGAATAAGTCTTAGTCATAATCCCTTAACCTAGGTCTTCTTTTCAGGAATAAGTCCCAGTCATAATTTTGGGCTTCCTTTTTTAAGAGTAAGCCCCAAGTCCCCTAACCTGGGCCTCCTTTTTAGGAATAAGTCCCAGTCATAACTTTTGGGCTTCCTTTTCAGGAGTAAGCCCCATGTCCCTTAATTTCTCTTTAACTAGTCCTAATTTACGTTTGATCTGGGATTCCTTCTTAGGAGTAAAACCCAGTTATCAATCCTCTCCTAATTTGGGTTTCCTTTTCATGAATAAGTCCCAAGTTAGAGTATTCAAATCTCCATGAAGCACATATACCTTTATGGACCCTATTCCTAGATTTTCTCCCTAAAGTAAATTCTAACCTTCATTTATTTGGGCAGTCATACATACATAAGATCCAAACCATTTCTTATGATTACATCTTTCATGGCCCAATTGTCTATTTTAATACCAATACATCTTGTTTCTCACACCGAGCATGAATCACGTGAGCTTAGAGGGTAAAAGTAATTATGACATCCTCCTTTGAGCCATCAATCATAAACATCATAAACCCTTATTCGAACTATGTGGGTTCTGATTCCTTTTCCAAAACAAAGGATACATAGGTAGCCCATCTACGGGTTCGATCCCAACTCTGAAATAATTCATGTCCTTCTGAATGACAATAAACATCATGTGCCCCACTGAGTGGCTTTAAAACCAGCCTGGTCATCATAATGACCAAGATACTTCTATACAAATGTTTTGAAGTATACCATTGCCCAAGAATCTCTAAATAGATATAGATTATTCTCTATTGATGAATAACCTCAAATACATATAAAAGAATCTCTAAATTTCTTACATGTTTAATCATTGATTGTCAAAATTGAAGGAAAGCTCATTTTATAATTGGTAATGTAATAAGGATTCACGAACATAACTTAAATCTTTAAAGAGAGTCCCGGAATAGACAATAATTCCCCTAAAAAAGGTGTGATGAGTCCGACCTCCCATCCTCTCGACCAATGCAAATTCCTAAGCCTCATCAGTTCACAAGATAATGAGCGCCTACCTTTGGAAAGTAGGTCCAAATGGGTGTGGAATCATTTGATGCATCCGGTTCTACGAACAATCCCGTTAGAAACTGATCAGAATGTTTGAATCTCCCATCCAGGAGGTCATCCCCGAATTCCGAGGGAAACAGTGGTCTACTTCATTGGTTTTGTTAACATTTAGTGGTTCTCCTTTATCATCATGAACTCTTCGCGATCGACCCACTCTTTTTTTATCAGGGTTTTAATTATTTATAGACTAATAATATGGCAATTAAATATAATTTACATTTTTTTAAATAATTATTAATAATATAATATATGACTAATAGTAATTTAGTACTAAATTAATATTGTGTGATTCATTGTGCAAGCCATTAAACATTCCACCATGATAATCCATGTAGGATAGTTTTGATTTTAAAAATACAAAACTGACAACAGTATTTATTTTCGGTCTATAAAACATAAATTAATAAACATAAATCATGGAAATATTATATTCCAAACATAAACAAATATTTCAATGGTTACAAAAGTTAAAATGTCACATAAGAAGTGGTATCTATATACCATAATCTTACATTAATTTTAATACAAAGATACAATTCTATAAAAAATAAAAGTCCAAATTCCAAAATAAAATTTATATTTCAAAAATTGAGAACTAACCAAAAATGATACAAAAACAAGAAAAGAAAGATATTTTTAATATTTTAGTAATTAATCATTAACATTGGAAATATTAGTAATAATAATTATTAAAATATTTTTTAAAAAAGATTATTTTGAATTAAAATTCTAATTACTAATTGAAACAATAATTAATAACTAGTAAATTATTAATGAAATAAAATAAAAATACATGTAAAGTTATAGTTACAAATATTAATAAATTAAATAATAATTAAATACTATATAGTCTTGATTAAGAATTTATTAGTTGCCATAAATTTTTTGTGCCAACTGCAACTCTCCCCTAAGTCATATTAACAATACATGATTGTCAGGAATAATCCATTACAGCAAACCTGGATTTATGAAAACTTGACATGAATGTTTGGGAAACCACTGGTAAGAATATCAATTGAATACTGATCACAAATGAGGTTTTGTCGATTAGCTATGACACTTTCATGTTGAGTAATAGGATGATAGATATAATCATCACTTGGGGATACATTATCTGAAGGTAAATTCTATAAAGACCATGAAATTCCGTGTAATTTTTTTTTATTTTTTTTAAAATATATTGGATTTTTACGAGTCCGTGAAAATTTACTTCACTTGATTCTGAGTCCCAGTGTGCCCGGAAGCAATTTCTGATGTTTTGTTTGGGTATATTTAGTAAAAATGAGAGTGATATTTTATTACATTTGAACCAGTTCTCGGAATTGAAATCTGAGGGCAACGTTGAACTCCTAGAGCAGTATTCTCTTAAGAAGAGTTATACCTCGATGACAGTTGTTTGAGAATGGATGTTAGATTTTGTGTTTTTAATAAATTTCTATAAAAATAACGTGTAATATTATTTTTATTTATTTGGTGGTTAAAACCTCTAAGAAGAGGTTAGAGGTTGGGGCCACCAAACCATAATCTCCCATGAGAGGTTATGGTGGTGGGGCACACCCGAGGTCTAAACATCTCTTAGCAATTAACGATGTGGGGACCACACAAGCATTAAACCCCTTGAACTCTCAATAAGTGCAGTAAACCCTTGAACTTCCCTCATAAATGTCCCAAACCACAAAAATTAATTACTGAAACATTAATTAATTAATTTGAAATCTTTGGAATATTTTTGGCCAACAATTAAATAATGGGTTAGCATAACCCATTATTTTCGGTTGGCATATTTATTGGGAGGAGCTTGGGGAAATATGGAGCATGGGAAAGAAAGAACTCACTAATGAAGAAAAAACATAAACATTGTCAAAAGATAAGGAGCCGACCGCAAATAATTCCTTCTTCGACATCATCACTTCCGAACACTCATCCTCCAATGACGGATATCCTCTTCTTTTTCTGACATTGACGAATTGACACCCACCTTTCCGTGATTTCTTCAACGATCAAGGATCCTGAGGTAGGGGTTATCTTATGATTTAGTCTTACCCTCTATTCATTGTCATAAGTTGTACTCTTTGATTCTGATTGTTTCCATTATAACCTGGAAGTCTCTGGCTGTATGAACATGGCCTGACCCTCCTCCTTCATTTTCTCCTCGTTTTTTGATGATGACTGTGGCGAAATGGAACCACAGTAATAGTGGACTGTGATGGAGAAACGGAATCCAGCGATGGGCCGGTCATGAAGAAAACTGGTGGAACAGGGCTGCCGGGTTTCCAGAAGGGAGCGACACCATCGCACCGCATAGAGAAAAAAGGGGTGATGGCCAGGGCAGGCCTCAGCGGAAGGGCGTGGCACCATCGCACTGTGAAAAGGAGGTGATCTGCGACTAGGGCGGGTCGCGGCAGAGGGGCTTGATGCCTTCATGTCGCATGGAGGTGCAATACCGCGGCAAGGGCAGGCCACGACGGAGGAGTCGAGGCAGCCGACGGTGTGGAGCGGCATGCCTCTTCGCCATCCGAGAGGAGCGAGACCTTGCTGGGTCCCCCATGAGATGGACTGTAACCACCTGGCACTGGTTTGGTCCCCACATTAACGGTTTATCATTTGGGTATTTAGGGGGCGCACGCCTCCCCCCTGGACGCAGCTAGGGTCTGTTAGCTGGCCAAGTCATGCAGGTCGCTAGGGTGGACCCAGCACGGCCTGCCCCCTCAGACCGGGATGCCCCCCCAACACCCCCCCCCCCCCGCACCCCCACCAACGCCCCCCCTCACAAACCGGGTCGGACCCTTGGGCCGGGTCAAACCTACATGACGATTCAAACCAACGGGGCAGGTCGGACCCCCATCTGAACCCGTTGGATATGAATGCACCTTTTCACCCATAACATGGGTTATGGGTGTCTTATCGACGAATAGTCTACGGTGACAGAAATAATATAGAGAGACTGTTCTTTTGGAATACCCAATATGATGTTTGAACACAGTTGGGGTACTGTCGGGTTGGTTTGAATCTAAATTCCAACCGGGCCCTTGGGACAGAAATGCAAATAACCCATAAACCGGGAGTCCGACTGACGTGATGTCTATTGCATTGAGACCCCAATGATGACGCGAATCATTGAGATACTTCTACTTGGGACTTCATGACCGTTAGAGTATCGATCATTATCTTGTGGACTGGATCCTTATAGAGGCGAGCATACAATGTACGGGGACCTAGTAGCTAGCTGAGACCTGCTGAATGCATGATTGATTCGACTCAGAGTGACTCGACTGGCCCAGTTGGAAGCGCCTCTCTGTGACGCGGTAGACCCATGCTGGGGAGTGACTCTATGGGAGCATGGCAGTCCCATGATACTCGACAAGGGGGAGTACCACGGCAGGCTATGAGGGGGATCACCTATGTGTGCACGTGACAGACCCATGATGGAGAGCGCCTCTGTGTGACGCAACCGACACATGATACTCGACAGGAGGAGTACCCCAGCAGTCCAAGGATAGTGGGAAGAGCCTTTGTGTGACTCTGAAGGCCCACTTTACTCGATAGAGGTGGATTACACCATCATCCGAGGTTTCGATAGTGCGACATGGGTTGTTACTCTATATTACCCCCTAAAATAAAATCCTGGTTTGAGCTGAATAAATGAATTTTGTGTTTTCCTCATGATTGAGATGGGTTAATAGATAACATCGGTATATGTATGGGCATATATCTAAGTAATGGTTATCCGTTGATTTTATACTTTTTTGTTTATCCTTGTTGCATTTTGTGAGACATTGAGGGTCTTGGGGTCCCTAATGATATCGTTATACTCACTCTTGAATAGTCAATGCCCACACCTCGTTGTGTTGGTTGCAGACGACATATATTGATGACTGAGGTAGAGAGTATCATGTCTGGACGGTACCCAGATGTGGACAACTCAGCCTGATGGTACACAGAGCAGACGGACAGACGTGGAGTGCAGAGGAGGCCATCTGTACCTACCTTTCAGGTAGGAACCCCAGAGGATGACCCAGTAGCTTCTTTACTTCTTCTTTCTAGTGTACTTGTACTTTCCTGTTTCCTTTTACTTTATTGTTGGTCTTGTATTTCCGGCCCCCTTTACTTTCACCACAATATATTTTATATTGTTTTACATAGTGTTTTACATCATGTTGTGTACTCTGATGTGTTTGTTTATAGTTTTAAAGGAAATGAATTCCTAATATAGGGATTTATGCATTTTCTGCTAGTCTTCGGCCCCGGGCCTACCGAATGCGGGCTTGGGGAAGTCATGATACGGGCCCTAGGGGACATGTTGTGACAAATTGGTATCAAAGAGGTCAGTTATCTACAGTACATATGATTCTGATCATTCTTTTCTATCAAGCAATAGTGTTATGGGTTATAAATGTGGTTTTCGGTTCAGGGAGTCCAGTGTTGGTGCGGGCGGCCGATGTATCCATACACTAGGACCCTAAATACCAATTTCTAACTTATTGCACAAAAATACTAAATGCGTCTGGGTATTTAAATGTTTTCTTAAGTTATCTTAACCATGTCGTCCTATAGGGTAAAATATTTTGACCTTGTCACATCTGTTTCTTTTAGGATGCCTCCCCGAAGAGCCCCGAGATTCAGACGCTCTAACAGCCCATCGAACTATGAGGCCTCGGTGCATGGCCCTTTACCAGTGGAGGAACCAGTGGTACCACTTTCCATTGGGTCACCGATGCCACCAGCCCTAGTAGTAGACGATGCATGCCTCTCGAGAGTATTGCATGAGATCCAGTGCTAGAGGAATCCTAGGTTTTGGGGAGAGACAGAACCACGGGTTGCTGAGGATTGGCTGGAGGCTGTGGTGAGAGTCTTCAGGATAGTAGGGACACCGGCAGACAGCATGGTGATCCTTGTCGTGAGTCTCCTTCAGGCAGTAGCAAGAATACGGTGGAGCCTGATGCTCTAGATCCACGATGAGGGGACACATCTCTGTGTGGACTTCAATAGCCTGTTCTAGGTGGAGTTTGTGCCAGCAACCCTATGAATGGTATGGATACAGTAGCTACTGCATGTAAAATAGGGTTGCATGATAGTGGCGCAATAATCAGTGAGGTTCACTGATGTCTCATGCTACACACTATATTTGGTGTGAGAACCATTATTTGGGGCTCATACCTTTGAGCAGGGGCTCAGGCGAGTGATCAGGGCATCGATGATCTCCATCAGCATCCCAACAGAGGCGGGGGTGTTAGATAGAGCCATCCAACTGGATAATTTCATTACTGAGCAGTCACAGGCAGTGAGACCCTCTACTAGTAGACATGTAGTAGAGTCTTCAATAGCTTGAAGCAGACAGATGGCACAGAGGTCGAAGAGGACCATACCGATAGGTGTGCGACCGATTGACTCAGGATATGTTGTGCAGGGCACCCGGGGCAGTGAGTTACCATCCAGGAGTAGGTATTGTTACTCATGTGGTGGGTAGGGTCACATGGATCATGATTGTCCAACTCGCCATTAAAATGATCAGCAGAAATTTGAGGTATCTCCCAGGCAGAGGTAGATGTTTCATCGAGGAGGTCCTCAGGATGAAGGAAAACGTGATAGAGGAACTAGTCGGGCAGCTGGTGGTGGGTGATGTTTTGATGTGTTACCTCCACCACCACTAGGAAGTCCACCCAAACCATAGGGAGTAGGTGGATAGGGGATATCTTAGCTCCAGGAAACTGAGGCCTACAATCACGGCACTATAGAGATGATTCGAGTTACTATCTATGTATACTCTACCTTAGCTGTAGTTCTTATAGACACTGGTGTCATTCATTCATTCATACCCACTACCCCCATTCAAAGCTCGAAGATTCTGACCGAGCCATTTGCTCGATCCTTATGGCTAGAGACTCCTACAGGAGCAGATTCCATGATTACACATTGGTGCCAACAGTTTGAGTTTACTCTAGAAGGTGAGAGCTTCGGCTGGGATCTCCTCATAGTGGCATCGAGGCCTTACGACGTCATCTTGGGTATGGAATAATCCTGAAATCATTTTCTTTCATTTACTGAGTAATCCACTTTAAGGGGCAGTGTGATCCTCACAATAGTCCAAATTTCAAACAGCAAAGATACCCAGTTTCAAACATCATAAACATGCTCCAAAAACAACCCCAAAACATCAAACACAAATTTAGAAATCAAATTAAAAAACAGGATCAATGATGTAGAGAGTAAGAGTTATCTTGTAGTGGATCACTATTATGTGGATGTTTTTTCCTAATTATGTCCTAGTACTATCTCCTCACAGATAGGTGGACTTCTACATCGAATATTACCCTGGGAAGACACTGATATCTACTCCAACATATCGGATGGATCCTGCTGAGCTTCTTGAGCTGTGAGTACAGCTGGAGGACATGCACGGGAAGGGATTCATTCAGCCCTGTGTTTCTCCCTGGGAATCCTGAATTCTGTTCTCCAAGAAGGCAGATGAGATCTTAAGGCTTTGTGTTAACTACCATCACCAGAACCAGGTGACTATGAAGAACAAGTACCCACTCATGGGGATTGGGAACTCTTTGATCATCTCAAGGGAGCACGGTGGTTCTTGAAAATATACCTCATATCAGGCAATCACCGGCTCAAAGTTCGAGATGAGGATGTGTAGAAGATAACCTTCAGGTGTCGGTACAGCCACTACGAGTTCATGGTTATTCCCTTTTGCATAACCAATGATCTAGAAGTGTTCATGAGTCGAATTAATGGGATCTTCTAGCCTTACCTCGATCAATTTTTCATGGTCTTCAACAACGATATTCTGATCTACTCGACTACTGAGGAGGAGCATTCCTACCATTTTCAGGTAGTACTGGACACACTCCGAGAGCACCAACTTTATGGTAAGCTCTCAAAGTGTGAGTTTTTTATTCGATAGTTTCATTTCATGGGACATGTCATCTAAGAGGCTGGAGTTGCAGTAGATCCAGTGATAATTGAGGTAGTACATGATTGGGATCCACCTAGGAGTGAGAAGGAGGTACAAAGTTTCCGGGGCTTGGTTAGATACTACTGGAGATTCGTTACAGCCTTCTCCAGAGTTTCAACACCACTATCAGCCATGAAGA
The DNA here is from genome assembly GCA_963277665.1 of Viscum album. NCBI lineage: Eukaryota > Viridiplantae > Streptophyta > Magnoliopsida > Santalales > Viscaceae > Viscum > Viscum album. The sequence continues at coordinate 625,220,174 of OY728156.1, forward strand.
AGAAGGGATAACCCTTCATGTGGTCGGAGAGATTCCAGTAGTCCTTTCAAGAGCTGAGGAAGAAGATTAATAGTGCCCCAATCTTGAGGGTTTTAGAGGAAGGCATAGGGTATGTAGTCTACTGCAACACATCATTGACCAGACTCGGGTGTGCCTTGATGCAGAAGCGAGATGTGATCGTGTATGGTTCTCGGCAGGTGAGACATCAAGAGTAGAACTATGCTACCCATGACCTAGAGTTAGCAGCTGTGGTATTCGCCTTGAAGATTTGGAGTCACTCTCTAATGGGTGAGAATTTCACAGTCTACACTGATCACAAGAGTCTCAGGTATATCTTCTCCCAGAAAGACCTAAACCTGAGATATTGTCATTGGCTTGAGTTACTAGGAAGCAGAACATTGTGGTGGATGCGCTTAGTAGGATATCTGATATACAATTTCTAGGAGAGGTGACAGAGTAGTTGGTAGCTTTAAATTTTTTTTATGTGGACCGAGATGAAGCAAATTTTCATCAGTCTCTTACAGTCAATCATCCACTTATTCAACTAGTTAGGGAGGAACAACATGGAGACGCTGACTTTGAGACACGACGTACTTAGATATCCACAGTGTAGGCACCAGATTGATTTTTAGAAGGTGGGGAGCACGTCATCATCTTTAGATGACGTACCTTGGTACCAGTTGCACTTCAGGAGGAAGTGTTGATGGAGATCCACACTTCCCCTCTTACGGTACATCCAATAGTGGTGAAGATGTACCAGGACCTCCGATGAAAACACTTGTGGCCAGGATTGAAGAAGGTGGTAGCTGAGTTTGTCTCTCGGTGCCTCACTTATCAGCAAGTGAAGGCAGCGCACCAGGTACCACCAGGATTTGTTCTACCTTTAGAGGTCCCAGAGTGGAAGTGATATGGGATATCCATGTAATTCTTGATGGGTCTTCCGCATACATCTAGGAGTCATGATTCGATATGTATGATCGTTGACCGACTCGACATGTCGGCCAACTACCTACCGATCAGAGGAATGGCTCAGTAGAGAGCTTGGGACTCCTTTATGTGTAAGAGATTGTGCGTTTACATAGAGTACATTCTTATATTGTATATGACCTTGACGCACTGTTTACTTCACAGCTATGAAAGGGGTTGCAGGAGGATTTCGGGACACAATGACATTTGAGCACCTCCTTCCATCATCTGATGTATGGTCCGACTGAGCGGATCATTCAAAACCTCGAGGACATTATCTGTTCATGTGTCCTTGACTTCAGTTGTAGCTGGGAAGATCACTTGCCTCTGGTGCAGTATGCATACAAAAACAGTTATCACCCCTCCATCGGTATGGCACCTTTTGAGGCCTTGTATGGCCGACCTTGGAAATCACCATTGTGCTGGACAGACCCAGGGGAGTCAGTACTAGTGGGACCAGAGACGGTACAAGCTACCATAGAGAACGTTTAGATCATCCAGGAGCAAATGGAGTCTCCACAGAGCAGACAGATGTCGTATGCTGACAAGATGCGGAGACCACTAGAGTTTGAGGATGGTGACCACTTATTCCTACGATTCTCGCCTCAATGAGGTCTATGGTGATTTGGACAAGGTGGTAAGTTATCTTCATGATTTATTGGACCTTTCCATGTCCTTATCAGGGTAGGCGAGGTGACTTACAACTTATCTCTTCCACCTTAGTTTCACCGTGTGCATGAAGTCTTCCACGTATCCAAGATGAGGAGATACGTGCACAACCCTTCCCACATCATTGACCATGGGGAGATTGACATCAATGAAAGGGTGAATTTTACGGAGGATTCAGTTGAGAATGAGTATTGACAATAGCAGGTCCTACAAGGATGGTCGATACCGCTTGTGTGTGTTCACTGGCAACACGGGAACCTCCAGGAGAGCACATTGGAGTAGGAGGCTCTAATGCGTGCTCAGTACCCTCATTTGTTCTCTTAGATTGTGTTTTAGATTACGAGGATGTAAAGACCTAAGGTGGGGAGAATGTAAAACCTAGAAATTCCTTGAAAATTTATTATTTTTTAAATACAAGGGATTTTTAAGAGTCCACAAAAATTTATTGCGCTTGATTCCGAAGCTGGATGTGCTCAGAATCAATTTCTGACGTTTTCTTCAGGTACGTTTAGTAAATGTGAAAGTGGGATATTATAACTTTTGAAACGGTGCTCGGAATTGAAATTAGAGGGCACCGTTGAACTCACATCACTGATATTTTCTTAAGAAGATGTTCACCACGGTGATAGTTGTTTGTGAATGGAAGTTAGATTTTGGGTTTTTAATAAATTTAAATAAAAATAAAATTTTAGGATATTTTTATTTGTTTGGTGGTTAAAACCTCAAAGGAGATGTTAGAGGTGGGGGCCACCACACCATAACCTTCTAAGGAATGTTATGGTGGTGGGGCCCACCCGAGGTGTAAAAATCATTTAGAAATTAATGTGGTGGGGACCACATGGGCTTTAAACCCCTTAAACTATCTATAAATGGGGGAGACCCTTGAGCATACCTCATAAATGCTCCAAAGAACACAAATTAATTAATCGAACATTAATTAATTAATTTGAAATCTTTTGAATATTTGTGACCAACAATTAAATAATGGCTTAGCTTGACCCATTATTTTTTGATGGCATAATCATTTGGTGGAGCTTGGGAAAAGAGTGAGCTTGTGAAAGAAATAACTCACCAATGAAAAATGAACTCCAACCGTGTGAATAGAGATGGAGCTGACCGCGAAGAACACCATCTTTGACTTCGTCACCTCCGAACGCTCATTTGCCAATGACAAATATCCTCTTCTTTTTCAGACATTGACGAATCAATTTCTGCCTTTCCAAAACATTGTCAACGATCAACGATCCCGAGGTTGGGGTGGTTTTATGATTGAGTCTTACCCTTCGTTCTTTGTCGTTAGTTGAACTCTTTGTGGATGATTGTTTCAACCATAACGTGGAAGGCTTGGGCCGCATGAACCCAGCCAGACCCTCCCCCTTCGTTTTCTCCTCATTTGTTGACAAAGACGATGAAACAATTGCACAACCAGAAGATTATAACTCCGTAGAGAAATGGCGGCCAGTGACTGGCCGACCACGAATAAAACAGGCGGCACAAGGCTGCCCGGTCGCCGGAAGGCCACGGAGTCGTCGTGCCGCGTGGAGAAGAAAGGGACGGTGGCCAGGGCAGGCCGCGGCGGAAGGGCATGGTGCCAGCGCGCCACACAGAGGAGGAGAGCCGAGGCCAGGGCATGCCGCAGCGGATGGGTGTGCTGTCGTTGCGCTATGAGGAGGTGAAGAACCGCGGAAAGGGAGGGCCACAACGGAGGATACGAGGCTGCCAGCATCGGGCAGGCCGCTGGCGGTGTGGAGCGGCTGGCCGCTCAGCCGTCCAGGAGGAGTGGGACCCCGTTGGGTCCAGTGTGAACTGGGCAGGTAACAACTGGCTCTAGTTCCATCCCTACCTGAACGGTTTATCCGTTCGAGTATCCATGGGCTGCATGCCTTCCCCCTAGATATGGCTAGGGTGGGCCCCACAGGGTACTACCAGCCGGCAGCCGGCCAGGCCACACGGGCCGTTGGGCCGCCGAGTTAGACCCTATGTGGGCCAGACCCTGCGCGTGCCAAACCCAGCGCGGGTCATGCAGCCCCCTCACCCCCCCCCCCCCCCCCGCAAACTCGGTCGTACCAACGTCCAAACCTGTTTGATCCAAATACAGATTTTTTCCCATAACATGGGATACGGGTGTCCGATCGACGAACCGTCTGCGGCGAAGAAAACCTTAGAACGATATAGTTCTTTTGGAATACCCCACTTGAGGTTCAAACATAGTTGGGGTACGATCTAGTTGATTTGAACCTAAAATCCAACTAGGCCCCAGAAATGGAAATTTCAATAACTCACAGACCAGGCATCTTATTGACGCACCATCTATTGCATTGAGACCCCTATGACGAGGCAGATCATTGAGATACCTATACTTGGGACTTCGTGATAGTTGGAGTATCGACCAAATGCTCATGGAGCGGATCCTTCCAGAGGCAAACAGACAGAGTACGAAGACCTTATAGTTGGCTGAGACATGACGACTGCTTGACCGATTCGACTTAGAATGACTCGACTGGCCCAGTGGGGAGCACCTCTCTATGACGCAAGAGATCCACGGTGGGGAGCACCCTTATGAGAGTACGGTAGACCCACCGTACTCGATAGAAGGAGTAACTCAGTAGGCTATGAGGGGGAGAGAATCCGTGTGAGCGTGGAAGACCCGTGGTGGGGAGAGTCTCTATGTGACGCAGCAAACCCACTATACTCAACAAGAGGAGTACCTCTGCAGTTGAAGGATAGTGGGAAGCGCCACTTTGTGACATGGTATTCCCACTGTACTCGATAGAGTCGGAGTACACCATCAGCCTGGGTTCTTACATTGTGACTGGTGATGTTACTTGATACCACCTCCTAGAATAAAATCCTTGTTTGAGTTGAGTCTATGAATTTTGTGTTTTCCTCATAATTGAGATGGGTTACTAGATTACTTAGGTATATGTATGGTAATATACCTAAGAAATGGTTATCCGTTACTTAGTATCGTCATTCTCACCCCGACACGAGCTATTCCTGCGCCTTGTTGTGTTGGCTATAGATGACAGAAAACACTAAATGAGGTAGATTGTAACAAGACTGAATGGTACCCAGAGGTGGAACACTCGGCGTGATGGTACACGGAGCAGAAGGATAGACATGGAGTGTTGAGGAGGCCATCTATACCTACCCATCAGGTAGGAACCCCAGAGGATGACCCAGTAGCTTCTTTACTTCTTCTTTCAGTTGTACTTGTACTTTTCCATTTCCTTGTACTTTACTATTGGGATTGTATTTCTGGCACCCATTACATTCAAAACATTCTTTTTTATATAGTTTTACATAGGTTTTTACTTCCTGTTGCCTATTTTGATGTGTTTTTTTACATTTTTTAAGCCAATGCCTTCCCGATGTTGGGACTTACGCATTTGGTGCTAGTCACCGGCCACTGGCCAATGGAAGTCGGGCTTTGGGTAGTCACAATATGGGCCCCGGGGGATGGGTTGTGACACATTAAATGATGGATTCCAAGATATATGTGTTATTGTCACCATAATAGAATTTTAAAGTGTTGATAGATTATTTTAATCGGGCCCAGTAACAGATCAACTCAAGTCATATTAAATGAATTAACAAGCTATTATGGTGTTTCTCCATAATCAACAGTGGAGAGATAAACAAATGAGTAGTTGAGGAAGCTCTATATTTTGTGTTTAACATTGTCAACATAAAATGAATGAAGATAATGGGTATGTTATATCATTTTATTGATTTATATGAAATCTCATTTCATGAACCCAAGTCATCGAAAATGTGGCATAAACATCTATAAAAAATCAACTGGGATTTTTATTCACAACCTTTTGAGTTCAATTACCATGGTAATTTTTTTTGCCTTCCACCAAGCTATAAATTCCACCCAATGAACAAAACAATCCACATGACACAATTGTCCATGAAGAGCTTTTATATTATAGAAAAACTAATAATAACATTCCAATATTATGATAATAATCTCCCGGATTCCTGATAAACCACATATCCTGGGGAACCCCATTAGTCTTCACCACCTTTTGATACCATGTGTTGAGATTGAAAATGAAAGCAATAATCTCATACCATTACACTAGAATATAACCCTTGGATTTGGGTCAGGAACTGTGAAGTCCATGAAGCCCATCCACTGTATCGAGTAAAATATTTATTTGGTTATGGTCCTCCCAAGTTCCTTATTCTGGGAAATGAACCAAATCATAATTATAAAACATATATGCAAACAAAAAGTACAAAATAATACACTATAAGATTAAATGGTTCATAATTTCATTCTACATCCCTAGAATAATAGTAGAATCACTTTCATTCAATGAGAATGAACATCTTAGTTACAAGAATTACCATCATAGAAAAATGTATCTAGATCACCATAATAAGAACTTGTAACATAGTTTATTCATAGAATCTTCTTTATCCCTCTATCTGATCTCCTACTTAGTGGGTCTTGACATCCAACTTTGGCATTGGTGCATCTGAATCATTGTGTTTGCCTTTGTTGGATGCCCGGAAGGAGGAACTGTTAAGCCCCAATATTTTTTTAAATTGAAATTGTTTTAAAATGAATTTTATTTCATTAAGTTCATGTGTTAAATGTTATAAAATGTTATCTAGTGTCACATACAACATTGAGTATCAACGAAATATCATTGTATTATTTTAATTATTTAAAAAAGAAAATTGTAACCCACCTATTAGAATAGTGGGTATGAACAATATTAATGTAATTATAAATTTATGGTTTAAACACAGAAATAGATATAATTATTTTACCAATTAACAATAGAATGTAGAATTTATTTAAAAATAAAAGTAAATGTTTTTTTAAAAAAACTATTTAAATGTGGACATATGTGTTTTATAACAGGAAATAAACAAGTAACTATTGTTATATTAAATTAATAATATATAAATTTTTTATGTTCATTCTAATTTTTATCATTTATCTTATATGATTTTTATACAATCTAGAAGAAAAAATTATAAATTTATGCATAAAACAAATATTTTATGAAAATTAGATTTGTTGGCTATTGATGACTAACATATTTTAAAACTGAATTTTGAAACATTTTAAAAGAATATTTGATGAAATAAAATTCTGTTTTTATTTTGGGATATCATAATTTACTTTGTTTTTTTTTCTAAAAAATTTGAGTATTGAAGTATAGTGAAAAATACCGAATTTTAATGGAAAATTAATTTTTATCAAAATAATTCATTGTATTAAATGAAATTTTTGTTTAGTTTTAAAGTATAATTATATCAATTTTATTTTATTTAATCAAAATTATGTCAATTGAATCAATTTTTTTTTTAAAATTGGATATAAAAACATTCCAAACATTTGATTACTTTTACTTCAAAAACACATAATTTTGTCTTGTCCATAGGATTGATTTTTAATTATTTTCAAAAAATTATGGGAATTTAATTTGAAAAACTGGAATCCATATTGCAAACTAGAAGGTCCAATTTTGTTAAATATTTTTGTTCAATTTTTAGACAATATGAATAGTAACATTACTAATTTTTATTACTATAATTAAGGGTAAATTGGTAATTGATGGTAAAAATATTACTATAAATATTAACAAAAATACCATGAAACATTAAATAATATTATTGGAAGAATTTAATTAGACACTTAATATACAGGGATCTAAAATATATAATTTGATCGAAACTTTTCTATGAAAATGACTTGGATATTATTAAAATCAAACGGAGTGACATAATGTCAAACTCATACTGTTAATATGTATAATATTTTTAATATGGGTATCAATTGAATATATGGAAGAATAAAAATTGGTAGCTCTATAACATGATTTTAGTTTTAAATTTTAGTTGACAAAAAATGTTCATAAATAATTACCAAAAAATAATGCATTAATTATTCAGTTATTGATACAATCAGTTAATTTATATTAGAAATATTAAAAAAATGTCTCAATTGAGGTTATCTAATAATTTTATATGTGAATATTTCATTTTTGGTGGGTATTAAATATATTTTATCTAAGATATCTTATTGTATTTTTTTCATAAAGTCAGTGTTATGAATAGTGTCAAATTGATAGTAATGATATTTTCTGAAAATAATTTTTTTTAAAATGATTAAAAATCATAAAAATTTTAATTAAGAAAAAATGTCATAAATCATGGTCCAAAATATCATATACTAACCATTTTTGGTCAATTGAAACCATATGAATAAAAATCTCCACATTTAAATATTGAAAATGTTGTTACAATAGTTAAAATTTTAATATGTGAACTAAGGAATACTCAAAATGATAAGTTTTAAAAATTCATCATAACAAGTCTAAAATATATTGGTATTTTTAATAATCACCATATCCAAAATTATTTTCAAATTACATTACATTTGGAGGTATCTGGATTGAGATTTAGTTTCTTATAATTTAATCTTCTGATAATTTCCTAGAGTTCCTTTACCCTCTCTTATAAAATGTTCCATCTTATTATATTTCAATAGAACTAAAAACCTATTTGTTATATACAAACAATTTATAATTCTCCTCACTAATTTCTTACCTTAATCATAGAATTCTTATTTTTGGAGGAAATCTAACCAATGAAGTCGTTTGGTGAAAATCAAAAGTTGATACACCAAGAAGATGTAACCTTCATCAATAAACATTTCAGTTTTATTTGTTCCATAAACCCTAATTTTTTTATTAAATATTTTAATAATAACTATAGTATAATAAATATTATAATATTTTTTCATATTAATAGTTCAACCTAAACTCTCACACACTTCTATCTAATGGGATACACAATCATCATTCTTGCGTACGATAGACTGTTGCCTAACGAATCATTGTTGATCGTTTATCCATTTCCAACATTAAACGTTGATGATAATAATGTAATTGGTGATTTATATTAAATATATGAACAATATTAGGTATTTATTCTTATGGAATTATTATATAACGCATACCTTCATTCTTTCCATTTTTGTATATACGATAACATTATTTGTGGACAAATGGACTACCACATACTAAAGGTGAAGTGATTCTTTCAAACATTACATAAAATGTATTAAGGATAGTTTTAGTGAATATTTATGATATATATTACATAATTATTATAGTATAATGATATTATATATATGTTTTGTCTTTTTCTCAATAGGATAGGAAAATAGAAACAATATTCATGCGTACGTACAACATGTCGTCTCCATGAACAATGTATTTCATTTTATAATTATATATTCTACAGATTATTATAACTACATATATAATAATTAATTGTTATATTTAATTCATGTTTATCAATATTGAGAAAATTAATTCATGTTATAAGTAATATGACTAATAAATTAACAAATCAGAACACATCAAAAAAACCTAGGAGGATATTACATGAAATGTAACATTAACATGGAATTGTTAATAAAAAGGTAATTTTATGTAATAATAAAATAATATACTCTATTAGATATAAAAATATGTTTATGTAATATTTGTATAAAAAATTTAAATTTACTATACAGGTTTTTTGTATGAGTGTGACAACAGTCAATATATAATGTATCAGATTTATGTCTCACTTTTATTTCTATCAGACATATGCCTTGTATACTACATGTTTTATTTTTTAGTGTATTTAATTCCAATGAATGAAATTTATGAGTATTTTTTGGATAATTTTTTTTTAATTTCCATTTTATTTTATTTCATCAAGGTATATTCCAGTTATGCTGATTATAAAGTGATAGGTAGTTATCCCACAATCTCATTAATATTTGGAATTATTTTGTTTTAAATAAATTTTGGGAAATATTTATTCACTTCATACATGTTTTATAAATAAAATAAAAAACGGTTTTAATATAATACCATGAATAATTAATTTTATTTTTTCATTTGTTTGACATTTTATAAAATGATTTGAAAAGAATATTTTTTTCATTTTCTCAAAAATGTTATTGTTTACCTTTCAAAAAAATGGGTTGTTTTTTAACTTATATGACATGAATTTCATTTTGTCCCATTTTCATGATTTCATAATGCCTTTAAAATTCCTTTACAAGATTAAAAGTTTATTTTCAAAGAAAAATTTTTCCTTTATAATTGAACGACGTTTTAAGAAGAAAATGTATTCTAACGAAAAAAAAATATTTTCGACTAGAATGATTTCAAATGAACTCTCAAAATTATTTTCCATCAATGATAAAATTATTTTATATTAATTTAGATTTATTTGGTATCTGATCCAATAATACTATTCTTATTCCCTATCTGAGTAGTGTGTGTGTATTTGTTTATGATATAATGTTTTCTTTAAATTGTGTTTCGTCTTCCTGAGTTATATAATGATGAAATGGTTATGAAGATAATTTTTTTTGAGTTATAATTTGATGAATGAATTATGTTCATTGCACACACATATATATTATTTTCATTACATTGTGTGTGGGACTTATATCTCTCTCCAATTCATTGGGTATGATTTCTATCTCAAGAAATAGACATGGTTGGAACAGTCAGTGAACAAGATTTTGTAAAGGAATTTTTAATCTCAGATGGTCATGGGAGTGAAACTTCACTACTAATATTTTTTGGGGAGCGAACAATGATTACAAAGATAGTTTGGGGAATGAACCCATTCAAATAATATATCATTTTTAATGATTGATTTACAACTATAGAAATTGTTTTTTTAATGTTTCTGCAACTATTTCATGTCGCATTCTAATGTTATGCTATTAATTATTATCGTCACGATTTACTTGTGATTAATATATATTAGGATTCCACTATTTATTATATTATTTATGTTAATGATATTTTATAGATATTTTATCATATTATAATGTTTTCATCACATTTTCATACCCTTTTTCTCTTATTTATTATTATGTATCTACTTTGCTTACCATTACTAGGCATTTATGATCACCTCTTGTATTATTTTCTTTCCCTACGTTATGAAGAATGGTTTTATGTAGGAGTACAAAATGGGATATATTTATGAGGTATGTTCAATATCTTACACAAAATTAGATAAATGTGTTCCATGATTCCAAAGGAAATAAACTATTATGGTCCTCGAGCGGTTTTTTGTGAAATATAATTATTATTTGTTAGATAAAATTTAATATCCAATTGAAAAAATCTCATATCATTATATTTGGTATAAGAGAAAAGGATTATTCAACTTTTGGAAACTAATATGATAAAAATATAATGAGAACCCTAGATAAATTTCTAAGAATAGGTATACGGAAGTCTCTAATTATATGTTTATGTATAGGTTAGAATATAATAATTTGGTTAATAGTAATTAATAATCCAATATTGAACCTAATATATTATATATTGAATGTAATTTATCTTGATTTTTAGGATTTCCATGTTTTATTAGTGTTTCCCAAAATATTTTTTATTATCTATGCATATAACCCAATGAATCTATGTTAATGAGGAATACAATAGACAATGCAATGATTACTCGAATAGGGAATGAAAAACCTCGTTTCTATGAACCCACAACATTATCGTTCTATGAATAATGCTATAATTTCAAATAACAATTTTGGGAACAACATTATCTTGAATAATTTTTATGTAAATGTCCACATTATTTTAGTGGAATGATTGATCCAGTACTTGTTGATAAATGGATCTATACCTTTGAAATTATATATTTCATTATATTTTATTTTGAATGTGAAAAATATATGTTAGAAATGTATCACATACAAGGTGAAGTTAATTAGTTGTGGAACATTATAAATAATATGAGTCAAATATATAACATTGAATTCATGGATTGATATAAGTTAGAGAAAATATTTTTTAGTAAGTACATTCCCATATTCTTCTTACAAAAAGTAATATTTAAGTTGACTATCTATCTAATGGTTATGATAATAAAATAAGGATTCAATTAAAATGGAACTCTTAAAATAGTAGGGAGAAGAAGATTATATTTAATTTATGATCAATATGTATGAGAGAATATGGGGTAATTCGTCTTAAGGGGATTATTAAATGCTTTAGGTGTGGTAAAAAAGTTCATAGATACTTTTGATGCTTAATTAAAGGGAATGAAATGAAATATCCAAAGATATAACCTCTCAAATTTACTTTTTCAATTGTAAAGAGTGTGGGCATTACACTAACTGGTGACGTAATCCAAGGACTATTGTATATGGTAAGTAACAAAAACCTCTAATGTAAAATGTAGGAGGGAAATATTATGTTGTAATAATGGAATAATTGAAACATTATTATAAGGTAATACTTATCATAATACCTTTTTTTGGGAATTTCTTGTTTGGTTTTAAATGAATAAGCCCCATGAAAACCTTATTGTTATTCCATTAGTGAAATTTTATGTGACTATATACTTGTATTATGTCATAATGACATCACATTTTCTATCTGTAAAAAATGGAACAAAGATTCAAAATAAAATTTTTTTAATAAGAACATATATTATTATATTAATGGTGAAGCATGGGTATATTCAATTTGGTTTTTAGTGACTCTGGTTATTACCATGTTTAATGAAAACAATGGGTAATGGTCATCACATGTTCGGTGTGCGATAATTAATAACTAAATAAAGTTGTATGGGGGAATAATTATTAGTTTATTTTGTAAATTTATTATCCTTATTTGGAATGTTTGGTATTTTAATTTTGTGGAATGTTCGTATGGTAAATTATTTTTGAAAATTTTTATGTTGAACAATTGAAGAGGTTTTATAGATTATTGTTTTTATTCATATTAGATAACATGTGATAATTATTTTTGTTGTGATAAATCAATATGTAATGAATTATCATTTTAGTTATTTATCTCATGATATGGAAACACTTCTATAATGATTTAATCACCTTCATTTCTTGTAATAATAGATAAAGTGGAAATTTTTCAAGGAAAAAGGAATGGTGAGATTGTGCTGAATTAAACTATATATTCCCCCAAAAATTATTCAACTTTTGGAAAAAGGGTCTTGAAATAATTATTTCTGATTATCATCATTTCTATTATATCAATGACCTTTTTCAAGCCTCTTTGTGTTGTAGATTTTTGATTGTCGACCTTCTTTTAAAAACGTTCTCTATCACTCTCCCTCAAAACATTATAGTTAGATTTATATTTCATGTCTATGTTTCCATGAGAAAAATTTGATATCCTATGTGGATAGATAGTTATGAGTTTCATTTGGTAACCATTAAGTTCTAAACATTCATTTTTGATGTTTTATTATTTATTTTTACAAAGTAGGTTTATATAAATGTAACTTTCTATTATTAATCCTTTGATAACCTCAAAAAAATTTGAGGGGTAAATTAATTTTCATAGGGTTGAATGTAACACCTCAAGATTATTATTTAAAATATTTTTTTAAAGTAATTATATTTCAATGATGACTTGACTTATATTCAATACAAACATAGCTTGTGTTACTCACAACACTAAATTTCTATGAAACATTATTTTATTATTGTAATTATTTATAAAAGATAATTATAAACTAGTAATTAGAATGGTGGGTATGAACAAGATTAACTATATAATGAATTTATGGTTTACACATTTTTATATTATTATTTTCATAATTAATTATAAAATGAAATACCCTTTTTAAAATAAAGGGAAATGTTTTTATGAAAAATACTTTTTAAATGTGCACAACTGTATTTATACTAATAAATAAAAAATCACTCTTATTGTAATATATTAATTTTATATATATATATTATTAAATACAACGTTTAACATTAATATTAGGTGTTTTTAGACATTATATAAGAACAAATAAACGTTTATGAAAAAAAGAAGTATGTTTATTAAAAAATTCTTTTGCCACAGTTTTATGGAACACTTGTTTTAAAAAAATATTGACACATTTATAAATTATATTTTATTAAATAAAATTATTCCCCATAATAGAGTTATCAAAATTTAATTTAGTAAAAGAATTATTTTTAAATGATTTTCATGTTTGATGAATAGTGAAAAATAAAGACTTTTTATTGAAAAAATATTTTTCTAGTAAATAAATTAGAGTGTAAAATTATTATTTCTGAAGTGTAAATCAAGAAAATTTAAATAATTTAATACAATTTAGATACTTTGAATCAATTACACATTAATATTGGATATCAAAAGATTCTAATTATTTTAATATTGTTTACTTTAAAAACATTTTGTCTCATCATGTATGTGAGATTAAATTTTAATTAATTTTTTAAATTTTGGAGAATAGAAATTGAAATAATGGATTCTATATTTGGAATCACAAGGGTGAAATTTTTATTGAATATATATATTATTTTGAAGGTAATTTCTTTGATCTAAATCATGCTATTTTATTTGCAGATTTCTGTTAACAAATAAAATTCCAAAATAATTACTCAATAATGGCGTAGTAATTATTCAATTATTGAAACATTCAAATAAAGGTTTTTAAAAATATTAATGTAAATATTATTTTACTAAATTGTGGATTTCCATAAATATTTTATGATAATATTACATGTTATATGTGTATTAAATGAAATGGTTTGAAGATAACATGTTGTATTGATTTTTAAAGTTAGTGTTATAAATAGTATCAAAATTGACACTAGTGATATTTTATGAAAATAATATGTTATTAAATTATTAAAAAATGCTAATAATATCCTAAGAAAAAATTATATAAATTATGGTCTATAATATTAAATAAATTCAATTTATAGTTCTATTTATTTCTTATTAGTTAAAATATCCACATTTTAATATTGGATATATTATTACCATAATTAATACTATAATAGGATAACTAATGGCCAATCAAAATTAAATCTTTTAAAATTTCAAAATATCATGCCTAAAATATATTTTTTGATTGTATTACCATAATGTAAAATATTATAATTTAATTCAATACAATTAATTGGTATTTTTCTAGGAATTTAATATATTTTTATTTAATCTTTTCAGAAATTCTAGGCGTGCTCATCCCCTCTCTTATAAGAGGGAACCTATTTATGCCTTTTATTCACATGTTAGAACTATTTTTTTAGGAAAAAATGTATCAATATACCCAAAAATATTCCTTCCCTTTATCTTTGAATCCATACACTTGGCATAAATCCACCCAAAGTAGTCCTTTTGTGAAAATTAAAAGAAGATACCCATAGAAGATGTAACACTCATCGAAAAATGTTTTTGCATTATTTCATCCTAAAACCACTTATATTTATTTTTATTTAGTGTTTATTTAATGAAATTAGCATCTCTAATTTAATTATTTGTTTTTATATTATGGTTTTGACCAACACTAACACAATCTTTCATCAATCATAATTCTTGTGTACTGCAGTCTATCGTCTTGCGAACCGAAGACGATCATTCATCCATTGAAAAATTTAAAGGTTGGGGATAATCATAGAATTTATATTTCTATATGATAAAGATTATATTAATGATTTATTTATACTTTTATAGTTATTATATAAAACATAATTTAATGCTTTCTATTTTTTGTAAATATGATAACCTCATTTGTGAACTACCGCCTACTCAAAGTAATGTGATTCGTTCACACTTTACATGGATTGTATTCATGATGAATTTAGTGATCATATATGATATATAAAACATAATAAATTTACTTCAATTTTATTATATATAATTTCCTTTTGTTTTTCAATACGATAATAAAATGGAAACAATATTCATGTCTATGTATGACCTACCATCTACATGAACGGTGTATTTAATTTTCTTGTTTTATCTTATATTAATTTTTATATATATATATAATGAAAATTTATGAAATTTAATACATTATTATCATTGTGGATATAAATATATCATTATATAATTAATCAGACCTAAAATAAAACAAATTAAAACACATGTGAAAAACAAAGACGATATTGTTTGAAGTGTAGTATTAAAATGAAATAATTAAAAAAATGTAATGAAGTTCATAATAAAATCATACATGTTATTAGATATAACAATATGGTTACAAGATATAGGTATAATAAACTTATATTAATTACACATTATTTTTGTATGAGTATGATAAGAGTAATGGAATAAATTAACGGAATTTTTTATAAATTTTATTTATGTGGGACACATACCTTATACATTACTTGTTTTTTTGTGTGGTTTATATACTTAATTGATGTGTATTTTATGAGTATTATTTTAAATATTATGGTATTATTATATCCATATAAATTTATTTTTTTATCAATTATACAATTCAAGTTATTATAAATTTATATGTATTTATCCCACAATCTAATCAATATGTAGGATTAATAAATTTTAAATATATATTACAAAATATATATTCTCCATAACCATGTTTTATAAAATATTTAAAACAAATCTACATTTCAACCAAGAATATTTAATGTCATTTTTACATATGTTTCAGTCTTTACTAAATACATTAAAAATTGTATTTTTTTTCATTTTCTTAACTAGCTTATTTATGAATTTTCTGAAAAATTAATTTTTTTTAACTTGAACAAAATGAATTTATTTTTCAAATTTTAATGATTCCTTAAGGCGTTTAAGGATAACTTAAAATATTACATGGTTTTTTTCATAGAATTTTTCTTAATTTTTTTCGCATTTTAAAAAGAAAAAGATTTCGAAACATAAAGGATATTTTCCTCAAGAATTATTTCAGATGGTCTCTCAAAAATATTTTCAAACTAAGATATTGTTATTTGATGTTACATTTTTTAACTAGGGGTATGATCCAATGATACTATTCTAATTATTTCTCTGAATAGTTTGTGTATATTTATTTTAGATGGATTAATTTTTATGAATTATGTATATTTTCAATGTGTTATGTTATGATTAAATGTTTATGAAATTCTCATCCTTTTATAAAAGATGATACAATGAATGTATTATGTTCATCATCCATGCATATATATGTTTTTCATTATGTGATTGGTGGGAAATATATCGCCCTCCAAGGCATTCAATATTGATTTGTATCTAATGAGATAGACGTGGATGGAAAGGGGAGTTAACTCATTTCAGTAAATGACTTTTTCACTAAGATGATCTTGGTAGTGATCCTTGATAACTAATAGAGTCATAGGAGTAAACTATAATTGCAGTGATGGTATGGAAAGTGAACCTATACTACTATAGTGGCATTGGATGTGATACCTTGGTTACTATAGAAATAATTTTATATACTTATGTGTATGAAAATAATTTCATGTCATATTACAATGTTATGGTTTCATGGCTTGTGCTCTTCCAAGGTTTGGCCCTATCCCCTACGGCCTTCCGAAATTCTATGCTTCCTCTGTCACAAGAGGAGTCTACTATCCATTTTATGTGAAAAAAACTACATGGTATGTACTCTCAAGTACACGGCGTATAATTTTAGTTTTTTAAACTGTTTCTATGGTGGCCACATTCCACTTCCTCACTGTTCTTCTGTCGACATGATTACACAACATGTATTACGGAATACACAACGTGTACTATCGCTCCATTGGTGGCTACTCCCATCACCTTACTATTCAACTCCAACTGAGTACATGTCGTGTATATACTATATACATGGCATGTAGTCATTTTTTACACCATTAATCTCTTGAAGCCTACACATCCTGTGAACTCATCCCACATGGCCAAAGCACATGGCGTGTGGAAAAGTACATGGCGTGTACCGATTTTTTTTGGATTTTCCCTGTTCTCCTTATTTTCTAAAAAACATCAAAGGAAAAAAGGAAAAGAATAAAATCTTACCTAATTAATAAGAACCATGTTCTTACAAACTTCCCCCTTTAAGGAAATTCATCCCCAAATTTCCCTTCCATGGGTGGTGATGATAAAGCTATGAAAAACTCTAGCCACTGAGCATGTAAATCGGTCTCCCGCTCCTAGGTTTTTTCATGCACTCGGTCATACTTCCATAGCACCCGCACGAGAGGAACTTACCGGCCTCAGAGAACCTTTGGGCTCCTATCAAGAATACAAATATAATTCTTCTAAAAGGATACGTCAACCTGTTGCTCAACCTCCTCTAACTAAAAAATATGAGACCACTCTGAGTGATAACATCTTAACTGAGATACATGGAAGATGTCATTCATGGACCGATACCTCTGTGGTAACTGCAACTGATATAAAACCGGACCGACTCTCTCCAAAATCTCAAACGGCCCCACATACCTCGGTAAAAGTTTTCCATGCCTCTTGATCAACAAGTGTCCCATCCTCGGTGAAACAATTACGAAAACCTGATCCCTTAACACGAACTCCAAGTGTCCTCTATGGCGATCAATATAAGATTTTTGATGATACTGTGTGGTAGATAATCACTTTTGCATCAACTAGGCATGCTCTGAAGTCTCCTGCATGAGATGTGATCCCAGTAAAGCTGCCTCACCTACCTCCAACCAGCACAAGTGTGATCGGCATAGCCTACCAGATAATGCGTCGTAAGGTGCCATCTAAATAGTTTCCTGAAAACTATTATTACAGGAAATATCCACCAGGTGTTTCTGCCTCTCCTAAAATACCCCAAATTCTAGGACACATGCATCAAGAATCTCCTCCAGCACCTATATCATACGCTATGACTGGCCATTAGTATGAGGGTGGTAAATTATAATCTGATGCACCTATGTACCCACTGCCCTCTAAAAATTCTTCCTGAAATGAGACATAAAATTGGCATCCCTATCTGAAACAATAGAAAGAGGAACCTCATGAAGACGTACCACCTCTCAAATATACAACTTCCCGAGTACATTAACATTGGAGGTCACCTTGATCGGCAATGAGTGAGCTACATTCATATGTCTATCCACAACAACCCACACGGCATCATTTCCTAATTGTGACATCGAAAACCGACTCATGAAATCCATCATGAAAACATCTCATTTCCACTCTAAAATAGGTAACTCCTGTAAAATTCTGGTTGGCGTCTGATGCTCTGCCTCCACGTACTGACTGGTGGAACATCTCGTAACAAAACATTCCACCTCTCGCTTCATACCTATCCCACAATACTGATGTCTCATGTCATGGTACATTTTGGTAACTATGGGATGCATTTCCCAAGTTGATGCATGAAACTTCTGCATCAGCTTCTCATGAATATCTTGTAGAACCCACACTTTTCCATGGATATGCAGTATCTCGTCATCTCATATCTTCCAACCGAGAGGAGGGTCATTACTTTCCAATGACTCTCATAAAACTAGGCCTTCCAAATCTGATAGCTATTTCATCTTCAATCTATCTATGAGGGAAGAATTCACAGCTAAGGAAGAAAGATAGGCTCTCCCTTAACTATCGTCCACCTCCAAATTCATCTCAGAGAACAAATCCATAACCTGCCACTCACCATTGGCCACCTGCACTGCCTATGACTATGTCCTACTCAGTGCAACAAAAACTGCATTAACTTTACCATGTATATATGCAAGCTTAATGTCGAAGGACTGAAGGTATTCAACCCACCTTCTTTGTCTCAAATTCAGGTCATACTGGGTGAAGATGTACTTCAGACATTTTTGGTCCGTAAACACCACAAATATTTCTCCCAAGATATAATGTCTCCAACAGCGTAACACATGAACAACTGGGGCCAACTCGATATCATGTGTCGGGTAATTCCTCTTATATGGCCTCAACTGTAGAGACCCATATGCAATTACTCTATCGTCCTACATCAAAACATATCCCATCCTAATACCTGATGTATCACAGTAAAATATATAGATAATCCCTTACTCTAGAAGTATCAGGACCGGTGTTGAGGTTAACCATCTCTTCATCTCCTGAAAGGCTTTCTCATATGCTTCTCCCCAAAGGAACATCATACCCTTCACAGTCAAGCCTATCAATGGAACTTCTAAGCGGGAGAAGTCCAATAAAAAGTGCCTGTAGTAACCTTACATCCCCAAGAAACTCATTATTTCAAACACGTTCTTTGGCAGCTCCCAGGAAACTACTGCTCCAACATTCTCTAGAACTATTGCAACTCCTACATCTAAGATTATATGACCCAGGAAGTAAATATGGACCATCCAAAAGTGGCACATTGAGATCTTAAAATATAAATTATGCTCTCTCAGTGTACTCAATATGATATCATGATGGGTGGCACAGTCATGTCAAGTGTGAGAGTACACCGAGATATCGTCCACAAAGACTACCAAAAATGAATCTAGATATGGGTGGGACACACAATTCATCAGAGCCATGAAAACTAATGGTGAGTTTGTGAGTCAGAACAGTATGACCACGGACTTGTAGAAACCATATCTACTCCTAAAGGCTGTAAGCGGTATGTCCGATGGACTAACGTGAAACTGATGGTATCCAGATCTTAAGACATTCATTGAGAAAACTCATGCTCCTCGAAGTTGAAAAAAAAGATCCTCAATCCTCGTCAAGGTATATCAGTTCATGAACATCAACTGGTTATGTTCTTGATAATCCATGCAGATTATGAGGGTATCATATACTTTATTAGCGAAAAGGACAGGCGAACCCTAGGGATAAGTACTGTATCAAATGAAACCATTGGATTGTAACTCCTCTAACTACCTCTTGAGCTCCTGCAATTCTGGGAAAACCATCCTATAATGAGGAATGGACACCGATGCTTATCCTGGAACAAGATCAATAGATATGTTCATATCTCTCTCCAGAGGTAGACCTGAAACATAATCCGAGAAGACATCCCTGTAACGATTAACCACTGGAGGGAAATATTTTTTATAGGATCCCTGTTCATCCAGATATAAAATCATAATCTAGGCTGTCGCTCCACCTCAACCACGATGCTCGGGTCTAGCTCGGCTTTCATGGACATCACATTCTCCCTTGTATAGAAACTCTCTTCCCTCTGGTGATGTGAAAATCAAACTGTGATGATAAAAATCCTCAATGGCTTGAAAGGGTACTAACCAGTCCATCCTGAGAATGACATCATAGCTTGTCATATATAAGACATAGAGGTACCATAGAAAGTGACACCCACCATCCTCAAGGGGGCAATCCATGAACTAACGCACACCTACTATTCTAATCCTCAATGGAGTTTCTAGCATCATAACATTAGAAGAAGAAGAAACACAAAGCCCAAGGCTCTCCACAACGGGCACAGATATAAAGCTATGTGTAACACAGGTATTTAATAGTATTGAATATAAGATAGAAGCAAATATAATAGTACCTATAACAGTGTAAGGTCTTGGATCCAGCTCATGTTGGATCTTTCGCACTGTATATTCCGGGCCAGTGCTGTGGCCTAGTGACACAGCCTGGCTACCCAAAGTCGATCTACGCCACTATCTCTAAGATCCTGTTGTCTCGATACCATGGCCATGACCACCACCTCGGCCTAAACGTCCTGACGTATTCCAAATCCCTAACTTGTAAGAAGCTTCTTGCCCTTCTCATGCATGCGAAGTCTGCACAAAACCCCTCTCACTAGCCACTGGTTGAAACGCCCGGAAAAAACATTTTAGATGACCCATCTTGCTGAAAGATCAGTACTCCATTGGGTCACATGGACACTAAGGTCTCTTTTTCCCCTCTTTACCACACTGGTAACACATAACCGGGCTACCTGATGAACTCTTATGGATGGTACTTCCACTGGGAGATAATTTCATCTGCCTCTTCCTCATACTAGTAGATATAGTACAAGAAACATGTGTAGAACCTCCCTGGAATGCACCACTAGCTTCCCACTGGTTCCTCTCTGTAATCAGTGCCTGGTTCACAATAGAACACACTATAGGCAACCCAAAAACATTAACCAGTTCTCGGATGTCATATCGAAGACAATCCTCAAAGCGTCTATCCCACAACGTCTCTTCACCCAAAAGAATAGGAGCAAAACACAATAGCTCGGTGAATCGGGTAGAATAATACATCACTGACATGGAGCCCTACTGAAGATTAATGAACTCTCAAGCTCGATCTTCCCTTATCATCTCTGGAATGAAAAAGTCATAGAAGAAAACCTGAAAATCATCCCACACCATGTCTCTGTAATGCTCTGTCTAAGTGGTAACATCCCCCATCTCTTGGCGGAATCATGCAGCATGTAAGTTGCGAGCTGGACCCTCCTCCCTGGAGGCGTCTCTAGATGCTCCAAGATAAACTACATATAACACACCCAAGACTCCATAGCCTGTGGTATTCCATAACCTGGAAATGTAGGTGGGAGTTATTGCTTGAGTATACATGTCAGCTCTTCTTTAGATGTGGCAGTTGGAAGTGCTCCCTGGAATGTCAGCAAAAACTGCATGAAGCCTTCATAGAACTGCACATCCACGCCTGTGTCTGGTATAATGAATGGCGCCACATCTATCTCTGGTGGTGGATCAATATGTAGCCAATGGCCTACCATCTCTGGAGGATAATCGTTGTCACTCTATTGGAGAACAACTCATGGTCATCTCAGCAAAAAGACCCTATAAGGTCAAAACATACCTCAAATTAAGACCATCAAGGACAAAGATCTGGAAGTGCATTTAAGGATCAAGGAAAAGGAAACATTCAACTTTTAAAAAACGTACTACACGGCGTGTATAATAAATACACTCAGTGTTCCCTCACGTCTTTTACATGGGCGTGTACTTCTGCCAAAAACTAGTCCTTTAACACCCCAAACACATGGTGAGTTTTCCACACACACATCATGTTCTTGAATTTTCATCCCCTTCCCGAGTCCTTCTACATGACATAGCCACATGAATAGCTTTTGAATGAGACTACACGGTGTGTATAAGGGCTACCCGGTGTGTACTAGATGAGCTTCACTGACCCGTGTTGGGTGTTACATGGCTGAGTACACAGCTCACTCTACACAGCATGTTTTAGATAAACACGGCGTGTATGGATTAATTTCCAACTGTCTGTGTTGTTAGTGACATGGTTGGCTACTCGGCTGACACTACACCAAGTGGTACACCCGCACACGGCATTTACAACACCCTATTTTCTCAGACACATGGCCATGTCCACACGGCCTTTCACCAGTCAATACTTCATGGCATGTCCCGCAGGTACACAATGTGTACTAGACGAGATTCTCCAACCCATGTTGTTTGTTACATAGCCGAACACATGGATCACACTATTCAGCGTGTTCCAAATAAACATGACGTATGATATAAAGGATAACATCTACCCATGTTGTAATTTACACGACCGAATTCCCAAGTTACACTAAATGGCGTGTTCGTCATTGACACGGCGTGTATAAATGATGATTATTCCATATGTGTTTTTATTTACATGGACGGACACTGGGTCAACACGACACGGCATGTAAAACTGTAACACAGTGTGTTACCTCTAGAACATCCCCATCCTGTGTCTCTCCCCACACAACATATGAAATAGATAGAGTTTACACAGTGTTTATTTAGGGTACACGGCATGTACTTATTTTTTTTCTTCTTCAATAGAAGTTTTCAGGGCGTGTTTTCATAGAACCACATGCCGTGTTGTCTGGGTTCCCATACAATAGACCTCAGAAACTACTCTGGAGCCCATTTTTCTTAATTATCAAGCATCAGTATGCCAAATTCCAATCTGTGGGGGGCCATACTCTCCACGAATCAATGTTAAGCACTTGACCTTCACAACAATAGGCTTGATCATGATCTGCTAAATTGTAGACCAAGAGAGCCCATATTTCTCAAGAGCCAATTTTTAGCATCCAATAACCTATCTATAACATGTACCAATACCCTTTCAATAGTATGTGTATCTATCAAGGTTCCTATCACAACAACATGCATTTTCTAGCACATCATCAATCACAACAACATGAAATTTATAATGCACCTACATGCATGTATCCTATGAATGGAATGTGATTCTAACATGTTCCTAAATGATGCGTGAGATGAAATAAACTCATCTCATCGTGTAGTAACTAAATATAACCCGGGTATAAAAATATAAATAGCATATATCAAGTGCGTCACCCAATGGTGAAGATTTAATCAACTATAAATTTCAAAACTAGGTAAATTTCAATTAAACGAGGTAGATTCGCTTTTCCCTGTACACGTGTTAGCTACTCCCAGGTACAACTTACTACCAAAGAACAATTCCATCCTATCACTGACTAAAGGCTCCAAACAGCATGTCAATGAAAAGAAACCCATCTGATACCACTTTGCAACATCCTAGCTCTGGGTTCCACTAAACGGGTGCCCCGAACCTGGTTGGTCACATGACCTCAAGTGCATTTCCCCAAACGCCAGAGGCTGCTGACTAGCAGTGAGGGCCTATGATTGATAGTGGGGAAACAATTCCCCCATTTGTCAAATTGTATCGTAGTGGAGAAAATACAACCATACCAAAAGAGGAAGAAGTAAACAATACTAAGCTGAAATAAACAATAGTACAGAAGTAAAAGATGAATATAGTCATTTATATAATGATGCAATATGTCCCCAAGTCTAAGAAAGTAGTAAAAACATGATACAATGCAATCTAAATTAATAAAATACAATGTAGAAGTCCAAAAATGTATAAGAGAAACAATATAGTAGGAACTCAGCTGCATCGCTAGCCAGAGCTTGGTCTCATGCTCTCCTACTCCAATCCAACAATCAAGTACCTGAATTGGGACGGTTTCCCTTATCAACACCTGCATCAATATATGTTTTTTGGGCCCAAGACGTGACCCAAATAGTGTGTGAGAAATGAATCTTAGTAGGAAACCACAAAAGGACCATGCCAAAATTTCAGTGAGTTTCCGCAACAGTAGTGTGCAGAAATGAAATAAAGTAAAATAGGAAGTACTAAATATTAAACATTCCTATCAGTTATATTGACATTTAATAATTATTTGACAATTCAATATAATTGAATTATAAGTTTCTAAGACTCACCCTCAGACAAAAATCTCCTAATAAGATCCCCAGTAAAACGAAAACATGCTATCTATCAAGTATAAGGTAACACAATAACATACATGTGCTTTATCTTGGTTGTTATAACATGTAAAAATCACCATAGTGAATATGCACAGTAAATAGAGTCCTCAGACATGAAAACCTTACCCTTAGGTAAATAGAACTGAAACCCTCAGTTGATTTCCAACAGGCATAATGAATATTTCCCTCAGGAATACGAGATATTTCCCTCAAGCACGGAAGATGCTACCCATAGGCATAATAAATGTTTCCCCCAGGAAAAACTAACACATTCCATCAGGCTAAACAAACACTTGCCCCAGGAAAAACAAGACACTTTACCTAATTCTAAACAAGACACTACCCTCAGGCTTAGAAAGTAAACGGTCCAAGTCAAACACATAAGCAAGAAATTTATATATTTTTTCTATTAAGAAAACTCAATTAATGCTAAAATCTTGGCATACCCTTGGGTATCCTAGAAAGATGGCTAAACAGGGGAAACGCAACCATGGGGTGGCCCTGGATCCAAGAAATGATCTTGGAAAGTAGTTTATGATTATCATTAAATTATCTACACAATTAGAGATATATTAATTATTCATGGCCTAATCCATATGACACCCTAAACATGGGCGTGTAGCACAAAAAAACACAAAAACAACTTAACAGTTGGAAATAAACACAAGAGCACCTACCTCGATCTCCACTGATCGATATACGTAAATGAAACCTCTCTAGTCAACCAAGAACACTGTAGATTCAAGATAAAATCTTTCCCATTAAAACATAAATAAATTACCCTTGAGAAAAAATTGGAAGGAAAGACCCAAGAAGAATGAAGGTCTTACCCACACAGTCCAAACGTGATCTTCGTTGAAAGAATCTGAGTCTCAGTGTTCGGTCAGGATCTCTTCTAATGTTTGTTCCCCACTCTCATGGCCTTCCAACGTTCTAATATTCCTCTATCAAAATAGAAGGCTAATTCCCATTTTATGTGAAAAAGTCAAACTACACGGTGTGTACTCTGAAGTACATGGTGTGTACATTGCATTTTTTTTAATTGTTCCTCTGGAAAACACTTTCCACTGCATGACTGTTCATCTTTCAACATGATTACATGGTGTGTATTTCAGAATACACAGTGTGTACTATCACTCTGCTGGTGGCTACTCCCACAGCCTTACTATTCACCGGCCGACTGATTACATGGCGTGTATATATTATGTACATGGCGTGTAGTCAGTTTTTACACCATTTATCACTGGCAGGCCTAGAACTGTGTACTAATCCCACACGGCCAAAGTACAAAACGTCTAGAAATGTACACGCTGTGTACCCACAAAATTTAGGATTTTTCTAATATTCCATATTTTCTCAAAAAAAAAATCCAAGGGAAAAAGGAAAAGATGAATGCAGTACCTCATGAATAAGATCCGGGTTCTTATAGGTCTGGTGGAAACATGTAAGTTTATTACAATTTGGTATTATAACATATTACTCAGCTTGATGTGTTTCAACACCAGCTGATTTGGTTCTGTGACTTGCATAGACAATAGTAGGATCATTTTAATTCAAGAAGTAGGTGTAGAAAATGAGAATGGCTATATCACTCCCATGAATGAATCTAAGCTTCCACGTGTGGTCATAAAAATCATTACTATGTTCAAGACCTTTATTTTGTATCATTTTAATGAATTGAATGGGAATTATTTTTTAAAATTACCCTATATTCTAGGTTTATGATCTCAATTTATGCATGGTTATTACTATAAATAACGTGGTGCTTCTATTTAGATGGACATGTTATTTTTGAAAGGTGTTTCTTTTATCTAAGAGAAATACTAATTTATTATAAATTCATATTATTTAATGGAAGTGTTTCAAATTGTAATAGATGGTTTAATGGTTTAGAAATTTTATTCTGATTGATTGGTTATTGTGTTATATTCGACAAAAAATTCCTCCTAGAATATCTCTTCCAAATATGAGTGGTAAACCTCTTAGAAAAGTTATATTGAAGAATCCGCAAGTTAAAACCGTCTTTGGTTAGATCATTTTTTCATACAAGTCAATCTCTAGGTTCAGTGAATTCCATGAGCATGGGATGAGAAGAGGATCATTTCATGAAATGTACTAAGCATAATCAACCATTCATCTAGGGTGAAAACAGATCATAGAAATCAGATGAGTGACTTGATTGAATTGAGAGGATCATAAATTTTTTTAAGACAACTGATGATTATCATGTGGGATTCCCATGTATATTCTTGAGTGGCTATGAAGAAAATTGAGGGACACAATAGTGGATCCTACATTGAGTGAAGGTATTACCTAGGGTTTTTTATGAAAATATTCAACTAGAGGACTTATCTCAAAATTTTATGTGTGGAAATTACCTGAGAGTTTTTGAATTTTGAGAAATGGTAGCATATCATTGTAGAGTATACCACTCATTTTCCTTAGTGGGTGGATCTAGAAATGAATATTGTCACCAATGATTTCATGAAGGTCCAATGTTTCACAACGGGATGAGGGATGCTATTCGATCAATGCACATCCATTTCTTCCTTCCATCATTTTTGTATGTATTGGATAAATAAAATTTGGCTCAGGTAGACATAGTTTTAAGTCATTTTCTAGAAAGATCTCTAATAGATTCAGCTACTAACCAAGATTCTTCTTCATTTTAGAAATGGAAGCACAAGAGTTGTCAGTTTTCCATAGGACTGGTTTTATGGGATTATTCGGTGTAGAAAAAGTTATATGTTACTAGTGTGGGAGGTGAGGCCATTAAATTACCAATTGTATGAAGGACCCTTGGAATTTTCATCTTTATGGGTGATCTTGATATTGAAAAATATTCTATGACAATATTTCCCAAGGATGTAAAGTGGGATATACTTTCTCCAATGGATCATAGGTTCATGTTTATGATCTAATGGTGGTGGGTCTCATTATCAGACCAAGAGGGATATCAAACATCCTTTATATGGATGAATTTATGTAGAATATTGTCTAATAGAGGAATACAAATATAGGCTAGCAATATTTAGGTGTGTGATATTTATATCATCTTTTATGGTGGTTTAATTAATTGAAACAAGTGATACTAATTATTTAATATCATCAAGGTTAGTTGACATGTTGGGTTTCTATTTACAACTTATTACGTTTTTTTGTATCTTTCCATGCCTATGGGAAAAGGTATGAGCAATGATTCACATTAATCATGTGATGTTTGATGATAGATGACCTTGAGTTGTTTTCGGATACTTTTGTGCTTGATCTTAACATCTTTGACTTGACTATAAGAATATATTAGATGATCAAAATTACGGACTAAATAGTTTTTTATTTACACCATGTATAGTTATTATTTGTCAATGGTGTCAATAATGTTTTTTAACGTGAGTGGGACTCTTGATGGGGATAGATAGGGCCGGTTTTTCCTTATGCTAGTTTAATCTCATTCTATAAGTTAGAAATATTTCTATATGAAGATGAACCTTACATGGGAGTAAAAATACTATCTATTGTGTGTGTGTCCCCATAGATATTTCAAAATTAGTTTACTAGTTTTCCACCATAGGGAATGCCCGAGTTTTCTATTGACCAAATCCCTACAATGATGCCCATTTCTATTCTATCCAATCGAATGGATCCTACTGAATTTGAGGAACATAAAATCTATCATTAGGAACTTAAAGAGAATTTATTTATTCATCCTATAATGTCATCATGGGATTCATGTGTACATTTTCTATGAAATAATTCTCAATTCTCTTTCTTTTTATTAAAAATGAGATGTTAAATTGGGTGGATATTAAGAACATGTATCTTTTACCAAGAATTGAGGATCTCTTGGTTCTTCTTAGAGGGGATCATTGGTTTCCAATATTGAAATATGGTCAGGGTACACTCAGTTGAATATTAAAGAGGGGGAAATACCTAAGATAATTTTTTAGAGTTGATATAAGCAATTTGAGTTTATGTTCATTCCATTTGGACACATTAATGCTCTTATGGTATTTATGGATTTGATGAACCATATATTTAATCAGTTCATTGACACATTTTTTGTTGTGTTTTAAGATGAAATTTAGGTGCACTCCAAGTAATATGAGGAACATGTAGAATATTTAGATATTATTCTTCCATCCATGAATGAACAACATCTGTATGATAAATTTTCCAACAGTTAGTTTTGGATCTAATTGGTGAAGTTTCTAGTATATGTGATATCTGAGAGTGGCATCTCAGTAGATCCTAAAAAGTTATTAGTAGTTATGTCATGGGAAATTCATAGAAACACGTTTTTGATCTAGATATTGTTACGGTTGGTTTGTTATAATAGATTTTTTGTTCAAGAAATCTCTATGATCACATATTTGATAACAGTATTAACCCATAATGGGTTAAAGATTAAATTTATCAACAAATGTTAGTGATATTTTGAGGTGTTGAAAGTCAGTTTTGCTACCACACCATTGTTAGTTCTTTAGAACCACATTCATGGTATAATTTTTTCTATGATTATTTTGGTATGGATTTGGGATGTTTATAAATTCATTTGAAATAGTTTTGGGATTATGTATCACACCAATTATAAATTCCAATGAATAACTTCTTTACCCATGATATAGAATTAATAGTTGTTATGAATGCAATAAATATATGATGTAACTATATTTTTGGTGAGCAGTTTACAATGTATTATGATCACAAAATCAGGTTGTATATTTTTACATTGATGGATATGAAAAGGGGTAGAGGCACTGGGTTTAGTATCTTTATATAATTTATTTTTATATCACATCAATCCCTAATTATAGAAAAGTGGTTGTTGATGTGTAGAGTATAAAATTATGGACCCAAGCCATGAAGGATTAATTTGAGTTGTGGTCTTCAATGAGTTAGTTTTTTGGGATGAGTTTGGGAGTGATGGAGGATAGTGGGATGTTTTTTACAACAATATTTCTATAATAATATATTGATGAAAAATTTCAACTAGAAAATATGGTTGAAATGGATAACTGACTCT
Source organism: Viscum album (assembly GCA_963277665.1). Classification (NCBI taxonomy): domain Eukaryota; kingdom Viridiplantae; phylum Streptophyta; class Magnoliopsida; order Santalales; family Viscaceae; genus Viscum; species Viscum album. Next base: position 625,249,816 of record OY728156.1, read on the forward strand.
TATGAGAGATCATAAATGGTGGAGTGACCTTGTGAAAGTGTCCTTGGTCACCCAAGAGAGTGTAGTGTTTTCATAGAAGGTTGGTTGTTCCCTTCACCCTATAAAAGGAGTGACTAGATAATGGAAACATTTTGTGTGAGTCTATGCACCCTATGTATAAGATGATTTATAAAAATGTGAGCCATTTTTATTGTTGATAGGTAATGAGGCTGATAGTTTTAGATTTTATATTGTGGTGTCTCACTTGAAAAAGATATAGGGTGAAAAAATATAGATATGTAGGTTTTTTGTTGCCTTTACCTATTCTGATATAGAAGTGGGATGATATTTACATATATTTCAACATTGTTTTACCTTGGAATCCTAGTGGAAAAAATGTGATTTGGGTGATTATTTCCATAATTACATAACCAATTCATTATTTAATAATAAAATAATAGAAAAATTTGAGTAGTTTGGTGACTTATATGATCAAGAACTTTTGAGACATCATGGGGTTCCTTCCACAATTTATTCTAATAGGGAATATCGGTTCAAAGATAGATTCTGGAAAGGTTTTTAAGAGTAAATGGGTTCCCAGTTAAAATTAAGCATAATATTTCATTAACAGATTGGTCTACATATTGAAATGGATATCCAAGTTTATGATGATACTCTCATGTTTTGTATTATTTCATTTTGTGGATATTGGGGAAATAATTTTCATTTGGATTAATGTTCAATAATTTTTTTGGAATTAATCAATGTGATTCATTTTTAGGAATTGTGTAGGAGGTAATTTCAATATCCCATGTGTTTGGAAGAGTTGAATGAGAGTTCTATGGATTGGCCAAGTCATGTTCAGAAGAAGAAAGAATTGTACAGTTTATCTAGATATATTTTATTTTGGAATATTGATTTTATAAATATTATGAAAACTATCATCACCAGCTGCTAGATTCTTTTGGTGATAATTTTTCCTCAATGCATCACCTCAATAAGGGAATCAAAGAATGGGTATTCATGGTAGGTTTTATCTGATCCATGTTGGCCCCATTGAGTTCATTGAGAGAATGATGACAGTGTCCTACTGGTATGAATATATATTTTCATAACATATATACATGATTTGTTTAATGTTTTCTAGTATTAGAGATATATACTGAGTCCTTTTATGTGATTGGGTGGGAGGATGAAAATCATGATCATGATACCACTTTGGTTGGTTTACCATCTCCGATTATGGATCTCTAATATAAGTTTTTATTTGGTAAAAACATCCCCATGTCTTATTACTAGTGCAGTATAGAAATGATCTTCATGAGAAGTGGGGGTAGGATGTAATGATGAGGTATTAGTGCCCTTTAAATTTAGTAGATCTAGGATCTTGATAATTTTTTTGGGGAAAATAATATTTTTTGCTGGGTAGATTGTAATTCCCCATTACCCTTCTATTAGGTATGTTCTAACCATATCTATCAGTTACCTTTTTTATTAGGTGAGTACATTCAACCATGAAATTGGGAGGATACCGATAATGGCGATGTCATAGATTTGTTGGATTTATTTTCATCATTAAAACATATAGTTTCTACTTATCACTAGTCACATGCACACTGTGTAATTGAATTACATGTCATGTAGTTACACCAAATATGAATACATTAACTTGAATTGTGGAGTGAATGGTTTACATGCTATGTAACTGGTACATGCTATTTAAGTATATAAAATCTAGTTTTTAATTAAAATACGATGAAATTTCAGCATATATAAAAAACACCATTCATTAAAAGATGTGAAAATTGGTTTCATGTAGTGGGAAAGTTGTGGATTTTGTTTTTAAGGTATTGTATGAGTGGTATGATTCATGTTTTTATATATGAAATCCTCCTATATCGATATAGGGGTTCACCCTGTCAAATTTTTGGTGACTTCCTTCAATCCAAATCAACCGATTTTGTGGTTTATCCAGAGGGCTTGGTGCTTCGTCCCTTTGGGTAAGCCTTCCTCTTGATTCCTCCTTCTCTTATGTGGTTATGGAATTGATTTCAGTAGTTATTGATGAAGAAAAATGATTTATATCAATATTTTTTAGTTTATTTTCTTGAAATTTATTTTCAAGAAAAATCCTTGGATTTTTAATCCCCAATGTCAATGGAAGTTAGGTTTTCTACATCTTTAATGTATTTGGATTTATTCATATGTTCTAATTTCATGAATTTATTTTTGTTCTTATTTTATCCCTGTTATTTTAAAAGGAAATTTATTCTATTAAAATTTAAAGGGGAATGAGTTAATTTGTTAAAGGGGTTTTCATTTAAAACATAATTTTTATTAATTTGGAATGAAATGGATTTCCAAACCCTAAATTATATTGGCTTGGCTGTGAAATAGTTTTTTTATATGAATGTGAGAATGGATTTCAAAAAACAATAATTGAGAAAAATTACAAAGAGGGAACCTTTGTGGAATCTGGAAAGAGACACAGGTAGCCTTATTCTGCGTGACATCCATATTAGGTAACCTATTCAATATCTTTTGAATGTGGTTATATATGATATTAGTTGGATCCGAGCTTATGCTTGTTTTGGATCATGACTATCTAGTATGTACTTTCCCAAAGGATAGAGTTCATATAGAATGAAAATTATTATTTCTGGTTCATTATTACATGAAAATTTATTTCACAGATGTTAGATCACATGTATATTTATATTTTTTTATGTATACCTATTGTGTTTTTTAAATGGATTGATTATTTTTTTGGAAGACATTAAATTCAATTTTTAAATAACGTGATGAATATTTATGATATCTTTTCTAATTATTTTATTATAATAGTTATTATAAATCTTTTTTATTTAATCTAGAACATGCACATTATTGATAATATAAATTGTTTAAATCATTTGGTTGTTTGTTACTGGGCTCTATTTTTTATACCATACTTTTTCATTCTGTTGGAAGTATACCTTTTTTACGATGTGATTAATTGGAATGTTGTTATGTAGAATTAGGTTTCGTCTATACATCACTGCTTTAGTTTGGGATGCTTTGGAGGTGATTGTTTGTCACTTAAAGACTAGTTTTTCTAGACTTATCATAATTTTCTAGTTTATCTTGTATTTATTAGTTGTATCTCCTTTTATTTCATTGATGTACTCTACTTTTCTAATTTGTTTAATAATATTAAATACATATTTTTTTATCTTTTTTACACCTCATCCCATAATGGGATGACTTAGGTTCCTTGTTTGGATGACATGGGTTGTTCTATTATAGATATATATGAGATGATGAAAAGAATCCATGAACATACGGATTCATTGAATGATATTATTATCTGGACTAGTTTGGCAGGCCAATATATTTGAATGGATCAATGTTATGTGGTATGGGAAAACAATTCCTTAAATTAAGACCAAAATTATCCCACTAGATTTGAGCCTAACTATTCCCCTTATCTGCCTAACTCACTCAAGTTAATACATTTTTTTCATTAGTCATTTTCCTAAATATAAATAAAATAACTTCGAAAAACATTATATTACTAAAATTCAGTATGTTAATGTTCTCTGTGATTTATAACTGTGAACACTCACACTTAATTTTTATTGAGGGATATGGAATAAAATATCCTAGGAGACATTCTTAACAATTAATAGCACCCAAGAGGACACATGTTCATGGGTGTTGAAGTAGATCATAATCCGAGAGATGACATGCATATTCTTCTTGAGGATATAAATGTTACCACAATTGATAATGTTATTAGAACATTCATGACATGGTTATGATGAAATCCTATTAAGAAAAATGGGGAATGTACATATTTATTTTTTCCAAATAAAAATTCCTTAACAGTTGATGAAAAGGGACTATTGTATTTATACTGGAGATAATTAAAACAAAGGTTAAATAGATAGTCGGATCAAGATAGCCCTATAAATCAATAATGAAATAAAAAAAGGACCTTTTGAGAGTACCTTAACCCCTCTAGTTAAACAATCACTTATAATAACATTAAAAGAACAATAAATGATAGTAATAAACCATATAATGAATCTTAATAATAAATATTTGTGGATTTCATTATAATCATTGTTGGTTTGGGGAGTATTAAATAGATTATCACGTCTGAATGGTTGTGAGTCATAGTTGTTAATACATACTAGATGTACATTTTCATAAATTTCTATCCAAAACATTGATCTACTATGTTCATTATATTTAATATCAATTAATATTTTCTATATGAATATACACATATATTACTATTATAAAATGGGAAAATCCAACGAAACAATATTTGGAATCAATAATCCCTTTATAATTTCTAAGGAAAAGGATTATTTTAGAATTAAATGATATTTAATAGAAAATAGATGCATTTAGAGAGATGTTTGAGAAGATAATAATAGATGGAATACTCCTATAGTTTCCTACCATTATGGGGAATAATTCAACATTTTAATCATATATAATACAATTTTCTATTTTCATTAATTATTTGTTTTTTTCAGGTTTGTCTCAATTTCCATCACAATCAATTTGGATAACAATAATTGAAATTATTTTTTATCCCATGCATGTGGTTCCATTAAAAAAACCACATGTGGGGACTATTGTTAATTAATAAGGCAATTTAATCATTATTTTATTGATAATTGTCGAATTGTATTTTTCTTTTTGTGTTTTAATGATAATTTTTTTATGATACAGTGATCAATAAATTTAAAATAAATTAGTCATATGAGGTCAGTGACTGAACATAATATGCCTATGGATATATTAAAATTTAATCATAGTAACTTATATATACTAATATTTACCTATAACAACATATTTCAATAAAATTTACATATTTTTTTCCAATGTTTTTGATGTTTCTAAATAAAATAATGTTTACAATTGTGGATATTACATATGAAAATGTATAAAAGATATAATATTTCATAAAAATTCTACTATCCTCGAATATATAATTAATGAAGATAATCACAATTTCATTTTAAATATACCTTAATTATTTCTTCAATAATTTATAATTATTATTAATATTTTCAAAAATATATTAAGTCCAAAAAATAAGTAATTTTTTTCTAGATGCGTGGGAAGATAACATTGTTTCAAAAATTTTATTAACATCATGTTGAGATGATTACATATTAAGTTCATGATCTAGTCTAAGATTTGACTTTAGAGACACATTTGGGATGTTAAGCATTAATATCAAATTTATTATATTTTTTTTGACATGTTTATTTAAGAAAATTATAACACAGGGTTACACTATATAGATTTGAGAAGCACTAGTAACATGTATAAAGAAGAAGATTCTCATGATACATTGGACTTCGAGTATATAAATAATGTAATATGGATAAGGAAATGGGTCAAGAATTCATCTACTGAAAAATATGAAAACATATTAACAGCTGATGGGTAAGTTATATCCATACTCATATCAAAATAATTTCCATTTGGTGTATTCTACATAAAAGTTTCATTTTAGTTTCAAATGTGTGACACATAGTCAAAATAGAGAATCTAATTTTAGATTATTTTATAATTTTGGACAATGATTCATAATTAATTTATGACATGTAGTAATTGATCACATATCAATCCAACAGACTATATGGTTTCTAAATATTTAGGTACATGTTTACAATATAAAAATGCAATTTTAGTTTTAAATGAGCATTACATAGAGAAAACGAAGAAATAGTGATAAGATTACTGTCAAAAATTAGGAAAATGATTCATATTTCATTTATGATGCATAGTATTTGAGTGAAAATTAGATTGAGATATTAATTTTTAATTATGAATCAATGTGAATGATTCAAATATTATAAATTTATATAGTTTAAAAGGTTATTCACATATCCCAACACAAGAAAAATATATCATATTTTTTTGAACATTAGGGAATTGGTCAATAATTCAATTTTTTAGTGTCGGTATCGACAACATATCAATATTATAGATAATGAGGTCGGTATGACTATAAAAGAGTGTTTCTAATAAAGAATTTCAATTTTAGTTTAAATCATGCCTCCCAAATCCATATTGAACACATGATGTGGCTGGTGTTACATGAAGACTAGGATTACAATTTAACAGTTTTATTCTTGTTGTATAGGAATTGACATCATGTGAATCTAATAGAAGTTGTGACAAGTAATTCTTTATTTTCATGATTTCAATATAAAATTACAATTTTTGTTTAAATAACACATCACATGGAATAGAATTTAGAAAATTAGCTCATATTATTTTTGAACATTAGAAAAATGATCCACAATTAATTTTTTATATATAGGAATTGATTACCCATCAATATGATAATTTATATTTTTGATATTCCGGAAAGTGTGTGTTTCCAATAAGGATGTGTAATTTATGATAAAATGAGTGGCAATAATCCAAAACTAAATAAACACCATCATATTGTTTTGAAGTATTAGGTAAGAATTTTATAATTAATTTTTTGATATGTAGGAAATGACCACAAATCAATTCAATACACTATGTTACATGTATGAAACAATTTATGTGTTTTCAATATAAAAGTGCCACATTAGTTTAAAATTAGCAACAAATTTCCAAAATTAGGCTAACAATTTCAGATTATTTTAAAAAATTAGTAAAATTTCCCTTAATTCATTTGTGCAATGTAGTAATTGATAGCATGTAATTTTAAAATGATGTAGAATGTACGAATCGATGTGCGTGTTTTCAATATAGAAGGGTAATTATAGTTTAAAATGTGTGTCACATATGAAAACCATAAAAACATGCTGAAATATTTTTTAAATATTAGTATAACTATCTATAGTTCATTCTAGATGTGTAGAAATCCACAATACATCAATAAGATATATGATATGGCCTTTATGACTAAAAGTGCATTATTTCAATATAAACATGCCATTTTACATTAAAATTTTTTCACAAATCCAATCCAAGAAAACATGATCATATTTTAAAGAAAAATAGGAAAAACATCAGTAATTTATTTTTGACATGTGTAAATTTGTCGCACATCTATATTCCACATGATGTGGTCAATATCACTCAAGTTTAATGTTTTTGACAAAAAAATGTCGTTTTAATCTAGAAATCACAGCACATAAAAAAATATAAAATGATCTTATATTATTTTCAAATATTAATAAAATGAATCATATATCATTTTTAATGTTTAGGAATTTACCTGACATCAATATAAACCACAATGTCTCTAGTATGACTCAGAGAGTAGGTTTTTAATGTAATAGTTTTATTATTATTTTAAAATGATCAATAGTATCTAAAATATAGAAAATGATATCATATTTTTTTCATAGATTAATAAAATGATCTGTGATTCATTTTTGATGTGTAGGAACTTACTACACATCAATTTGACACACGATGTGGCTGGTGTGGCTCTATATGTGTGTTGAAATATAAAAGACTCGTTTAAGTTTAAAACACATTCCACTATCATAAAATAAGAAGTGATATATAATTTTTTTTAATATTTCATAAAATGGTACATAATTCATTATGGGAAACAAATAATCGACCACATATCAATTTTACACATGATGGGGTCAGTAAGATTTGATGTGCATCAATATTGAAGTGTAATTTAAGTTTAAAATGCCTTTAAGAAAGCTCAAATTGAGAAAAAAATTCAAATTTATTCCAAAAATTTGGAGAACAATTGATAAATAATTTATGATTTGATATCATTGGACCCACATCCACAAGACCTTTGATGTATCTAGTATTACTCGAAGCATGTTTTTTCAGTATATAAGTGTCATTTTAGTTTAGGATGTACATCAAATTGACAGAACCAATAAATGGAGATCAATTTTTTTCAAACATTAGAAAAATAATCCATCATTCATTAGTTTCATATAATAATTAATCTTGAAACAATATGACCCACATTATGTTCAATAGTACATGACACTAATACAAGAATGGGAAAGGGAAACGCCACCTTATATCAGCGCTAAGAAAAAACTGCTGATAAAGAAGCATTATATCAGCACTAAAATTTAGCACTGATATTTGGAAACTATTTCATCACTTATCTAGTTCTCATAATGAATCCCCTTTATCAACAGTAGAAAGGAGCTGATAAATCTTCCCAGTATCATCTCTAAAAAAGCACTGATAAAGAAAACCTTTATCAGTGCTAGGAAAGTGCTGATAAAGAAGTCATGTATAATCGCTAATATGTTAGAGCTCAAACAAAAAGGATTTATCTGTTCTTTTCAGCACATAAAAAGTGGACCTTTATTTGTGCTAGAAAAGCGCTTATAAATGCTACCTTTATCAGCACTAACATTTTAATGCTGATAAAAGTAGCCTTTATCAGCTCTTTTTTAGCAGTGATAAAACCATAGTCCCATATTTTATATAATCGGTCACACAGTTTCCTCGGTTTATCATGAGCTAAAGATCTTGCAGTACTGTTACCCTGTGACTCCCCTTCTTCGCCCCCCGATCTTCACGTTGCTGGACCTTCTCCACCCCTGATCATTGCGTTGTCGAACCTCCGATGTTATCCCTTCTTCTATTCCTCCCCCTCGAACACCTTATGCGGATCCTCCTCCCCACAAACCCTACTTCTACTCCTCTTAACTCCACTCTACTCCTCGTGAACCATACTACTCAATTTCTCTTTGGTTGGAGGCTCCGCCCATGAACCTCCACCTCAGGATGTTTCCAAGTGTGTGGTAAGTGATTCTATGATTTTACATTATTAGATGATTTTGTTATTCATTCTTTATTTCTTGAATCTGTTCTATAGATTAATTTTTTGGTGTGAAATATGTTTTAAGTAGGTTTTGAGATCCACATGTGAAGAAATTTGTCTTCTAAATAAATGTTTTTATGTTTCATGTTAACTTTGTGGAGGTGTTTCTCAATTATATTTCATTTGTGTTGCATGTATTATTTTTTTGAACCATATATATGTCTTTGAACTGTGAATGTAATTTGAAACATGTTATAAAATGTATTTTATATGAGTATGAATTTGAAAATGGATATTTGCACGGAAATGTCTGGATTGAAAAGAATTATTTCCTGGAATCATTGATGATTTACATCTCGTACAAAGACTAAACCAACTTGAATAGGGTTTTACATGTTTCTACTACCCTGTGTGGTGGAATTGAATCATAAATATAGAGAGGTAAAAAATCATAGTAATATTATTCAATAACAATTGGATCCCAGAAACATGTATTAGGAACGAATGGACATCACGAAATGGATTAATCTCTCGTAGGAACTGATGTGGGTCATGCGATAGTGGGAGGCAACTTTTCTATTTATTTTTCTTTAGTGTATGTTTTATTTGATATTGGTTCCCATCATTATTTCACATCAAACCTCAATATAGAAGTACTCAAACTTATAATAGAGTTCAGGGCTTGTGTGATAGAGATTGTAACATCTCTCTAGATAAAGAGGGAGTAAGGTCTCTGATTCCCCTATCAAGCTTTCCCTTTTTCTGAGATTTAGATCAGATGATATTTTTTGGTTCTTAAAATAATTCCCATAATGTTATTCTCAGAATGGACTGACAAGTTTCTAATAAATCTTGGATTTACTATTATCATCGGTGGGTGTCCTCACTATCCCCGATGGAGAATTCCATTTTTTCCATAGATAATAAGACCTGAGGTCTAGTCGAGCAATACCTCTTATTCCAGAGTTGAGTGGGATGATATCCTTTTATGATATTGAACTAGAGTAGGATGTCTATTATTGTGAACTTCCCCAATAGTTTTTTAATTTTCAAAAGTGTTTTCTTTAGTCTTTTTTGGTCTACCACTATAGAGAGATGTTGTGATTTATGTGTGACTATATACTTATTATATTTTCTTATTATTTATTACACACCACCACATGAGTCAAGTAACCTGATTGAAATCTATATGGATACATTACTTATGATGTGGATATGGTTTTTCTGTGTTTGTGAGGTGTATGTGTGGATATATCGGTATTTAGGCATGATGATATTGAGTGTAGGGAAGAGACCTATGAGTGGTAGATGTATCATTATTGATTATTCTTGTGTTTGGACTATGGTGATTTAAGGAAACTATAATGAATCTAAAGTAATTATATATTTTGAATTCCATATTTTAGAGATTATGAGAATCCTTTCTTTAATTATAGATTTGGCTACTGGTTTTCATCCCTATGTATTTTATGTTGGTGAGGTATAAAAGGATAGATTCGTTGACCATATAAGGTTTGACCAGATTGAGGGGGATGAGCAATATATGATGATGCCGTGTGAGTTTTACCATCTATGACACAGGTTATTATCCACACAAACCCCTTTGTGTTTGGAAACTGTGTTGATTTTGATGTGTGGGGGGGGGGGGGTCTATCCTGGTTCTATTTATTTCTAAATCTTTATTGGAAATGGTTAGTCTCTATTAATATATATTTTTATAAGGAAGTAGTTCTCTTCAACTATATTTGGACGTTTTGTTTTGTGTACTTGAACCATAAATACTAATATTTAAGATTCAAATAAGATGGATAAGAATAAAGAATGGATGGATGCTAATCATTTGACAATAGAGTATGAGAATGGAGTGAAAGAGTTCATCTTGTTTGCAAAGGATCACGCAAAGGAACCTTGTCAAATCCTTTGTCCATGTTTACATTGTTGTAATTATAGACTACTTACTCCAGAGGAGTGGGAAGTACATTTGATATGTCATGGAATATATCAGAGTTATAAATGTTGGAATAAACACGGAAAAAAGTGAATATAGCTATTGGCTGGGAAAAAACTGTGTTTTATGGATCATCAAATTTGAATACAAATATGGATAGTGAAGAAGACTATATGAAGTATGTGATTACAGATGTCAATGATGATGAAGATCGTATTGAGGAAATGTCAAAGACAATTGAAGATGAACTCCTTGATTTCCCAAAATTTTTTGAGAAGTTAATGAGTTTTGAAAAGACTCTATTGCATGATGGTTGTATTAAATATACAACATTTTCAGTAGTACTGATGTTTTATAAATTGAAAGCATTCCATTGATGGAGTGATGTCAGTTTTACAGAACAACTTGCTCTGTTGAATGACATGCTCTTGGAAGATAATGAGCTCCCAAACCAGACATAAGAATCTAAATGAATACTACGCTTGATGGGTATGATTTATAAAAGAATACATTCTTGTCCAAAATACTATATATTGTTTTTCAAGGAGAACAAATAACATATAGAATTTCCAATGTGGGGTGCTTCACAAAATAAGAATGATGAATTCAATCCTATGAAATTTGCATAGTACTTTCCAATCATTCCAAGGATTAGGCATCTATATGTAAGTGAAGGAACTACAAGACAATTTTTGTGGAATGAAGCTAAAATAAATGAAGATGGGAAATTACATCATCCAGCCAACTCTCCTCAATGGAATAAAATTGATCATGAGTATCCTGAATTTGGAAAAGTGCCGAGAAACCTTCGTCTTGCGTTATCTACAAATGGAGTGAATCATTTTTGTTTTCAAACCAGCAATCATAGTACATGGCATGTTATGTTGTAAAATTATAACTTTCCACCCTATTTATGTATAAGGTGAAAATTCATCATGTCATCTATGCTTATATCAGGACAAAGAAAAACAGGTAATGATATTGAAGTTTATCTGGCTCCTTTGATCGAGGATTTGATGTTATTGTTGGATTTATGTGTTATGTTGTATGATGCTTATAAAAGTGAATAATTAATGTTGAGAGCGATTTTTATGGGGAAATAAATGATTTTACTGCTTGTAGAAATTTGTCAGGCTATATATTTAATGGAACTTAAGGGTGTCCATGTGAGAAGAAGATATAAAATAAATTAGGTTGAAACATTCATCGAAATTTGTGTTTCTAGGACAACGTAGAATTCTACCTCGTTGGCATAAGTAATGATCTTGAACAACATCATTCAATTGATGTTCAGAACAATGCACACCACTGTCTCCACAAACAGGTGATCAGCTGTTTGAGAAATTAAATGATGTGAACACAGTTTTTGGTAAACCATTTTTGAAAAATTTGACGATAATTGGTTTGAAAAAGAGATCAGTTTTTTTGTATTACCATACTGGAATTTTTTTTTACGTCACACATTTTCTTGATGTGATGCATGTGGAAAAAAACATATGTGACAGTGTTATCAGAACATTTCTAAATGCCCCGGGAAAAACAAATGATGTAATTAAGGCAAGGATGGACAAGGTTGACATGGGAATACGAGAATAGTTGGCTCTCATGAAGAGTGAAAGTCAAATTTTTCTACCTCCAGCTACTTATAATCATTCTCGGGAGGAGAGGTATGATTTTTGCAAATTCTTCAATGATGTGAAGGTTTTGTAGGGCTATTCCTCAAATATCAAGAACATTGGGTCAATGAATCATTTGAAGTTAAAAGGATTGAAATCACATGACTTCCTTGTTTTGATGCATGATATAATTCCTATAGCTTTATAGTCTATTTTTTCCAAAAATGTTTGTCATAAGTTAACCAAACATTGTTTCTTTTTCAATGCTATATGTAGCCATGTTTTATACCCATCAAAATTGACAGCTATGGGAAAATAAATTGTCATCATATTATGTGAATTAGAAATATCCGTCCCACCAACATTCTTTGATATGATGGTTCATTTGATTATTCACTTGGTGAGAGAGATTCGACATTGTGGTCCTGTACACTATAGATGGATGTATCATGCTGAACGGTATATGATGATTTTGAAAGGGTTTGTAAAAACTCAAATTCGTCCAGTGGATTGTATAGTGGAGCGATATATTGTTGAGGAAGCCATTGAAATTTTTACCGAATACCAATTTGATGTGGAAGGCATTGGTCTCCCAAAATCTCGTCACACTGGACGCATTGAGGGTGAGGGAATTTTAGGAAGAGTTGTTGTGACAATCAATATTACATATCAAGATCATGCCACCTTTATGTTTTGCATAACTATTGGGAGGTTGATCCATATACTGAAACTCACAATGAAATTCTCAGTCAGTTGAATCCATCTAGGGCTGAAAAATCGTTATCAAAGACACATAATCACCATTTTATAGGATGGTTTCCAGACTATATTTTTAAGCAGTTAGATTAAAATCCAAATTCAATTTCAAAACAACTTCGATGGCTAGCCGTCAGAACAAGTGTGTATGTATTATCTTACAGTGGTTATGTAATTAATTGTTATTCATTCTATACAGATGAACATGATAAAGATATTACCATAGAAAATAGTAGAGTTACACTAGTGGATGAATCATTTCATGTTTCTGGTAGTATGGACAGAAATCCAATTTAATCAAATATGTCATATTTTGGCATTAACAAACTAATATGTGAGTTGGATTATATGACATTCCAATTTCCAAAATTAAAATGAAAATTGGTTGATAACAACAGTGGTGTTAAAATAGATGAATGTGGATTTGTGAAATTTTATTTGAGTAAAGAAGGGTTCAAAGACGAACTATTTATAATGGAATCACAAGCGGTACAAGTTTTTTATGTTACAGATCCTGAAAACCGAAAGTGGTCGTTTGTTCTATTATCGTCCAAAAGTACTGAAGGGTCCAATGAAAATTTAGTTTAGGAAGATCATTTTAGTGGTACGTCACTATCATTTCACTGTGGTCCCAATATAGATGATGTTTTGTATGTTAGAGGATACCACAATGAAGGTGTTTGGATAATCGATAGAAGTGTCAAATCCATTCATCCTATGAAAAAAAAGAATGAGATTTCAATAAACATGTTATATATTCGTTTGTAATATAGATCTTGTTATCTGAAGTTATTATCTTATCATTACTGAATTTATGTAAGCTAAATTAAATGTTCATCCACTGTTGCAGATAATGACATCTGCACATTCTGGTGCTCCTAAACCTGAGGCTGAACAAGTCTCTCATGCTGCTGATTCTCCAACTATTGTTGCTCCTAGTTTTAATGTTCAACAACCATCAACACTTTCCGCTGTTACCATTTCATATGAACATATAGATGATGTTGATATCGATGAAATGGAAAGGAATGAAGGACTGACGTCATAGAAAAAACAAGTGCATCGTAGTCTGATGGTCTTAGCCAATGTTCATAAGGTGAAAAGAAAAGGAATCAAATTTGATGTTGAATGGAATGAAAAAGGACAACTTTTGAATCCAAACAAAGCTATTTTTAGTAGTTATATTAGAGTTGTCACTTGGAAACGCATGCTGATTGATAGAGATTCATGGAATCATTTTGTGTCTGGGCTGAAGGATGTTATCTGGGATGAAATTACGGTAACATTATTAATTTATTTATTTAATTTACTAGAATATAAAATAATGAAACAATGTCTTAATATTCTCAATATCTTTCAGAGTACATTTATAGTAGACGATTCACACAAGGATTTTTTACTAAGCCTTGTAGGAAGGATTCATCAATGTTTTCGCACTATTTTAACAAGATGTAACCTGAAATATTCCAAAAGTAAAATAAACCTGCACCTAAACATTGTCTATGCTCACCTGATAACCCATGAAGCATGTGATGAATTTATTGGCCGCCATGGGGATGAGAAGATTCAGGTACATTGTGGGTGATAATAGGTTGTTTGAGGATACATGTGTTTATCACATTGATTTTTAATATTTCATTTATGAAACAAAAACTCACTGATGAAAATAAGGAACATGCATCAAAACCAACATACCCATATCATATAGCAAGGTTGGGGTATGCTTCACTAGAAAAATAGGATCTTACTTAAAATTTACATTAATATTGTTAGGTTCTAATAAACAACATAATAATTATCTTTCAATGCTTATATGTAGGTTGATGAGTCTAATACCAAATACACTTCCACCCCACATCATGTGCTATAGAAGGAGGAACGTGTGAATAAAGAAGAGAAGATAGTAGATTAAAAGACACACAATGTGTGGGAAATATGTGTAAATATGACACGACGATAAACACATTTGTTTTAAATTGTTATTATAGAAAAATAATAAGTTATTTTCTTATATCTGATAGTCACTGGAATTAGCTACTCCTGTAGCGGGTGCAGACCTATTATCAACGGCTTTGAATTAGCCAGAAAAATACGGTCCTGTCAGTGGTGAGGGGTTTGAGGTGACACTCCGAGTATATTTTTAGAAGAATAAAAAACGGATGATAGAGATGAAAAATTTAAACAAATGAGCGAAAGACAAGAAACCCTTGAAGAACAACTGCAATGGAACGGAGAGTTTCTAGAAACGTTTATGGGTGAAAAGAAATGAGAAGACACAACTTAGGAACAACCAGTGCGTGATGATCTGCACCCCACCCCCACCTGCTTTGAGACGAGGCATTCCCCTCAAAGAGATATCTAAGCCATGGTAATCATTATTCTAACAATTGTTCCCATGAAATGTGAATTAGAAAAACACTGATGCTTTTCCTGTACTGATCTTCTACAGGGTGATAATGATTGTGATTCATATCTGTCAACACCCTCCTATCACCTTGTAGCGAGGGCTATAGTGTTCAACATCCCAGATGACATGATTCATAATAGAACACTTCCAAAAGATCATCTAAAAACAAAGATTACAATATACCATGAGCCAAATGCAGAGCTACATATTCCACTTGATGATGATGATAATCATACGGTCGAAAAGGCTATTGGGACATCCATTGCATGTCCATCACAACATGTAAGAGTACATGCAGACAAAGAGGTATATATTTCCTTTATTTTCAGGCTAAATCATTAAAAATTAATGAAAAAATGGTTTGAACCAATTAATGTTAATATAGACGTGGAAATGGAAGGGGTGAAAAACATCGGCTAAAAACCATCTAAAGGATCGACAAACTGATCCCAAGGAGCTATTGAGAGAACAATAACACCACCTGTTCTCTATCCAAAATTTCTAGCATTGAAGAATCATGTGGATACAAAGCTAAGAGGTGGTAGTAGTCATATAGTGGTTTTTGAAGAGAATATATATGGAGAGGAAAGTCAATATTTTTTTGTTGCATAAAATGTAAATGAGATCCTCGAAAATGGTTGTCTAGGCATCATAGTTGTAAATAAATATATGAGGTATGTTTTTGTGAATTTATTTTATAAAAGCTTATCTAATGTGAAAATTAGGACTAAATGCATTTTATATCATAGAAAGTCCTATATATGAAAAACAGATGACAAAATTTCTTCATGAGACAAAATTTGGACTCGTTAGTCCTCATACCACATCAACACACCTAAAGAAATTAGATCCATAAAAAAGAATGAAATAGTGAACAACTTGATGAAAAAAATTGAAAGCAAGCGTACAGATGAAAGACTCTTCCTAATACCAACCATGGAGGGGTAAAACTATACATTTAAAGCATATCAATTATAGTTTCACTTATTTCATTAATTATTCCTTTTTGTGTTTTTAGGGAACAATGAATACTAATTGAGATGAACTTAGATACTCCAAAGATTTATTTTCTCGATTCAAAGGAAGGATATCCATCAAACTGACCATACGTGATGGAGATTGTGAATCTGTATGACACTACATCCTACATTTTAGGTCTAAACATCATGTAATATATTTCTTATTATCATTTATTGAGGATTCTATTATGATAGGTTGGAATATCATTATCATCTAAAAAAGGAATGAGGAATGGGGCTAAGCATAAGAAGGAGAGCAAGTACTACTTCTGGAAAAATATCAAGGTATATATAATTAAATTTCACTATCCAAACACATCTCAAAAGAATTTACTTATTCTCCTATTGAATAATTATTTTTTTAGTGGAAAAAAATATAGAAAATAATGATTGTGGGTATTATTTTTGTAAATTTATGAAGGATACCATTTTTCATCATAAAACTAGCATCCCTAAATCGGTATTTTCAAAAACAACTACTAGTTAATTTAATTTATTTTTTAATTCCGTATTTTTATATTTTGCAGTAATACTCTAAATAAAATAAATCCTCATAATCACAAGATGATATAGATTTGTTCAGAAATGAGTGGGCTGCATTCTTGATGGAAGACTGTACTCAAATAGCAAGAAGGTCTGACTTGGAGAATTCTACAATGGGTGATAATTTTTGAGAGGGGTTAAGGGTATCAAAAGATGAAACATTGTTGTATGTAAATGTTCATATGAAAATTTTAATTGTTATTAAATAAAACATACTTTCTCTAATAAGTCATTTTTCCATTTTAACAGATGATATGCACCAATAACATGAAATAATGTTGATCCACTCAAAGTGTCTATCTTTTGTTTAAAATTGTCTCAATTTTAAGTGAAATCAAAATGTCACCAACAAAAATCCAACCAAGCACATTTATATTGTCTTGATCCATTAAGAGAAGATCCATGAGTATTTTGTGACGTGTACAAGTGAACCCAGCCTCAATCTGAGGCATGACGTGGTCGGTATCACTCAGAGGGTCTCTCGTTTGTTTAAAATGGACATAATTTTATGTGATAACAGTAACATACCTATGTAAGTATGACCAAATGCATTTGTATTGTCTTGATCCTATATGAGAATGATACATGGGTCTTTTGCGATGTGTACGAGTCAACACTGCCTAAATTTGAGGCACGGTTTGGCAGGTATCACTCAAAGTGTCTCTCTTTTGTTTAAAATGGACACAATTATAATTGAAAACAACAACTGACCTACGGAAATCTAACCAAACGCATTAGGATTGTCTTGATCATATAGGGGGATGATCCATGGGTCCTTTTAGACGTTTAGAAGTCAACACCTCCTCAATATGATCAACATTTTGGCCGATATCACTCAAAGTGTCTCTCTTTTGTTTAAAATGGACAAAATTTTAAGTGAAAACAACGACAGACCTACAGATATCCAAACAAATGAATTCAGATTATCTTGATCATATAGGATAATGATACATGGTTCCTTTTCAATGTGTACAAGAAAATCCCACCCCAAAATGATGCACGATTTGGCTGGTATCACTCAAAGTGTCTCTCTATTGTTAGAAATGGACACAATTTTAATTGAAAACAACAACTGACCATCAAAAATCAGAAAAAAAACACATTCATATTGTCTTGATATTATAGGAGAATGATACATGGGTCCTTTCAGATGTGTACGAGTCAACCCCGGCTTAATATGAGGCAAGGTTTGGCCGGTATCACTCAAAGTGTATATATTATGTTTAAAATGGACAGAATATTAAGTGAAAACAACAACTGACGTACATAAATCCAACAAAACACATTTGTATTGTCTTGATCCTATAAAATAACGATCCATGGGTCCTCTTAGACATGTACAAGTCAACGCTTCATCAATATAAGGAACGGTTTGGCCGGTATCACTCAAAGAGTCTTTCTTTTGTTTAAAATGGACACAATTTTAAGTGAATACAACTACTGACCTATGAAAATCCAACCAAACACATTTGTATTAACTTGATATTATAGTATAATGATCCATGGGTCCTTTGACACATGTTCGAGTAAACCCCACCTCTATCCAAGGCACGATTTGGAATGTATCACTGAAAGTGTATCACTTTTTTTAATATGGACACAATTTCAAGTGAAAACAACAAATTACCTATGAAAATCTGACCACCACATTCAGATTGTCTTGATACTATAGGAGAATGATCCATGAGACATTTTCATCATGTACGAGTCAACCTCGTCTCATTCTAAGGCATGGTTTGGTCAGTATAACTCAAGTGTCTATCTTTTGATTAAAATGGACACAATTTTAAGTGAAAAAAAACTAACCTACAAAAATCAGACCAAACACATTTAGATTGTCTTGATCATATAGAAGAATGATCCATCAGTCCTCTGCGATGTGTACAAGTCAACCCTGCCTCAATCCGAGGCACATTGTGGCCAGAATCACTCAATGTCTTTTTTTAAGAACACAATTTTACGTGAATACAACAACTGACCAACAGAAATCTGAACAAACTCATTACGATTGTCTTGATCATATAGGAGAATGACCCATGGATACTTTGAAATGTGTATGAGCCAACCCCATCTCAATCCAAGGCACAATGTGGCCGGTATCACTCGAAGTGTCTCTCTTTTGTTTAAAATGGATACAATTTTAAGTGAAAACAAGAACCGGCCAACTAAAATCCTACCAAAAGCATTCTAATTGACTTGATCCTATAAGATAATGATACATGGGTCCTTTTAGACATGTATGAGTGATCCCTGCATCAATCAGAGGCATGATATGGCTGATATCACTCAAAGTGTCTCTCTTTTGTTTAAAATGGACACAATTTTATGTGAAAACAACAACTGACCTACGAAAATCCAACTAAACGCATATAGATTGTCTTGATCCTATACGAGAACGATACATGGGTTATTTCTGACATGTATAAGTTAACCATGCCTCAATATGAGTCACGGTATGGCCGGTATCACTCAAAGAGTCTTTCTTTTGTTTAAAATGTACACAATTTTAAGTGAAAACAACAACTGTCCTATGCAAATCCAATCAAACATAGTCAAATGTTCTTGATCCAATAGGAGAACCATCCATGAGTCCTTTGAAATGTGTACGAGTCAGCCCTACCTCAATCCAATGCATTGTTTGGCCGGTATCACTCAAATTGTCTCTCTTTTGTTTAAAATGGACACCATTTTATGTGAAAACAACAAGTGACCTACAAAAATCTGGCCAAACACATTTGTATTGTCCTGAACCTATATTAGAATGATCCATGGGTTCTTTTAAATTTGTAAGAGTCAAACCCATCTTAATTTGTGGCACAGTTTGGCCGGTATCACTCAAAGTGTCTCTCTTTTGTTTAAAATGGACACAATTTTAAGTGAAAACAACAACTATCCTACACAAATATGACCAAACACATTCAGATTGTCTTTATCCAATAGGATAACGATCCATGGGTATGTTTGAACGTGTACTGGTCAACCATGCCTCAATACAAGGAACGATTTGTCTGGTGTCACTCATTGTGTCTCTCTTTTATTTAAAATGGACACAATTGTAAGTGAAAACAACAACTGAGCTACGAAAATCTGACCAAATTCATTTGGATTGTCTTGATCCTATATAATAATGATCCATGGGTCCTTTTGTATGTGTACATGTCAACATTGCCTCAATCTGAGGCACAGTTTGGCCAGTATCACTTAAAGTGTCTCTCTTTTGTTTAAAATGGACACAAATTTAATTGAAAACAACAACTAACCTACTCATATCCGACCAAACACATTTGGATTTTCTTAATCCTAAATGATAACCATCCATGGGTTATTTTTGACATTTACGAGTCAACCCCACATTAATCTGAGGTACGGTGTGGTCGGTATCACACATAGTGTCACTCTTTTGTTTAAAATGGGCACAATTCTAATTGATAACAACAACTAACCTACAGAAATATGAACAATGCATTCAGATTTTCTTGATACTATAGGAGAACAATCCGTGGATCCTTTGCGACATGTAATAGTCAACCCCACCTCAATCCGAGCAAGGTTTGGTCGGTATCACTCAAAGATTCTCTCTTTTGTTTAAAATGGAAACAATTTTAAGTGAAAACAAAAACTGACCAACGAAAATCTGACCAAACGCATTCGGATTGTCTTGATCCAATAGGAGAATGATCCATGGTTCCCTTGAGACATGTATGATTCAACCCCATCTCAATCTGAGGCATGGTTTGGCCAGTATCACTCAAAGGGTTTCCCTTTTATTTAAAATGGACATAATTTTAAATGAAAACAAAAACTGACCAATGTAAATCTGACCAACCACATTTGGATTGTATTTATCTTATAAGAGAACAATTCATGGGTCCATTGGAATGTGTAAAATTCAACCCCGCCTCAATACGAGGCACAATTTGGCTACTGTCACTCAAAGTGTCTCTCTTTTGTTTAAAATGGACACAATTTTAAGTGAAAACAACAATTGACCAATGAAAATCTGACCAAATGCATTTGTATTGTCTTGATCCTATAGAATAACAATCCATGGGTCTTTTTCAATGTGTACATGTCAAAAACACCTCAATCCGAGGTACCGTTTGGCCAGTATCACTCAATGTGTCTTTCTTTTGTTTAAAATGGACACAATTTTAAGTGAAAACAACAACTGACCTTTGTGAATCCAAAAAAACATGTTCAGGATGTGTTTATCTTATAGGATAATGATTCATGGGTCCTTTTTGACATGTACATGTCAGCCCTACCTCAATCCGAGGCACGGTGTGGCCAGTATCACTCAAAGTGTGTCTCTTTTGTTTAAATTGGACACAATTTTAAATGATATCAACAACTGACCTACATTAATCTGACTAAATGAAATCATATTGTCATGATCCTATTGGAGAAGGATTCATGGATCCTTTTTGATGTATTATCGCCAACCCTGCCTCAATCCGAGGATGGTTTGGCTGGTATCACTAAAAGAGTCTCTCTTTTGTTTAAAATGGACATAATTTTATGTGAAACCAACAACTGACCTTCGAAAATCTAACCATATGCATTAGGATTTTCTTGATCCTATAGGAGAATGATCGATGGTTCCTTTGCGACATGTATGTGTCAAACAAATTTCAATCCGAAGCACGGTTTGGCTTGTATCACTCAAAGTGTCTTTTTTTAAAAAATAGACACAATTTTAATTGAAAACAAAAACTGACCTATGAAAATATGACCAAACTCATTTGGATTGTCCTAATCCTATAGGAAAATGATACATGGGTCCTTTGGGACATGTACAAGTCAACCCTGCCTCAATATGAGGAAAATTGTGGCCGGTATCACTCAACATGTATCTCTTTTGTTTAAAATGGACACAATTTTAAGTAAATCAACAACTGATCTACGAAAATCTAACCAAAATCATTCGGATTGTGTTGATCCTTTAATAAAACTATTGATCCATGAGTCCTTTTTGATGTGTATGAGTGAACCCTGCATCAACATGAGGCCTGATGTGGCCGATATCACTAAAAGTGTCTCTCTTTTATTTAAAATGGACATAATTTTAAATGAAAACAACAACTGACCTACGACATGGACACCTCCACCCTTTGGAAAGTTACCTCAACCCCCTGGACACCCCAACCCTGCTAAAAGCACACATGGATAGCCCCCCAACCGCAAAACAGCCCCCCCAAACCCCCCACCCCCTCGTACACCCCCACCCCTGGAAAACAACCACCCCCTAGACGGCACCCCCACAACTTTTAGACACCACCGCGCCACCTGGATACCCCCACCGCCTGGACACCCCCACCCATGGACGGCCACCCCCACCCTCATGGACACCACCCTACCACCCTTGGACAGCACCACCAACCCCCCTTGACCACCCTCAACCCCCCAGACACCCCCACCCCCTAGAAAGCCCCCCCCCCCGAACACCCTGGACACCATACCACCACCCTAGACACCACCATGGACAGCCCCCCCCCCCTCACCTGGACCCCCAGCCCCTGGACACCCCACCCTCCTTGAACATCCCCCAACCTCCTAGATCGCCCCTACCCCCGAGGAAACCCTTTCCCCCAGACACCTCCATCCCCCCAGACACCCCCGACCCCCCTTGGACAGCCACCCCAAACCCCTGAACAGCCCCCAACCCCCCTGAATTCTGAATTGAATTATTTATGTACTTAATTATCTTATGAATTATTTTTTAATGGTGTATGGTTATACCTATTGTGTGGGTATACTTGGTCTAATTAACTTATTATTTATGTGTTAATTTGGTATGGGTATACTTGGTTTAATTATCTTATTGAGATGCTGAACTTTTTGCAGGTGTTTGGGTGTGTTGTTGTAGATTTATTTGTAGCAGTAGACGTGGAATTTATCAGTGCTTTTTGAGCGCTGATAAAGACTACCTTTATCAGTGCTGATAAACTACACCTTTATTAGTGCTAGAAAACTCTGATAAAGGATCAATTTATTAGCGCTGTTTTAGCGCTCATAAATTTGTTTTTTACAGGCGCCTTTTTAGAAATGATAAATTCCCCCATTATCAGTGTTTTTTTAGTGCTGATATAGGTTTTCTGTATCAGACCTTTTTTAGCACTGATAAAGTACCCAATTATCAGCGCTCAATAAGATCTAATAAAGGGGACCCCCTTTACTAGCGTCGAGCTTTACAATGCTTTTTTAGCAATGATAAATCCCTTTTTGTGTGCTTATAAAGACCATTTTAGTAGTAGTGTGATGTGCGTTTTTTCTATATAAAAAGGTCATTTTAGTTTAAAATGTGTGTTACATAGCGAACACCAAGAAAATAGTTCATATTTCATTCAATCATTAGGAAAACCGATTGATAATTCATTTAAGGGATGTACAAATCAAATGCACTTCAATAATATATTCCATAATTTACAATACAATTTATATATGTTATTAATTATCTATTTACCTAAAAATTGATAATATAATTAATAAATTTTAGTATAAATAATAATTAATAATTAAAATTATATTTACAACACAATCATTATATTTATAATTAATAGTATAATTGATATCATCATTAATATATATAGTGATATATTTCATAATTTTTCATATGTCAATTATATTACATTATAATAATTTGTTTTTTATTATTTATTTACAATTGATTAAATCAACATTGGTTTTGCTGTAGGGATGATATTTTTATGAAGGTTAATCTTTGGAGAGAGACTTCTATAAGAGTTTTGCTTTTGTATATCAATTGTAATTATTTGGATTAATGATTATTAGAACAGCAACATAAATACATTTTATATAATCATTGAATTAAAATTAAAGTGAAATTTAATATTTGTTCTTCAAAATAGTTTTTTGTATATTTTTATACTTCTATGTTTGTTGATTTGATATCCTATTATAAATATGATGCATGAGGCTCTGCTATTCTGCATCACCCACATGATCATTATCAATCCCAAAACTAAAAATATAATATTTTCCCCCTTTATTAGTGCTTTAGTTTTATTTCTAATATAGGACCCCTTTATCAATTCTAAAAAAATGTGAAGATAAAGGCATATCATTATAAATTTCACCTTGGTTTCCATTGTTTTTTTCATTTGATAAAGGATAATTTTATTGTTGTTATAGTTTTGATTTTTTCCATATTCGGTCACAGACTTCTCTACACCCTTTATACCCCTGAACATCTCAATGTTAATCTATAAAATCTAGAGAAGGTGGCTTCTATTGCAGGTCATGCTTTAGTCGACTGGAATCAACCTAGCCTCGGTCTTCATGTTTTTCCAATAGGCTAATGAAACCTCCGATCAAAATTTTGAATCATGAAACTTTCAATGTAGGTTATTGAATTATGTGAAAGGGACTTTCCAATGATTTCTTCCCTCCCAGCCAATTGAGGACCTGATGCAAGCCGCCTGCAAGATTGACTATAGTCTGTATGTTCATTCTCTCCTCCTTACAGTTGTGGCCAGTTTTCTGTCCTTTATATGGAAGGATATAAATGCCATAATTTTTAACAACTACATCCCCTCTTTTTATGCTGGTGTACTGGGGATACATTCTGCAATCGGAGCTGCTTCTGACATTAAAAACTGGAACTATGAGGAATGATGTTTCAGACCTTTCTTATTGATGTCCCTTGGTGTCTTTGGCAGTGCGAAGAAACCTTTGAAGATGAAACATGTTTGATGGATTCCACCCATCTCTCTATGGTTGAAGGTGAATGTTGATGGGGCAGCTTCTAGTGAACAAGGTCCTTCCAGATGCAGTGGTGTCTTCCGCACTCAGAGGGGGTTCATTAAAGGATGCTTCTTCCTCTTTATTGGAAATGCATTTGAAATTGAGGTAGAGCTTTGGTCCAGGATAGAGGCGATAAAGAATGTCGTACATTATGGCTGGCATGACTTATGGCGTGAGTCAGGATCGTCTATTGTAGTCCATATCCTTAGATATCGGTCAGGGAATGTTCCATGGATAATGTTACTAGCTTGGGTGGAATGACTCATACATGCAAACTCACTCTCACTTGAAGTTCTACATGTTAATCATGAGGAAAATAATGTGGCGGATACTCTCTCCAAGAGAGAAATTGCGGAGGTGAGCTCCATTTAGTCCTTTGTTTTACCAGTCTATTGTAATAGCCTGGTCCAGGATGATCACCGTGGTGAGGTTTATACTCGTCTTTGTAGAACGACTCTCTGATGTTACTCTATGTACTTTTTATTTTTTTTCATATATTTTATTAGGAGCAGGCTCGCCTGTCTCCTGATCTTCTTGGTTATTTCGATTTGTGGTAGTTAATTTTGTTGATATTTAATGAGGACCTCTTTTCAATTTATCACTGAATTTTATAATATAAAAATCAACATTTGTTGTTTGTCTTAGAAAAATTATAATCCAAACACACATGTAAATCATTGATGGTGGTTGCAAACGACCTCTGGTAGTACTCCATTACACAAAAATATTTGTAATAAAAATTAATGAAATCATGTTTTATTGAAAAAAAATCATCATAAAATATATGTTATTTTTTTAATGTGTGTAATGTATTGAAAATGAGGATGGGAAGATTTCACCAAAGTCGACCAAAATTTGGGAATCTTCATCCTACCTCCACTAGGGTCTATTCTACTTCTGTGTAGTTGTTGTTCCACCACCTCAGGTTTTCATCATCGTGGTTCCTCTTTTATTCTAAACACTAGAAGAAAAATGACTTTCCTTGGATTGTGGATTCAGGAGACCAACATGTGGTAGTTATTATTTACCTTATTAATGACCTTCAAGTGGTAGATGCAATACCATTCTACCTCCCCAACATAAATTCATTCCCCTAAAATCATTAACCACTCCTACGGTGTTAAAATACTTCCCCCCACACCACCTTCCCGCTACATCACCACCAATCAATTTACAATTGTACCCTCCCACACCCTTTATTCATCCTCTGTTGGTCCCTCCGGCCCTAGTTCTCCCAAACCTCTTCACTGTGCGGCCCTCCATCATGCATCTATCGAACCCCCACCCCCTTCTTACACCCTCTTCTCCACACCGTCGATACCACATCCTGCCCCTTCTCTCCCAAATCCCCCCCCCCACACACAAACACCATAAATCCCCCTCTTCACCCCCATATTGAAGCCATAGTTCTCCATCATCGTCGAGCCCCAATCCCCCTCCTCCATCGTAGAGCCACCTATAGGCAACGTGTCATTGTGACCTTAGCTGCAGATGGCCCCCCATTCTCAAACCCTCTCCCATGAGGTCCAACATGGGACATGTATTATTTTCAGAATGGGTTTTTGAAAAAAAAAATTTCCAAACGGGATATGTTTTATAGTATTTTAACAAATGGGTCCTGAGAAGCATGAATCCCATTCACGCATCCCTGGTTTTAATAAGATGTGTGTACCCAATTCACACATCCTTCCTTATGTTGATGAACGATGCGTGATCAGGGTTCACGTATACTACAGAAACTTTTAAATTTTTAAAAATTTTGTACTATTTTTTTAATTTTTTCAATTTATATATATATATATGTAAAAAAAAGTAAACATAATTTATCTTCTATATAATATCCAGCAGTACATCCATTAGAGAAGTCTGGATTATGATAGAAACCATCACCGAGAGCTCTCTTTTATAAGATGGTTTTCCTAGAAATTATTCTGTATTTTCGATGTGGGATTCAGGTTCTCCTTTTCTTGCACAGAACATTCTACATTTCCAATGTGAGTTTCTGTTTCAAGTAAATGACTTTTAATGAATATAAAATACAAACAATAAAACCAATATTAATGAATCAGAAAAAATTCCATAAACATATAAGAAATTGATAAAATTAAAAAACATTTCTTAAAACATTTTGAGGAATAATAATTTATAATATTTAAAAACCACTAACTTGAAACATAAAAATGAATCAAGTATGAGTATTTGTAAGACCATAAAATTATATTATGACACCAATATGAATGAAACAATATATATTTCATAAAAATATAAAAATTAGTAGAAAATAAAAAGAATTTCCATAAAAATGTTGATGAAAAATAATTTATATGTTTTCCAAACAACAAACATGATACTTAAAAACGTTCATGTACGTGGCTTTGAATGCATATAAAATAAAATCTATAAAACCAATATAAGGTTAAAATTAAAATATGGATTAAACTTATAAGAAATTGTTAATAATTAATTAGTTAATAATGAATATAATTTTTTATTTTTTTATTTTTAAATTTGAATTACTAAAATAAAATATTTAAATAGTGAATAAGTTATATAATTATATAATAATTTATTACATAATTAGTAATATAATTACTAATTATAGTTAATAATTATAATTATTTATTATAAAATAATTAAATAGTTAATTACTAAAATAATTATTAGTTATATAATAATTAATTATTTAAGTAGTAATATCATTATTAATTTTAATTAGTAATATGATGACTAATTTCAATCAGTAATTATTAATTATATAATAATTTATTAGTTAATTAGTAATATAATTAATAATTATAATTATTAATTACTAATATACAAATATTAATTAGTTAATTAGTAATAAAATTTAATAATAATTAATTCGTTAGTTAGTAATATAAGTATAAATTAATGAAAAAATAATTTTTTATATATTTATTAATTATAATTATTAATTGTAATTATTAATTATTAATTATATGTTAATTTATTAGTGAATTGGTAATATAATTACAAATTATAAATAGTAATTAGTAATTATATAAAAATTACTTTGTTAAATAGAAATATAATTATTAATTAATATTAAACATTATAATTTTTAATTTTTAATTTTTAATTTTTAATTATATATTAATTAACTAGTTCATTAGTAATATAAATAATAATTATTATTTTTAATATAATTATTAATTTTTATTAGTAATTATTTATTATATAATAAATATTTAGTTAATGAACAATTTAATTATTATTATTAAAAATTAAATATATAATAATTAATTAGTTAATTAGTAATATAATTATTAATTATTATTATTTCATATTAATTCCACAATAATCATTTAGTTTATTAGTAATATAATCATTTATTATATAATTTATAATTATATTACTAATTAAAAATAATAGTACTTATTAACTAATAAATTATTATATAATTAATAATTATATTACTAATTTACTAATTAATTACTTTAAAATTAATTACTAATAGTTACTAACTAATAATTGTAATGAACAATTAGAATTATTTTTTATATTACTAATTTACTAATTAAATAATGAATTATTATATAATTAATAATTATATAACTAACTAAATACTTAATTATTATATTATTAATAATTATATTACTAATTAACTAGTTAATTGTTATTTAATTGACAATTATATTAAAAATTATCTAATTAAATATTATATAATTAATAATTATATTACTAATTAATTATTATATAGTTAATAATTATATTACTAATTAAATATTATATAATTAATAATGATATTACTACATAAATAATTATTAACTAATTAATAATTAAATTACTAATTAACTAATTAATTACTAAATATTTTAATATGTTTAATAAATATTTTAATTTTTATTTATATTGGTTTTATAGTTTGTATTTTATAGGTTTTCAATGCCACGTAGTTGAAACGTTATTAAGTTTCAAGTTGGTGGTTTTGAAATGATTCAAATTATTTTTCATCAACATTTTTTACAAAATTATTTTTATTTTCATGTATTACCTATATGTTTAAGCCAGGTTTTAAGATGCATCCATATTGGTCTTATAGATTTTAATTTATTGTTTTTCCAAGACACATACTTGAAACATCATTAAGTTAATTGTTGGTAGTTTTGAAAGCATATAAGTAATTATTCATCAACATCTTTTACAAAATTCTTTTTATATTCAACAATTTATTATATGTTTTATCCATGTTTTATGTGTTATTTATATTGGTCTTATATTTTGTATTTTATAGTCTTCCAATGTCACGTACTTGAAACCGAATCTCGCATCCAAAATACAGAATTTTCTGCGTAGGAAATTGAGAACATGACTCCCACATCAGATATGCAGAATGATTTCTTGGGAAAGTCATCTTATAAACAAGAGCCCTGGGTGAGGGTCCCTATTAGAATCTAGAATGCTGTAATGGCAGTACTGTTGGATATTAAATAGCAGATAAATTCTACATAAATTATATATATATATAGATATATAAACAAAACATCACAAAAACATACAAATACAAATTTTGGGAATAAAAAAATTAAATCGTTCTTTAGGATGTGTTAACGAGGTTCAAGAATCCTTTAAAATATTTTCAAAGGATGTGTGAACCCTGTTCAGGCTTCCGGGTGAGGGGAGATTCATGAACGGGGTTCACGCATCTTTTATCAGAACTATGCAAGATGCGTGAACCCTGTTCACTCATGTCTCCATGGAAAAGATTCTTGAATGGGGTTCCTTCATCTTGAGACCCATTTTTAAAAATATTAGTAACCCAACCCCCCTTTTTAAAAAACAATTTCAAAAACCAATTATAAAAAACAAACATGGGTCCCTTACTTACCTACCCTCGATTCCTTTCTACATAGTGACCCCTACCCCTTAATTACAACAAATGGAAACATACACCTATATCCATCTTTTATATAATGAGCCATGCCCCTTCATTCATATTCTACACAGAAAACTCCTACCCCTAAAAAACATGGCATATTATCATGGTATGTTTTTCATTTTTTATTGGTATTAGATTATTTTATCTATAACCATAATGTAATGTATTATTAGTTTTCACTTCCACTGGGGATCGTTTGGAGACCATATTATTCTGTAAATTATCACTTTACTATTTACATTGACGTTTTATTTATGTGGTTAATTTTCAGGGAAAAAAATTATAAATGATTATTATCAACATAAATTTGTTGATCAATTTAATATGATCTTTTGATTTTGTATATTTGTGTAGAAAATTCAATTTAAAAAAATTATATATTTTTATTTTCATTGATGCATGTTATATTACTTGAACCTCATTTGACTACCTATTTATGATAAAAGATATGAATTGATTTGGTACTATATTCTTGTACTATGCATGGTCTCATGTTCTTAGATACAAGGGAAATATTTATTGTGACAATTATTTTTACATATTAGGATATTATAAAGAGTTTATTTATCTCCCCTCTCATTATAATCCTAGAGTATTATTTCAATTTTTTATTTCCAAAGGCCATATAATATATATATTTTTCTATCTCTTCATCACTTTGGGTATTATGGATTTTTTTGTTAATCTATTTATGTTGGAATAGTAGCCCCATTTGGAAATTGAAGAAACAATTTTTTTTATTTTTTCAGTAATTTATATTATTTTTATTTTAAAAAATTATTAATTGAAATTATGAGTGTGTAGTTGTCTCCCACATATTCATAACTAATTAGGTAATGATATTTCATTATAATCAATATGTTTAAATTATTTATTTAATATATTTTAGAGTCTCTATGTTATGATATTCCACATGGTCTTTAGAATATTGTAAATAACGTACAATATTTTCCATAATTGTGTTTTCATATATTATTTATGCCACATTTATTTACTTTGCCAATTGGTTTTGAATTATTGTATATTTTTTCTCTTCTAATCTATTCCTCCAACTATGTTATAGCGAATCTGGTTTAGCATTATCAGACATTGGAATATTTCAACGAATAATTCAAAATATTGGCACTGAGATATAATATTATTCCTTGAATTGGTGTGCTTGGAATAAATTTTAAAAAAACTATTCAGTATTTTATGTTATGGATGTGGAAGATAAGATTTATATCTCAAATGGTAGCTTGGATCAGAAATCCAAGGACATGGTTGAGCCGAAGTTTGTTGTTTACCATAGGCAGGGAATATGTTTTCTCAGAGTGGTCCGGTTGTGGAAAAAGTAATCAAGGGATTTCCCATAAATCAATGAAATAATTTATTTTGGACACTAGATTGAATAAATCCTAAAAGTCATATTAGATCTGATTTCATAGTCGGCGGTTGAGTCCAGAACGTCGTATTTACATTAGGTCCTCTATAAAGTTGTATGCACCAAGTGTTTTTGATAGAGGTGAGTGTACAAGTAGTTTTATGGTGTAATAATTAATTAAATAGAAATTTAATTTATTAAATAACTTAATCCTCCCCTCCCTCACCTATAACTAGTGCACGTAAGAAGAGTTCCCCCACCATCCTCTTTGCTGACAAATAACCAGTGGAAATATAGTGAAAGTGGTTCTTTTGGACTCGGATCTTGACAGTGATCACTCCTAGTTTGAGCAGTGGAAAAACATATCTTATATCTAGCCTCCACGATTTGGTAATCTTGCATGTGGTTGGATATTTGAGTTTCAATCCTTTAACACTTAGTTTTTTCTTTTTTTTGTGCAAGTCATCACCGGGTCTATGTAGATTGGGATTTTGGGATCCTAGATATGGTATCAAATATATTTTTCGATCACTAGAGCATTCCCGGTGGTCTACAAAAGGTGGTAGTGATGTGGATCCAGATTGGGTGGCTCCTGAGAGGCGTGGTGTCCTGGAGGAGGGTGCTCGCAATGCGGTGGGGGCTGCCATTGGGAGAAAGAGACTATTGGGTGGCCTGGTGTCAAGACTTTCGGGGGGTAGGCAGAGCGTGTGGCGTGCAAGGGTGTGGGAGCCATCATGGTAGTGAAGTGTGGGGGATGGTGGAGGCCGAATGGTGGAAAAGTTAGAATTATATGGGTTGTGGTTTGGAGAGTCAGGCTATTAAACTAGGAAGTGGGACTATAGCTTGGAGTCGAACGGACTAGATTACGTCCAGGGTGTTTTAATTAAAATCCCTATATCATAATTACCAGGGGCTTGGTTTCTGTCTCTTCAGTAGATCCATAACCCTTGATTTGAGACTGAACTATGGTGCTACTTTGAGGACATTTTTTTTGCGGGCTCAAAGTCTCGGTGGCAGGAAACAAACAAATATAATAATAATAATAATAATAAAATCATTTAGTTATTCTAATGTCGGATGTATCTTCTGCATCCAATGTTTGGTTGACATGTCGTTAGATGTGTTGCTACCCTGAATTTTGTGTAATGGTTTCAAGACTTGTTTCAGGTTCATAAACCAAAATTGTGGTTCATGACCCATGAGGCCCAATTTGGGCATTTTTAGTGAAACAGGACATTTTAATTGGGTTTCCATTTTAAATGATTGAGTACTTGATCCCATATATTTTTCTATGAGGAACTCAATAGTGTGATCTTTTGGATGTGTTCTGGTATCGAGGATTGTGCCCCATGAGGTCCCTCTCGGTGTGTTGCGGTGAAAATCACTATTCACATCAGTTTCACAATGGGGGCAAGTAAAGAGCCTATCCTCTATGTTTTTTCATGTAGAACATGATGGTGAAATCTACAACGGCTTACAAGACACAAGATGGTATAAATTAAGAATTATTCTTGTGGATTAGTGCTTGACTGATATTGGAGATCGATGGTTCATGAAGTGAGATTTTGGGTCAAGTACTCTTCTGTGACACCGGGGAACATGTTTTCAATACCTCTCTACATTGGTATAGATGGGAATCCATGCATCATGGGTTCGAATTAATTTCGTTTTGGTAGTATCCTCTTGGGTTTTTTCTCCCCTGATAGACTAGGGTGTGGGTTCTCTATGATGTTCATGTCGTTGGAATTCTCCCCTACCGTGATAGGACACATGCTCTCCAATCTCATTAGATGGTAGAGTCGGTACTCCCCTGATGTACTGGGGTGCGGGTTCTCAGTATGATGTCCCCTTACTTTGGGCTCGAGATCACATTAATCATAGTGGTGCTCACCTACTCTGGGTGGGGGATCACAATTCATAGTGTGGTTTTCTACTATCATGGGAACAAGCACATGTTCCTTAGTGTGGCGCTTCCCTACAATGGGCATGGGATCATGTTTCATATATTGTGTATCCCCTATTGAGGGAGAGGAATCATGTCTCTTGTAGTGGTGCTCCCCTTCCATGGGCACAAGCTAATTTTTACAAAGCTGTTCCCCACCTCTATAATCATGTTACAGTAGGTACTGTGCCCCTCTACATGTTACGTGTGATTCCTGGTTAGGAGTTATCACTCCTTGAAGGTGTGGGGCCCTCCAGACATGTGCGAACGAGGTTTTGTGGGTTGGTATAGAATACAGAATTCCCTTGACTCTAGTATAGTGGTGAGGTGAGGGTCTCTCTGGAGTTCATTCATTCCTACGTAGGGTGCTTGCAAATATTGGTGGAATCATTCCATTGATTGTCATCTGGGATGGAGTGGTTGGATTGTCAACTTTAATATGTTGATGTTTTCCCCCTTTCGTTTTACAAGCTATCTCGGATGGATTGGATCTCACTGCAGTCTATGAGGTCAGTACCTCATGAGACTGTTGTGACTGTTTTTCTGGAACCACAAGTCATTTACCATGGAAATTCTATTTGTCAGGACCATGAGACTTGATAGTGAGTATATCTAGGAGTGTTTTGGGATTCCCTATGGTATGTTTCGTTTCATTGACATTCCATGGAAGCCGAAATGACTTGTTATGATTAGCTAGAGATGGTGTCGAGATAGAGTTTCTCTCTCATTTGGGTTCCTTATTTCTAGGATGAACTGAATGATGCCTTTCAGTTTGTTCTTTTCTTTTGGGGTTTTTGGGGTTCTGGAGTATTCTAATACTCACCCTTGAACAATCATTTCCCAAACATGCCTTTGTCATGTCTAGACCACAGGTCCTTCGATGGAGTCCTAGTTGGTCCCAGAGAAGACAGAGCATAGTAGCTGGAATGACTAGGATTTTCTATTAGAGATGGGCTGAGGAGCTTACCATCATCTATTTGACAATGATCCTATTCTTCAGAGAAGTTAGGATGCTTTTTCATTTTTTTGTTGGTCCTTCAATTATACCTTATGGTACTTTTATTGTACTTTGTTTAGTTTTAAAGGTATGCATTTATTTTATTTTTCAATTTGTTTCAATATCTCTGCATTGTTTCATGGAGGTGAATGTCGG
This sequence comes from Viscum album, assembly GCA_963277665.1. NCBI lineage: Eukaryota > Viridiplantae > Streptophyta > Magnoliopsida > Santalales > Viscaceae > Viscum > Viscum album. The sequence continues at coordinate 625,283,973 of OY728156.1, forward strand.
TGCATGTGTATATGTACATTTTTATAAGGCCTCCTCGTTTGTGTAATCCTACATGGTACAACATTCCATCCTATAGCCTATGGAGGTAGTCATGGAGAGTAATGGCTCAAGCCCCATTGGGTCAGTTCATAACTTAGTGGTATAAGGGGAGGTTCCACCATTAGGACCTCATAGCATAGTTTGTCTACCTATGAGATTGGTTTGGGTTTCATAGATGTAGTGTTATGATGTATGAAGATAAACTCTCTAGCCCGGGACTCAAGTGTTGGTGCAGTGGCTGAACTATCCATTAACCAATACTCTTATAACATGCCTTTCGATTTGGTAAAATAAGAAACTCGTTGGAGGGGGATAATGTTACATGCATCATATAGGACTTGGATTTTGATTTTTCGTGTCCTTATTGAATCATCTCCCTATATATATTCATTTATCATGAGCCATCCTGAATTTGGTAAATAAATTTCCAAGATAACATACATTGAGGGTTCCATAGAAGGGTTTCGTGTACAAACTGATGAGTGATAAGGTCTCCTTGCATGGGCCTGGTCATGAGTCAGGTTCTCCTTTGGTTGTATAGTTGGTGTAGCCACCACACATTGAGTAGTGTGAAGACCTATTCTGAGGGTTCAGGATGTTGTAGTGTGTCATACCAAGACATGGATGTCTCTTTTGGTGTTATTTTTGATTCATATAGCTTCAATTACATGAAGAATATAGATCCTTCCCACACTGAGGCACATTTTTTGAGGTAAAAAAATGTGCGGGCTATTCAATGACAGCCATATAAATTAGTATCGAGGTGTGATTATGGAGTCCCTTTCACTTGTGTGCATGAGTCATAGTAACATATTGGTATCTGAGGCCCGTATAAGACCTTGTGTGGTTTTCTAGGTAGTACTTTGTTCCTCATTAGTTTCCTCGCATGTTTGGCGTCATCTTTACACTTGACACTCATGGAGTTTGTGTTGTGGTTTGGTGGGGCTTTGATTTGACATGGATGATAGAATCTTCCCTCCTAAGACACATCCTGGAGATGTGATACGAAATTATGTGGGTGAGTTAGTACCACCCAAAGAAGATAATATTGTGTTTTGGTGGATGAGTTCCTTCAACCTGTGAGTTAGAGGTTGGTTCTGTGTGTCAGTGGTGTTTTTATTAGAATATATAAGACCCAGTGTGTATGGTTGGGAAACAATGCTGGTTCCCCTTATGGAAGATATGTTTCTCATGAGGTGTTGACATTTTTTTGAGATCTCACATGACGAGATATCCATTAGGTCTTTTTCATGAGGTATTTTCATTAAAGTGGGGAGCTCATCAACCTTCTAAGGGTTGGCGTTGGAACTATTCAGGGGGATACATTTGGTGTTGATGTGGTATTTTCCTTGGCATCATGTAGGTGTCATAATAGAATGATTGGAGCTGATGGAGGTATGTTGGGGCTCATTCATGGTGGGTGTAGATCGACATGGTAACCCTTGGTGTTCAATTATGAGGTCATATGTTTGGTTGGATCTCATCAAGGGGTTAGAGTGTTAACATAGGTTTCAGGCTTCCTTTGATGTTTGTAAACCCTATGATTCATTTCTAGTGTTGTGGTTCTTCTTAGTGTATATTTTTATAGAACATGATCTTTTGATGAGATTTCTTGTGTGGGAGTCCTAGTGGAGAGAAAATATCCATACCCTTTTACTAAGGATTTTACATTTAGCGATGAAAATCATTATGGTGGGAAGGATGTAACGACTCAGGTTTAGCCCTTCCCGACATTGGAATATTCATACAAATAATTCTATTGATATGATATGAGACGATGAGAGATTCCATGTCTTGGTGTTCCTGGAATAAATTTTATAGAATTATTAATTATTTTGTTTCTTTTCCCATAGAAAATAATGGTTATCACTCAAATGGTATCTCAGATCAGAAATATGAGGTCATGGTTTAGCTCGGAGCATGGAGTTCACCCTAGGAGGGGTACAAGTATTATCAATGAGGAACTGATATCATAAAAGAAATAAATGATGTTTCTATAATTAAATGAAATAATTTATTTTGGAAGCTATATCAAATAACTCATTAACATAGTCTTAGATTTTATTTTGGAGCCCACAGTTGAGTCAGGAATGTCAGGTTTACCCTAAGAGCGACCTAATGTTCATTGTGATGGGTGTTTTGAATAGAGGTTAGTGGATTGGTAGTTTTATTGTGGAATAATTAATTAAATAGATATTTAATTAATTAATTAACCTAAACCTCTCTCCCTCATGTATCCTTGACCCATGTAAGAGGATTTTCTCCCCCTTCTTCTTCTTCACTAATGAATGACCATGGGAGATCAAGCGAATGTGGGGCCATTTGACTCTGATCATGATGGAAATCAGTCCTGGTTCAAGTAGCATTAACAACATAGCGGATATTTATCCTCAATGATTTTATGACATGTGATGTGGTAGGATATTTGAGTTTTAATAATTTACCCCTTGTTTTGTGCTTCTTATTTTTTTTTGAAAATCGTCACTGCGTCTATGTACATCGGGATCCGAAGATCACAGATCGAGCCTCAGATTTGGTTTTTGACCACTGCAACATTCTCAATGTTCTTTAGAAGGTGGTGGTGGTGTGTCTTCAGTGATGGTAGTTACAATGAAGGGTGGTGGAACAATGGAGGTTGCTGGCAGTGTAATAGAGGCTGACAGAGGCCGGTAAAGGCCATTGGGTAGCGTGGACCACAGGGTGGTCGGTGGAGGGTGGGTCATGTGGGGGTGTAGGATCCAGAAAATTTGCATGGTCCTAAGCATGGTGTAGATCATTAAACGGTCATGAAATATGGATTTGGGCTGCGCATTAGGGCCGTGGGCTGGATACATAGCGCCAGACTGACTGGTTCGGGCTGTTCTCGGTAGTTTGGGCTGAGGTTTTTTATTTAAAACCCCATATCATGCATTCCAGGGGTCTAATTTGTTTATCGTCAGTGGAAACATGACCCTATATTTTAGAATGACCTTTTTAATATAAATTTAGGACTTTTTGTTGTTGGATTCAGGCTTGATGTTATGAAACATCCAACAAAATAATAATAATATAAATATTATTATTGGGTGATTATTGTGTTGGATGTATCTCCTACATTCAGTGTCTGATTGACACACCATCAGTGGAATTTAAACCCTAAATTTAGAACAGAAGATTGAAGACTAGAACATGATTTTTTATTGGGTGACCATTTTGGGCTAATGAGTAGTCGTTCTTGTTTGTTATTGGTGAGAATCACAATGGTAAAAACTTGTGGATGTGTCATAGGATTTAGCATTGGGCCCCATGAAATCCCTTTCATTCTTCTATAGTGAAAATCACCCTTTACAATGGTTTCCCGATTATGATAAGTAAATATCCTATCCATTATGTTTTTTCATGTGAAACATGATGGTGACATATTTTAATGCTTATGGGACAGGAGGTGGCCTGAATAGATCATGAATACTGCAGAGAATTTCCAGGGTAATGTTGGAGATTGGTAGTTTGAGAATAAAAATGTTATGCCTGGTACTCCCCAATGTAACTAGAGAACGAGTTTCCCTTACATCTCCACTTATGTAAATACAGGACTCCCCATGTCATGGATGAAGGTTCATTACCTTTGGGTAGTTTTCTACAAGGTTGTTACTCCCCTGATGGACTTTGGTGCGGGTTCTCTATGATGATCATGATGTTTAAATGCTCCTTTGCTGTGACAGGGCATGAGCTCTTCAATCTAATTGGATGGTAAAGTTGGTACTCCCTTGATGTACCATGGTGAGGGTTTTCAATGTGGTTATCCACTAACATTGGTTTAGGATCATGTTATTCAAAGTGGTTCTACCCTGATGTGTGTGCAGGCTCACATTTCATAGTGTGGGACTCCCATGCCTTGGGTGGGAGAACACGTTCCTTAGTGTTTTGATCCACTTCAATGGGTGCAGGCTCACATTTCACTCTGTGGTTCTCCACTACCGAGGGTATAGGCTCACATCTCTCATAACGGGGATCTCATACCATGGGTGTGAGCTCACCATTACGGAGTAGTTCTCCCACATTATCGGGTAGTAGTGGGGATCGGTCCAATACATTTCTTACGCATGATTCCTAGAACTGAGTTAGCGCTCCCATGAAATAATGAGGTGCGAGACCATACAGATTGCAATGAATGATTTTTTGTGGGTTTTTTAAGACCTGTTACTCCCATAACATTGGGGAAGTGGTGAGGTATGGGAATCTCTACAATTATTTTAACCCTTAGAAGAGTGGAGGTCAAATTTGGTGGAATACCTTGGTTGATTGTTATAGGGGATAGTGTGGTTGGATCATCTATTTCGATGTAACACCCCGAGCTTCCACTATACGCTTCTCTTTCAATAATGCAATCGCTTTCATTGTACGAAAGTTCAAGTTCTAACACACTGCGACTAATCAAAGTAGCCGTTATGAATTGTAATACCCACTTTTTTAAATTATGGAAATCAAATATTTCAATATGGACTTCATTTTTGTATTCGTAATAACGAAATTATCTAAAGTTGAATTTTTTGTAATTTTCTGAGAACTTCCAATTTATATGAATAGTGAAAAATACATAAAACAACATTTTTGATCAAAATAATTAATAGTGATAAATTATAATATTTAGTGGTTTTAAATTATAATTAAAATATATTTTTACCATTTTATCCAATGGTGTTCATTAGAATTAATTTCTCTTTGAAATTGGACATAAACAATTGTCAATATTTTGATATATATTGTTTCTTAAAAACACGCTATTTGTTGTGACAGCGGGAATTAATTATAAAATTAATTAATGCAACTTATATGTTTGGAATTTTTTAAAATAGACATCATTTTTGGATTCGGAATATCAATTATATCTTAGGGTAAAATTTTGGCATTGTTCTGAAAAACTTCAATTTTTTATAAATAGTGAAACCACTAAGTGGTAGTTAAAAAAATGATTTTTCGTTAAATGAAACATTACCACTTCTGTGATTTGATTTTATAAAATCTGACATACATGGTTGTCATTAGGAAGTAAAATGTGGTTCAATGTGATTAAAATAATTTTTTGGTGAATAGTAACTTTTAAGTTTAATTAATCGCGATTAAAGGTAATTAGTGAAATTTATGGTAAAAATAGTATTATAAAAATATGGAATGACCTTTACACTTGTCCTACCCCTATTCAATGTGTCATGGCCGACCAAGACAATCCATGGGTCAACATTGGGACCCCATGGAGCCACTTTGGTAGGAAAAAGGACATAAATAACTTTCTATTTAATGTTAAAATAAAAAGGTCACAAACAAGAGTTGTTTTACTAAAACAATTTTTAAATGGGGTTATACAGGTCATATTATTGACTATAAATATTCATTATAAATATTAAAAGATTTACTATATCATCATAATTGTTTTATAATTTTTAGACATTAAATAAATTAAAATATTTATGACACCTTGAAGATGCAGTGATTACCTCATTAATTAATGATTTAAATAAAATGAAAAGATAATGTAAAATCCAAGGCCTACACTTGTCCAAATCCTATTGTATGGGTCGATTTCGAACCCTTATAACCTTATCCTAGAATTATAGATGTGTGGGACCTTTATAATCCGAAAATCATTTTATAATAAAGTAATATTTCATTACATTCCAAGAGTGCCCCTCCTCTCCACTTATAAAAGGCCCCCACCTCTAACACCTTATTCACTCTTTCAATCCATTTTTCTCGGCCAACCTCTTCCCAAATACTCTCCCAAAATCTGTCCCTTACTCCTAGAAGACTCACTTTTGGCAGAATTCTTCCCAAGGAAGCCTTTGGTTTAAATCAAAACAGTTACCCGATTTTAAGGTAATGTCTTCTCTTGTGTTCTTTTATTTTATTTTTCTTCTCCAACCCCCTAAAATCTTTTTATTATTTTCTTTTGTAACAACACCAGTATCCTCAATATACTAGGATGTTTTTATAATAAGGATTCGAGCGACACTTACACACACCTACATCTAATGGTTAAATAACATATTGTTTCTATGAATGACGAATTTCTGCCTCATGAAACGATGATTGTTCAACACTCATATAACACCTTTAAAGGTGGCCATTAATATGTCACTATATTTATATATGATATATAATATGTTTATGTTTTAAATAAGATTCTGTATTTATCATTTATGGAATACCTTTATGATTTCCATTATGGGTAAATGCGATAATTTCATTTTAGGAAGTGCGGACTACCGCCCCCTCAAAGTGATTTGAATCGTTAATACAATATGTGGGATGTATAATGGATGGAGTAAATGGTATTATACATTATATTATACTGGAATTATATTATACCATTATAAAATTATAACATCATTCCATTAAATACGAAATAGAAATGAAAGTAGCGTTCATGCGTACGTACGGCCTACCGTCTCCATGAACGGTGCATTTCATTTCTTACCTCTAAATGTTATGTAATATTATGAATGCATGTATATACTGGATATATATGATATATATGATTTCTACATCATGAACATAATTCTAGATATAAGGGATATTTTGACACCTGAACAACATGTAATTATAAGAAATATATTTTTGACTCAAGTACCAAAGATCGACAAAACGACCGTTATTAACTTAAATAATTACATAATGTTCATGACATGGTAATAAGTGATATAAAAGGAATAATGAACTAGAAAAAGGTTCTTAATAATATATATATTAACTCTATTTTATTATTCATGAGGTTAAAGAGCGTCCGAGTCAAGCCGGACACGAGGTAAGGGAACTTCTTAACCCAATTTCTATTATTTGGGTTAATCTCCTACTTTCAAATTATGTCACGATATTATTATGTCCAATCATGTATTTGTAATTTATTTATTTTTACTTATATTGAATACACATAATACATCTATGTTATTTAAAAAAATGATCTTTGTAAGGTTCTTCGTCTCAATATCCTTTCATTGAGGCATATTTTGTTTTATAAACAACTTTCTTTTATACGGTGTATAATCTCCTTTGAATTTTACATTTATTCAAAGGGATCTTTTTTATATGAATCGTTTTACTAAACTACAAAAAGGAATGTTTTTCTTGCCGTACATATGTGGCGACAACGACTTCTCCACCACCGGGACCATTATTTGAGTTTCGGCTTCCTCTACAAGCCATAACTTTTTTTAAATGAAAAATAAATAAAATTTTTTAATTTTCTTTAATTTTGGTATTGAAAATGGTTTTGAAAGTTTATTTATTATTTCAATGTATTGTATTGATATCTTGTGATTGAAATGTGGAAATGTTATGTTTCCTTTATGCATGTTTTATGTGATACGATTATGTAATGGTTTATGATATGTTTATACCTATTCATATGAGGAATGCATTGGACTTAATAAGTGACGGGTGGAGCCCGCTATAGCTCCTCGATGCATCGGTAGGTCTCATGAGACAAACTAGTGTCTTGGCATGAGGCCTTGACAAAATCTTATTTGTGTTCTTGGCACAAGGACTTGACTACGTGGTTATGATAGTCAGGAATTATGCATTCCATCATTATGAAAGTGGTTCTTGATATTGCATGTGATTATTTGACCAGTACAATATCTATGTGAAGAAGTATATGGCATTATCTCATTTTACATTTGCCATATTATGTTGAAGTTCATGTTTAGATGGCTTTTGTTTTAGTTATAAAATTCCTTAAATGTTAATGTAACACCCCGAGCTTCCACGATACGCCTCTCTTTTAATGATGCAATAGCTTGCATTGTACGCATGTTCGAGTTCTAACACACTGCAACTAATCAAATTAGCCGTTATGAATAGTAATAACCACTTTTTAAAATTATAGATATTTTATATTTCAAAATGGACTTCATTTTTGTATTCTTAATATCAAAATTAGCCTATGTTGAATTTTTGGTATTTTTCTGAGAAAATCCAATTTTTTTATGAGTAGTGAAAAATACATAAAATCAACTTTTTCAATAAAAATAATTTATAGTGATAAATTATACTATTGAGGGGTTTTAAAGTATAATTAGAATATATTTTTACTATTTTATCCAGTGGTGATCATTATAATCAATTTCACTTTGAAATTGGACATAAACAATTGTCAATCTTTTGATATATATTGTTTCTAAAAAACACGCTATTTATTGTGACAGTGAGAATTAATTATGAAATTAATTAATTAAACATATATGTTTGTAATTTTGTAAAATAGACATCATTTTTGAATTTGGAATATCAATTATAGCTTAGGTGAAATTGTGGCATTGTTCTGAAAATCATCAATTTTTGATGAATAGTGAAACCACTAAGTGGGAGTTAATAACTAATTTTTCATTTAAATGAAATATTACCACTTCTGTGATTTGATTTTCAAAAATCCTACATACATGGTTGTCATTAAGAAGTAAAATGTGGTTCAATGAGATTAAAATAATTTTTGGTGAATAGTAACTTTTAAGTTCTTAATCGCGATTAGAGGTAATTAGTGTAGTTTAAGGTAAAAATAATGTTTTAATAATATGAGATGAGATTGAAACATGTCCTACCCTCATTCGATGTGCCATGGCCGACCAAGACAATCCATGGGTCAACTTGGGGACCCCATGGAGCCACGTTAGTTAGAAAATGTCATAAATACCTTTTATTTAATGTTAAAGTAAACAAATGACACAAACATGAAATGTTTTACTAAAACAATTTTTACATGGGGTTATACAAGTCATATTTTTGACAATAAATAGTCATTGGAAAGATAATACTATTTCCTACAACATAGTATTTGTTTTATAATTTTTAGACATTAAATAAATTAAATTATGTATGACATCATTATGATGCAACGATGACCTCATTATTTAACGATTTTAATAAAATGAAATGATAATGTACAATACAAGGCCTACACTTGTCCACAGACTATTGGATGGGTATATTTCGAACCCTTATCACCTTATCCACGAATTATATAAGTGTGGGACCTTTAGAATCCGAAAAGCATTGTATAATAATGTAAAATTCCCTTACTTTCCAAGATAGCCCCTCCTCCCCTCTTATAAAAGGCCACCACCTCTACCACCTCATTCACACTTTCAAGACATTTTTCTCGGCCAAACTCTTCCCAAATACTCTCCCAAATTCACCCTATTACTCCTAGAAGCCTCACTTAGGGCAGAATTCTTCCCAAGGAAGCCTTTGGCTCAAATCAAAAAGAGTTACCTGTTTTTAAGGTAATGTCTTCTCTATTGTTGTTTTGTTTTATTTTTCTTCTCCAACCCCCTAAACTATTTTTATTCATTTCTATTGTAACAACACCAGTATCCTCAATATACTAGGATGTTGTTATAATATGGATTCGATCTACACTTACACACACCTACATCTAATGGTTAAAGAACATACGGTTTCTATGGATGGCGAATTTCTGCCTCACGAAACGATGATTGTTCAACATTCATATAACACCTTCAAAGGTGGCCATTAAGATGTCACTATATTTATATAGGATATATAATACGATTATGTTTTACTTATGCATCTGTATTTCTCATTTACGGCGTACCTTATGATTTCCATTATGGGTAAACGCGATAATTTCATTTTAGGAAGTGTGGACTACCGCCCCCTCAACGTGATGTGAATCGTTAATGCCATATGTGGGATGTATAAAGGATGGAGTAAATGATGTTATATATGATATTATACTGGAACTATATTATACCTTTATATAATTATGATTTCATTCCATTAAATACGAAATAGAAATGAAAGTAGCGTTCATGCGTACGTACGGCTTACCGTCTCCATGAACGGTGAATTTAATTTCTTACCTCTAAATGTTATGTAATATTATAAATGCATGTATATACTGGATATATATGATATATATGATATCTACATCATGAACATAATTCTGGATATAATGTATATATCACCACATGAACAACTTGTAATTATAATAATTTTATTTTTGACTCAAGTACCTAAGATCGACAAAATAACCGTTATAAACTTAAATAATTACATAATGTTCATAACATGGAAATAAGGGATATAAAAGGAATAATGAACATGAAAAATGTTCTTAAGTAAATAGAAATTAACTCTAGTTTATTATTCAGGAGGTTAAATAATGGTCGAGTCAGGACAGGACGCAAGGTAAGGGAATTTCTTAAGCCAACTTCCATTCTTTGGGTTAATCTCCTACTTTCAAATTATGTCATGATATTATTATGTCCTATTTTGTATTTTTTTACTTTATTTATGTGTACCTATAGTGAATACACAAAATAGATCTATTTTATTTTAAAAATTATATTTTTAAGGATTTCGTCTCAATCCCCTTTCATTGAGGCATATTTGGTTTATACACAACTTTCTTTTATACGGTGTATAAACACCTTTGACTTTTACGTTATTCAAAAGGAATATTTTTTATACAAAGCATTTTACTAAACGACAAAAAGGGAATGTTTTTCTTTTCGTACATATGCGGCGACAACGACTTCTCCGCCGACGTGACCATTATATGAGTTTCGGCTTCCTCTACAAGCCATCATGTTTTTTTAATGAAAAATAAATACAATGTTTTAACTTTATTTTATTCTGGTATTGAAAATGGTTTTGAAATAATTTTTATTATATCAATGTGTTGTATTGATATCTTGTGATTGAAATGTGGAAGTGTTATGTTTCCTTTATCCATGTTTTATGTGATACGATTATGTTATGGTTTATGATATTTTAAACCTATTCATATGAGGAATTAATTGGACTTAATAAGTGACGGGTGGAGCCTGCTATAGATCCTCGATGCATCGGTAGGTCTCATAAGAAAACTAGACGTGGAATTGGACGAGGCCCTTTCCCAATTTGATTTATGGTTTTGGCCGAGGCCTTAATCATTTTAGACGTCTTGGCCGAGGCCTTGACAAAATGTTTCAGAAAGTCTGGCATTATGCATTCCATCATTATAAAAGTGGTTATTGATATTGCATGTGATTATTCGACTAGTAGAATATCCATGTGAAGAAGTGAATGGCATTAGCTCATTTTACTTTTTCCATATTATGTTGAAGTTCAATCTTAAAAGGCTTTTGTTTTAGTTATACATTGCCTTAAATGTTTATGTTTATTGATGAAAGTTTCCGCTATATTGTTATCCTTAATGAGCATCTGAGCTCACCCCTTTCAATGTTTTAATATTTTCTAGGATGTGAAGAAGTATTTTATGAATGACCTGCATGGATAGTCAGAAAAGGGTATGAGTGTGGACTATGAAGACTTTTTTATTAGTTTTTCACTTTATGATGTAATGTAAGACTTATGAATGTATCTAGTGTTTCCAAGGATACTAAACTAATCGGTCTTTTGAGACTTTATCTTTTGTGATCATGCCAATGTTACGAAGTAATGCACCGACTCTGGGTAGATGGGGTTGGGGAGTTACAGTTAATGTTTATTTATGAAAGCTTCCGCAATATTTTTATCCTTACTGAGCATTTGAGCTCACCCCTTTCAATGTTTAAATTTTTTCCAGGATGTGAAGAAGTATTTTATGAATGACCTGCAGGGATAGTCAGAAAGGGATATGAGTGTGGACTATGAAGACCATGTTATTGTAGTTTTTTTTACTTTATGATTTAATGAAAGACTTATGAATGTATCTTGTGTTTCCAAGGGTACTAAACTAATCGGTCTTTCGAGAATTGATCTTTTGTGATCATGCCAATGTTACGAAGTAATGCACCAACTCTGTGTAGCTGGGGTTAGGGAATTACAGTTGGTATCAGAGGCAGTTTAGTACTAACCTTGGAAGCTAGATTTAGATAAGCTCTGATTAGAGAACATATCCAGAAGATAGACTTTAAGGATTAGTATAGAATAACTTACTAGAATTTTGATATTATAGATATTTTGTGAGTTTTTCGAGCAATACATCCTTGTCTGGATACGAGAAGGTAGAGGTGGCTCTGGAAGAGATGTACCTAGGGGTAAAACCCGAAAACACCGCTTTGACCTAGACTCGAACGGGAACTGGTGCACGACAACGGGCCTTGCTGCACTCTTGTTTACGACACTCTTGGGGGATATGCTTAAGATAATTCTCATTTTATTTACAAACCACTATGAATGGTTATGAGTATATACTTCCTCAAAGAAAACTTTTTTTTTATTATGGATTATATCCATAAATAGTTAAATTAGTGTTATGTGTTTTACAAGTATAGAATTATGTATTTTGATTCATAATAAAATCTAGTTTATGTCATTGTTTAGAAATGGTGCCTAGTGGAAGGAATGGAAACCATATCAATGCACGCACTCCGTGTATGGATTGCCCTCCTGCTCAAGATAATTATTATAGAGCTAGAGATACAACTGGTGCTGATCAACTTATTACCATACTGGGACAGCTCACTCAGGTTATGAATAATAACCTTACTCGTATGGAGCACCCTGATCCACAACGTGGAGGATCAATGATAGACCGCTTCATGAGGAAACAACTGCCAACATTTAATGGGGTAAAAATCCATTAGTAGCTGAGAAATGGATAGACTCCTTAGAGACAGTATTCCACGCCTTGGGGAGTAGCGAAAGAGAGAAGGTTATCATGGCAGTTTACCGCCTCATTGGAGATGCTGATCAATTGTAGTCATTGATTCAAAATACAATGGAAGATGAAGAACTATCAACTATGGAATGGAGAGAGTTCAATGATCTTTTCATAGAAAAATACATTCCACATGACCATCGAGCAGATATGTAAAGGCAATTTCTGAGTCTGAGACAGAAGGATGATGTGAATGTCGCAAAGTATGAGGCTAACTTTACAAGGTTAGGGAGGCATTCATCATATTATATATGTAACCCAAGAAGTAATATTGGTCATTTCTTTGATGGGTTAAAACCATTTCTCCGTCGAGCTTTAGTATCACAATATTTCTCAACATACGAGGATATAGTTTCGTGTGCTATCAAGACAGAAAATGAATTCTCTAAGTCTTATGACAACAAAGTAAAGAAAGAGAAGAAGGGAATGGTGGAACATGAGACAGATAAAGGGAAAAAGGGAAAGAAGGATTTTCCATTATGTGATAATTGTGGGAAGAATCACCCTGGTACTTGCCTAAAAGGAATGGGAGTTTGTTACAAATGTGGAGAAAAAGGTCACCAGGCTCGTGATTGTAAGGGAAAGAAAGAGGTTATCAATATTGAATGCTACAATTGTAGGGAAATGGGTCATTATGCAAATGAATGTCCTAAGTGTTAGGGAAACTTACCTCAGAAAAGGCCAAGGGATCATGGACAATCTTATTCTGTTACTAGAGTTGAAGCGTAATAATTAATGTATTAGTGCTTTTGGACACAAGGATTATATTCTAGTTATAAGGATAATGTGATATATATATATATAAGGATTGTACTACAGTACTTGTTGTTTTCATTAAAGATTTAATATGATGAAGCTAATCATATTTTTAGTATGTGACAAAAAGATAATCTTTAATTTGTTTGGGGAATCTGATGTTATAATTGATTTTGGAATTTAGAGACCTTTTACAGACAGTCTGGACAGAGGTATTTTGGATAACTATAAAGGTTGGAATGGATTAAGTTTATCTTTGGATAGTATTGTTTAAGGTAAAAACATTTCTGAATATTATTTTTGGAATATTATAATACTATATTTTTAGTAAAAAGACAACTTGCAGGGTGGGGCATAACCCGTCGCGTCGGATGAAGCTGCAGGAATCGAACCCACAACCACAGTGCGACAGGACTTTATTACCTACCACTAGCCTAAAGGAAGTCCCTGGTTATTACAAAATTGTTTTACTAATCTAAATGGTATGTGTTAATATTTGGAACCTTATACAATTAGGATAAATAGAATATTTTTGAGTTCTATTACCTTTTAGAGTGAAATATGGGTATTTGGTAAAAATTTATTAAAGAATGAATGTCTACATGAAAAGTATGTATATTCCCTAACATTCTTGGTAAATCTCCTAAATAAATTCTTCCACTTTATAAAAGGTAACTTAAAACAAAAACGTTGCCGGTTAACTTTTCCAACCGGGGATTCAATGACTGTTTAACCAATCACTAGTTTGTGATTTTCTTATTTTTAACTTTCTCCTAATCCAGTTTTCTACAACTCTCCATCAGACCATTATAGTTTGTTTCTCCTCTATATCCATATTTTCATATAATTCCAGTATGGGCTATCTCGGATCACCTTTGTACTTCTCTTTCTTTATTTTAATGTTATATTATTATTAACCCTATTTACGATGTGGGTTTTCCACAAAGGTATTTTCTATTTTCAACCATTTATTTACAAAGAAAAATTTCAAATTGCGAGGAATAAATTTATTCATTGAGGGTAGAATGTAACACCCCGTGCTTCCACTATACGCTTCCCTTTCAATAATGCAATAGCTTGCATTGTACGCATGTTCGAGTTCTAACACACCGCGACTAATCAAAGTAGTCATTCTGAATAGTAATACCCACTTTTTAAAATTATGGAAATCTTATATTTCATTATGGACTTCATTTTTGTATTCGTAATATCGAAATTATCCAAAGTTGAATTTTTTGTAATTTTCTAAGAACTTCCAATTTTTATGAATAGTGAAAAATACATAAAACAAATTTTTTATCAAAATAATTAATAGTGATAAATTATTATATTGAGTGGTTTTAAATTATAATTAGAATATATTTTTACCATTTTATCCAATGGTGTTCATTATAATTAATTTCACTTTGAAATTGGACATAAACAATTGTCAATGTTTTGATATATATTGTTTCTTAAAAACACCCTATTTGTTGTGACAGCAGGAATTAATTATAAAATTAATTAATGCAACTTAAATTTTTGGAATTTTTTAAAATAGACATCATTTCTGGATTCGGAATATCAATTATAGCTTAGGGTGAAATTTTGTCATTGTTCTGAAAAACATCAATTTTTTATGAATAGTGAAACCACTAAGTGGTAGTTAAAAAACCGATTTTTTGTTAAATAAAACATTACCACTTCTGTGATTTGATTTTCAAAAATCCGACATACATGGTTTTCATTAAGAAGTAAAATGTGGATCAATGGGATTAAAATAATTTTTTGGTGAATAGTAACTTTTAAGTTTAATTAATCGCGATTAATGTTAATTAGTGAAATTTATGGTAAAAATAGTATTATAAATATATGGAATGACCTTTACACTTGTCCTACCCCAATTTTATGTGTCATGGCCGACCAAGAAAATCCATGGGTCATCTTGGGGACCCCATGGAGCCACTTTTGTAGGAAAAGGACATAAATAAATTTTTATTTAATGTTAAAATAAAAAGGTCACAAACAAGAGTTGTTTTACTAAAACCATTTTTAAATGGGGATATATAAGTCATATTATTGACTATAAATATTCATTAGAAAGATAAAAAGATTTTCTATATCATCATAAGTTTTTTATAATTTTTAGACATTAAATAAATTAAATTATTTATGACATAATGATGATGCAGTGATTACCTCATTAATTAATGATTTAAATAAAATAAAAAGATAATGTAAAATCCAAGGATTACACTTGTCCAAATCCTATTTTATGGGTATATTTCAAACCCTTATCACCTTATCCTATAATTATAGATGTGTGGGAGCTTTATAATCCAAAAAGCATTGTATAATCAATTAATATTTCATTACTTTCCAAGAGTTCCCCTCCACTCCACTTATAAAAGGCCCCCACCTCTAACAACTTATTCACATGTTCAAGCAATTTGCCTCGTCCAAACTCTACCCAAATACTCTCCCAACTTCCCTCTCTTACTCCTAGAAGCCTCACATTGGGAAAAATTCTTCCCAAGGAAGCCTTTGGCTCAAATCAAAAGAGTTACCCGATTTTAAGGTAATGTCTTCTCTCGTGTTCTTTTATTTTATTTTTCTTCTCCAACCCCCTAAAATCTTTTTATTCTTTTCTTTTGTAACAAAAACAGTATCCTAAATATACTAGGATTTTGTTATAAGAAGGATTAGAGCTACACTTACACACACCTACATAAAATGGTTAAAGAATATACTGTTTCTGTGAATTGCGAATTTCTGCCTCATGAAACAATGATTGTTCAACACTCATATAACACCTTCAACGGTGGCCATTAAGATGTCACTATATTTATATATGATATATAATATGTTTATTTTTTACTTACGCTTCTGTATTTTTCATTTATGTCATACCTTTTTGATTTCCATTATGGGTAAACGCGATAATTTCATTTTAGGAAGTGCGGACTACCGCCCCCTCAATGTGATTTGAATCGTTAATACCATATGTGGGATGTATAAAGGATGGAGTAAATGGTATTATACTTTATATTATACTGGAATTATATTATACCTTTATATAATTATAATATCATTCCATTAAATACGAAATATAAATGAAAGTAGCATTCATGGGTACATACGGCTTACCGTCTCCATGAACAGTGCATTTCATTTCTTACCTCCAAATGTTATGTAATATTATAAATTCATGTATATACTAGATATATATGATATATATGTTATCTACATCATGTAAATAATTCTGGATATAATGGATATTTCTACACATGAAAAACTTGTAATTATAACAAATATATTTTTGACTCAAGTACCAAAGATCGACAAAACGACCATTATTAACTTAAATAATTACATAATGTTAATGACATGGTAAAAAGTGATATAAAAGGAATAATGAACTAGAAAAAGTTTCTCAAGAAGGTATATATTAACTCTATTTTATTATTTAGGAGGTTAAAGAGCGTTCGAGTCAAGTCGGACACGAGGTAAGGGAACTTCTTAACCCAATTTCTATTCTTTGGGTTAATCTCCTACTTTAAAATTATGTCATGATATTATTATTTGCAATATTGTATTTGTACTTTATTTATTTGTAATTATAGTGAATACACATAATATATCTACATTATTTTAAAAAAAATGAACTTTTTAAGGGTCTTTGTCTCAATCTCCTTTCATTGAGGCATATTTTGTTTTATACACAACTTTCTTTTATACGGTGTATAAACCACTTTTAATTTTACGTTTATTCAAAAGGAATATTTTTTTTATATGAAGCGTTTTACTAAATGAAAAAAAGGAATGTTTTTATTGCCGTACATATGCGGCTACAACGACTTATCCACCCCCGTGACCATTATTTGAGTTTCGGCTTCCTCTATGAGCCATAACTTTTATTAAGTAAAAAATAAATAAAATGTTTTAATTTTCTTTAATTTTGGTATTGAAAATGGTTTTGAAAGTGTTTTTATTATATCAATGTATTGTATTGATATCTTGTGATTAAAATGTGGAAATATTATGTTTCTTTTATGCATATTTTATGTGATAATATTATGTTATGGTTTATGATATGTTTTGACCTATTCATATAAGGAATGCATTGGAATTAATAAGTGATAGGTGGAGCCCGCTATAGATCCTCGATGCATCGGTAGGTCTCATGAGACAAACTAGTTTCTTGGCACGAGGCCTTGACAAAATCATATTTGTGGTCTTGGCATGAGGCCTTGACTACGTGGTTATGATATTCTGGCATTATGCATTCCATCATTATGAAAGTGGTTATTGATATTGTATGTGATTATTCGACCAATAGAATATCTATGTGAAGAAATATATGGAATTATCTCATTTTACTTTTTCCATATTATGTTGAAGTTCAAGTTTAAAAGGCTTTTGTATTAGTTATACATTTCCTTAAATGTTAATTTTTATTTATGAAAGCTTACGAAATATTGTTATCCTTACTGAGAATCTGAGCTCACCCCTTTCAATGTTTTAATATTTTCCAGGATGTGAAGAAGTATTTTATGAATGACCTGCAGGGATAGTCAGAAAGGGATATGAGTGTGGACCATGAAGACCATGTTATTGTAGTTTTTTTACTTTATGATGTAATGAAAGACTTATGAATGTATCTAGTGTTTCCAAGGCTACTAAACTAATCAGTCTTTCGAAACTTGATCTTTTGTGATCATGCCAATGTAACGAAGTAATGCACCGACTCTGGGTAGATGGGGTCGGGGCGTTACATTAGAGCAGTCAATTCTTTCTAAATTACATTTTTTGAGCTATCAGGTATGGATAGGCTCTATTTGTTGCCTATGAGGTCAATTCCTCATGAGAGTGTCGTGGGTTCTGCGTTGAAACCCTATGTCATTTATAATGGATAGTCAATGTTCGAGACCGTGAGACTTAGAGATGATTATATATGGGAGTGTTCTGGGAGTCCCTGTGGTATGTTTTATTTCATTGAAATGAAAGAGACGTCGAGATAAATAGTCATTTTTAGCTAAGTATGGTCTCGAGAAAGAGTTTCTATCTCATTTTTGTGTCCTATTACAAGGATGAGATGATGGATGACTTTCATTTTATCTTTTTATTTCAAGTTTTTTGGGGTGACTATGGAGTATTCTTATACTCACTGCTTCCCACCCATTTCCCTCACTTGTCTTCTATCTTATGAAGACCACATGTCCTTTGACAGAGTCCCAGTTGGACCTAGAGCAGGTAGAGAACAGTAGCTAGATAGACTAGTTTTTTCAAAGATCATCACTGAGGAGCTTACCTGTGGGTGTTTGATAGTGATCCCTTCCTTTAGAGAATGTTGGATGCTTCGGTAGTTTTCTTTTAGTGGGCTCTGTATTAGACCTTTTTTTACTTCTTATGTACTCTAGTTGGGGTTAGATTTATTCATGAATTTTTGTTTTCTGATTTTGTATTTATCACTGAACTATTTCACGGAGGGGTATGTGGGTGCATGCATATAGTTACTTTAGGCTAATGCCTCCTTGTTAGTGATATCCTTCTAGGTGATAGACACCAGCCCCTAGCCTATGGGGGATGTCTTGGAGAGTCAGGACTTGATCCCTACTGATTCGGGTCATGACATGTGCATTCATTGGGTTTTAAGTTTTACTAAATTGAGTTTCTTTCAAATTTAGATAACATATATCTATTTTTGTAATTATATTAAATATTAGAATAGATAAGAGGAAAATTAAAGTATTCTAGATAGGTTTTATACTAAAAATTTTTAGGGTATTGTGTGTTTTAGTGATTTCAATTGTGGATTTTAACGGGATTTGATTAGTTTAACTTTTATAAAATGTGATAATAGATATCTCTTCAAAAGAGACACTATTTGGGAAAGTATGTTTCCCAAAGGGATTTATAAAAACTATATGTAATGGACACACCATTGAGAAGAGTTTTCTTCATTTCACTAATAAAAAATTATTCACATGGATGTTGATTCAAGAATAGTTTATATAATGATCATAAATCTCAATGATATGATGCAACAGTTTCCATATAAATACCATAAATTCATAAATGGTATTGTTTGAGGTAATAATCCTTATTCTTCAATGAATGAAGAAGCATTGAAATTATTTTAAATTTATGTTGATGTGTATACTAAATTATATCATAGACGAACTAAATTTATGAAATTTTCATTCATTGATGAATTATTGTAACTCAAGGCCTGGAATCCATGTATAAACAACTCAATCAACAAGCTTTTTTTTACATTGTTGAATAAGGTTCTCCCTGCTGTAATAGTGATTCTAGAGTAATACTATGAAGCTCATAATATAACCAATGAAATTGGTTTCACATATAATAATTATGACGTGTTCGAGAATAAATGAATGTTGTCCAAATAAGATAATACACAGTAAATACTTATATTATTTTCTTTTCATAAAGGTGGAATTAGAAAGAGATTAATCAAGGTAGTAAAATTCATCTCAGTAGTGTCATGACTCAAGGGAAACAAGTTTTCATTAAGAAAATGAATTATTTCCATCTAAAACTAAAGTTGAATATATTATTCATTTCAAATAAATGTTTTAAATTGATGACTTGAAATTTAGAGATAAATAAAGATGCTGATAAATTAACTCACCTAGTAGATTCTTTAGCATGGAAAGAGTTTGATTAAGGACACCTATAACTTTACAAGTATGGTTTTAATGTTAGAATGTGTTTGGAATTTTATTTTTTTAACCCATTTAGGCCCATGTATCAGGAAACACATAGTACATGGCTAGAGTTGTTGGTCCTATACAACCTTCCCCAATTGGTATGTATGAAATAATTCATTTTTAACTATCAAATATATTTGGTGTATTGATTTGAAATGGTAATAAAATTAATGTTTTTATGAATCCATGGATTTTTCAATTACCAAAATTTTGTGTAGATTGTGTAATGAATTTTTACTTATAAGCTAATGATATGTTCAGTATTGAGGCCCCTTTGTTGTGTAAAATTAATGAATTCACACTATATGATGACTTATTATGTGGGAGTAAAAAAATAATTCACCAACCATTATTTTTAGTAAAAAAAAATAATATATCGAATATAAACTGTATAAAGGTTGAATACCATGGTTAAGAATTCATTATTCTACAATTACATAGGTTCATAAATTATAGTGTGTTGTCTGATGGAAATTGAGATCATTGACCACAAAAAAATAATGTTTCAGGTTCAAATTCTTTCAAAACATGATCATGAAAACATCTATATAATGTATGATATTCATTATTTATTGGTTTCTACATTTTCTATAATTCCCCCACCAACAGATTTAATCGTCATAAATCGAAGAAGAAGTGTATATTTGTCGAAGTTCTATATTTGATAGACAATACTTTAAGACATTATTTTAATGTTTTAAACATTAATAAAAGTGTGTGACAATATATTATGAACCATTTTTTGCATCAAGGGGAAATAAAAGGACTATGCTGACACACACATTGATATGAAATAAATGACGTTGAGAAAATATTTACATTTATAATTAGGATATGGAAATCAGTTATAGATTCCTATTTCATTGTACATAATGAGTCAAAAAAAGAAACAAACATTTTGAACCAGTTTGATGACTATCAAGGATTTTGATGGTTATTAGACTAATTTTTTCAAGTGTATCAATATTATGGTAATGAAATTACAAGGGAAGAAATGTAATAATAATCACATTTTTCTTCAATATTTTGTCCAAATTAGAATTCATGATTGTCTTCCTACACATGTTTTTGATACATTGAGTGAAGATTATAATTTTTTCAAATAGTACAATTCTTAGAATGATCGTACAAGTGATTTGAAAAATACCTAGGAAAATATTGGTTTTGCACAAGACGTGTGATTCAAGTGGTAACACTATGAGGGAAGAACTCAACAAAATAGAAGATGTCCCATTTAATACAAACCATTGATACAATTATTTGGATGATAATAGATTCCAATTCTATATTATCAATGATGACATGAATGGAGAAATGCGGAAAGGTGGTGTTGGTTTATAATCTGTTGATGCCGGTTATTATTATAGATTGTTGATGGATATTATTGAGGTCATTTATAGTTGTTAATTAAAGGAAATAATTTTGAGGTGTGATTGGGTTGAACCTGTTCATGGAAAATATATTAAGAATTTTAAATTTCTATAGGTTATAATTAACAATATGGAAAATATAGATCACTGAGTAAGAAATAAATGCTTCATATAGATAACCTAGGCAGAGAAAGATTACTTAGTCAGCATTGATTCTAATTGGATTATTTTTGTGGAAATGATTAGAAGGGGTTTTTGCTGATTGAAGGATAAGAACTAGATGTTGTTTCCTTTTCTGATCAAACTCTTGAA
This sequence comes from Viscum album, assembly GCA_963277665.1. NCBI lineage: Eukaryota > Viridiplantae > Streptophyta > Magnoliopsida > Santalales > Viscaceae > Viscum > Viscum album. The sequence goes on from OY728156.1 coordinate 625,305,803, forward strand.
CGAAAAAATATAGTTATACAACACGATGATATATAATGGGATAGAGAGATAGTTTGAGGAGACACAATATCCTTTCATGACTAGGTAATTTTTTTTTCTAGTTAGCATTTATAAACTAATTTTATTACTATAAATATAATAAAAAAATCATTTAACTATAAATATATTTATTAATATATGTATTTTATAGGGTGGTTTGAGTGGTTCACCTGATGTTGACTGTATGTATGGTTTATTTTTTAAAAATTAATTTATTGTATTTTTATTTATTTATATTGCCAAAAATGAATTTATTTTTTAATTAAATTTTCAGTTATTGATAATTACAAAATGAAATTATTTTAATCAGGATCTAATGTGCCTTTTAGCAGACACAATCATCCTGGTAAAGGGGTTTGATCAGGGTACTCTAAGGACCAATTTGATGTGTTATTTTATGAGCCTTTCATCATGTTGGAGAAGTTGTGAGCCTATTGATTCCTTAGTAGGGGTTTATGATACGAGACCCAGAAATATCACTATGATTCCTCATGATTTTACGTCATTCCTCTAGGATATGATTGAAAAATATATGAAGGTTTTTTCATATAAATTCAATATATAATAAATCAACAATTTATTATTATTATTATCACAATTACTAACTATATTTTAATTGGATAATATAAAATCCTATATTGACGATATTCCCATAGCATGAATCAAAAAATGATTAAAATTATGGAAGTATAATAGGGAAATGTTTATGAGATATCACTAGATACCATTAACGGGTTTGATGGAAATTCATTAGTGAGCCCCTTCAAGAATTCTTCACATGCAGTATAAGGATTTGGTTGTATTTCGGTCGATTTACGAAATTAAGTAAATGTTTATTTCATTTAATCTATAAATGACCCCAACTTTTCACATGTCTATTAAATAAATATGTAGAATATAGACATATTCCAGTCTTTAGTCCTAAAATTGGTTTATGAAGGGAACACCTACTTCAATTGGTACTCAACACATTTAACAAATCAAACATGATGTACGCTCATAATTCATTATAAATTCATAAATTTAAAATATTTTAATATAAAAAAATTAATAATATGTATTTTGAAGGAACCATCATTGTAGTTACACGAGAACAGTGAGATAACACATCATACGTCAATATATGTGAGGACTTATCGGGTAGGTGATCCCAATGTTTGTTTTGTTATTATAAGAAATTTATTTAGTAACAAATATATTTTCATTTCATGTAAATTATTCTTTATTTTTCATTATTTAATTATGAATATTATACTATCTTAGTTTGACACTAATTTTGACGAACTCATAGAAGGGAAATGTCATAGTACTATGTAGAGAGATAAGATTTTTTTTGGTCATGGGGCGAGAAATTTTTTGTAGTTCATTGACTTATGGAACTGGATTCCAACAAAATTCAGTTGTTATAGAAGAGTAGAGGGGTGCATGTATAGATTTAGGAATGAAAAAAATAAATGAGTGAGATATTTTCTTGTAGTTTATGCAGCGTAGAATGGATGAGATGTTTTAGCAGTGATGTGAAGATTGTGAGAGACTGTCATATATGTTAGCACATATCTATGTTGTAATGAAATAATGTTCTATTAATAGTACACATGTGGTTTCAAAGATAAAAATAATAAAAAACATACTTATATATGAATTTTATTGATGTGATTAAGACACATTATATTTATATATGATGTAGGCTCCGGATACAGATGGTGGAAATCACTGTGAGTTCATTAGTGATCTTGATTAGGATGTGACTCATGAATTAGGTAAATTCTGTTACCATTTTAATTATTAATGATTAATTTTTGTTGAATAATTTAAATTCATAATTTTTTTCCTAGAAGGCCCACAAATTTAGTAATCATAATTAGTTGAATATATCATACTAAATCCAGAACATATGTTATTGGTGTTGATACAACTTCTTCAACTATAAAATAGATTTTTAAATGAAATGCAACGTTCTACCTAATTTATTTTATCATCCACTCAATTTGAAATATGTTTATGATTACTTTTTGACCAAAATTGATACATCTAATTTCACTCTATCTCTATGATCCTTATTTAAAGAAAACTATCTAGTAGTAATGTTATGTTTGCGACTTGACATCAACTATTTTATAATCCTATGTATTCTCTTCAAAATTAAAATAAATTAAAATTCATGGATAACATATTTTAAAAAAACTATGTGATACAATTCCATATATTAAGCTAAATAAGTTTAATGTATTATTTATTGAATCTCACCCATAAACAATGGCCAGTGAATTCCGCACATGAATTTTAGACTGAACGCACCACATAGTCTACTTGATATTTTTTAAATTAATTTCATCCTACCCATATAAATTATACAAACTTGACCAAATTCCTTAGTAATACATACCATCATACTTTAGGTCCCAAACGAAACAGTTCATAATAGATTCAATTCCTGTGGTAAATTATTTTGTTGTCAGAATGATTATAACTAAATTCATTAGGATAGTTGATATGAAACTTTTGTCATGTTTTTATGCCTTCATCCTCATAGTTATAGCCTAACATGTTTGGTCACTTATAGTGTAGCTGAAAAGGTATTATACATTTAATTATATTGTTATTACATATTTTTTCTACTAAATGTTTTCTTCGTCAGGGCTTTCATTTGACTATCCTTCATCTCCTTGATCTCACACTAATCTTACCATATCAACATCATTTTTTCCTCAGTTACAACACTCTTTCACAAAAAAATATAATTTTTTTTGATATTCAACTCACTCACAATATATATTTTCTTCTTGTATTTCAATAATTTTTCCAAGTATTTTGTTTATGTGTATTTATATCCATGTAAGATACCTTCCATCATATAATCCTTAAACTTTTTATACTTATCCTTATTGATAATTACATTTTTACATCTAAAAATATAAAATTACTTGAGGGTGGGATTATTTCTATAAAACACCTCAAAAGGTGCATTCCATTTATTTTTTACATTATATAAATATATTATATATGTAGAATGAATTAACAACTAAATAAAACTTAAACATCTTTAGTTCATTCATTCAAATAAGAATTATCTTTTCAGTAATATTGATGATACAATTAATTATTTCAATAACTATATTTATTTGAGTTCATATTCATGGCAAAAAATTCATGTCCCTTTCTTCCAAAATTTATCTTCTAATATAATATTTTAAAACTCCACATGATTACAAGAATGAAATATTTTAATTTTAACTTAGGAATTGTTTACACTAATATGGGTTGAATAGTATTTAACCTAAAAAATCAGATTTTTGAGGAATAACACAAAAAATAACTCATATTGGGGTCATAGAAAAATATGAAAAAATAGAATTTTCCATCCATGGATTAGGGTGTTATTGGAAGAAAAAACTCCACAAGAATATTCAATATAAATAATTTGTCCTTCTTAAATTTTGTCTGGATTGTTTTTCCATGAATATTTCTTTATTGACTAGAATGGAATATATTTATGGAATCACGAGAAAGAATAATTATGACTCATGAAATTCATTTATTTCATGTTATACATATATATTTTTCTTACAAGGATACGTCCATTTTGAATCATTTTGGTTTTATATTCCTTAAAAAACAACAATTGTCCTACTTTCCATCTATATTATTGTGTTTCCCTTTTGTGCACCACTATTAAATAACAACTAATCCATCAATTCCATTTATTTTGTATAATTCATTATCAAATTTAAATTTATACCTCAATTCTTAAAGTTAAATATTAGTAAATAAATCTTTACAGAGGCCATCTACTCACAGTACTTATATGAAACATAGTTTGTTTCCCACGAATCCTTTCTTTCCTGACAAAAATAAATTCCCCCTATTAATTCACAAAACGAAATGCCCAATATTTAATTTATTTGATACTAATGAGAATGGAATTATTCCCCATCAAGTCATATATAAATCTACTAACTACAATCTACATTCTAGACCAACCAATTTTCATCAAGGTTATTTATATAGTTTTGGATATCTCAACTCTTTTCTTATTATTCAATTAAAATGGGTACAACGTTTTTGATGATGGATATAACTATTGTTCCTCTTTATCCATCAAGCATTGTTCAAAATTTATAATTTAAATTACGTTTTTAATTTATGGTTTCTTATGAAAACACATTATACCGTGAAATCTATTTTCAATTCTAATTTTTGGAACTTTATTTTTAATTTTTATGGATAAATAATCATATTTTGATAGAACCTTGACAATATATACGACAGATAGTAAAATAAAATAAAATAATTAAAATATATCTTCTAGGGTTTTCATATTTTTACTCTTTAAAATATTAAATATAAATGGATCAAAAAAAAATTTTATTCACTATCATCACATAATAATTAATCATATTTTTTGGGGTCATTATTCACTATTTGGGGCACCAATAGTAGGATTTTGAGTGTTGATAATCTCAATCATTAATAATGATGTTAGTTATTGTTGGTTTTCATCAATAAATACTTTTATTTCCTTTTATTCATGCTTTGGAATTAATTTGTCTTTTCCATTATAATACTATACATGTAGTTTGGCAATTACAAATTTTGTAGACTCATTGTGATATTTCGTTGATTTTTAGGGGATAAAGAACATGAATACCATAATTTCATACTAATAGTACAGATTCTTTAGTGATCATAAATATTTCACCCAAACATAATGGAATCATATTTTATATGTTAAATCATTTGAAATATTATTTCACTATTTTTTTCCATTAATAAACAAAACTTTTTCTCTAACATTGACTATGAGTTAACATTTATTAGTAAACATTTTATAAATTTCATCTTTACCTACTACAAATACACATTCAATTATAGATTTTCACATTTTTTCTAAATATGCTGTATAGAAACATGGAGTAATACATTAGATACATTTTTTTATCTCAACAAAATTCAGTTATTTCAAGGTATATATCTCTTTGAGATTAAAGATCAGTCATACCATCTATTATAGAAGCATCATCATTGATATCCTATAATTACTACATTGATACCATAACAGTAATGACTTATTCAAAAAGGTATATACAATCATAAAACACTCATAATTTTACTTCATTAGTATATTAATAAAAATTTGAAACTTTTAACTTCATTATGAATATTTTTTTCTATGGTATCCTCTTATTTTTCATTCCATTTAATGATTTCATCATTAATTATATTATCCCATAATTTTTCGAATACATGTTAAGGAAAAATAAAAACAATAATTTAGACATTAAAATACAAAAAATAGGGGCAAACATTCCAATGAATTCAAATTTTCATATTTTGATCTCAAAGAATGAACATATACAATCTCCTAAATTCGTCACTACTAGATTCATTTTTATTGTAAATTTCTTCTTGTCCTTGATTTTTACCTCATGATAATTTTATCTAAGTATTGAATCAATAAGATTAATCATTATTTAATTTCCCATTAGTGTTCAGTATATGATTCCCAAAGATACATTCCTTATAAAATTAAATTCATGAACTGAATATTTTTTGAATGAGACAAGGTGGTAGTAATCATTAGATTAACATGAAATTTTATATGTAAATAATTATCTTCCTAAGATGGAACATTACATCCACAATATTATTTAACTAATAAATAAATTCATTAAATGATTCATTTATTCTCATAACAAAATCATTACACTTTTTCTAGCATTCTTATTTATCAATTCTAAAACACATGAATCACCATGAAAAGTTTTCAAAATATTATCCCACATTTTATTCAAGGTCTTCTAGGGAATCACATGATAATATATATGGTTAGATAAATTTTACAATTAATCACTATTCACCACTGTATCCACATAAAATTATTTATTTTACCCATCTAAATGATCTCCTCACTATATATGATAAATGATACAATTTATTACAGCTAAGTAAACATATATACTGAATAAAAAAAATGTTCCATAATTTTTTTCTTCTGATGAAAATTTATTCCTTAAAAATTAGATTTCCATTATAGTTTACCATTGTTTTAATTAATTCATTAGAAAGGTAACTAAACCCTATAACTTAAAAAATGATACCACTTTTTTTCCAAAAAAATGGTTTATCCCAAGTGATTGGTGTTATGAACTAAGGTATTATTAATTTAATTTTTCCATTATCATTGATATTTTACCATTTTTATTGGGGATCATTTTTTATCTCGTTATTTTACATATTTTATGGTAAAAACCCTTATTTAATCTTATACTATTAATGGTGCATTGAATTTTAGTTTCAAAATCCCATCCATTTATTTTCATCCTTAAACAAATCGAGTATATATTATAAAATTTTAGTGTAATCTTTTGGTTGTTCTTCTAAAATGGATGTTCGTTCCCATATTTAAATTTTAATACATTTTACCAAATAGAATAAGTCATTCCTACCCTCAAATGGGTTTGTATATTCTATATTTTTTTCATTAATTGAATATACTATCTTGACACACTCAATTAGGATGAACTCATCAATGTTTTTCATCATTTCTTAATCAAATTCAGATTTTTTATGATACAATCTATATGGTAATTATATGTTAAATGCATGTATAGGAAATTATGGACATTAATAAATCTTGGTATCCATACTTGGGAAATTAAATTGAGTATATTTTATGACTTCAATGTTATTTGACAAATTTCCCTTTCTTGCTTCATTTCTAGAGGGTTTAGATTGAATTTTATTTAAATGTTATAAAATAATATTAGTCCCATTATTATTATCAATTTATATTAATTTTTTTCTCTAAATTCAATGAAACTGTTATTTTGAATTTATCATTAAACTAAACTTTTTTTTAGAATGGGTCACTATTGATTCCCATGAGGTATGTCATATTAGTACCTCAAATATTAATGGAATGGTTTAGGAAAAATTTCATTATACTAATTATTAAAAGGATATAAATCCTTAAAGATCCCATAAATATGTTAAATTATATGTTTAATGAAGATATATTATCCCTTTTATTAAGTTTTAATTTGATTCCCCTTATTTGGTGGGATTTATATAAAATATATATTATTTTTACTTGATTTTTAGTGTTCCCAGCTTGATGGATTTGGAGTTTCACCTATGAACCATTGTCTACATTTTTCGTCCATTAATGATTTTTAACCATTTTTGGAACCATTGAATAGTGTTTATTATACCCTTAATGATGATGACCACGTTATCCACAAAAAAATCTATGAGACATCGAAACAAGGAGATATATTATTTCCCAATATCAAAACTAAAAAACATTGTTAATGCATAAATTTTATTAGCTGAATGATTTGTCTAACATCATCTTCTAAGAACTAGAGTATGGAGTTTTGGTATTTTCATATTGAACTTCCATGTCTTATAATCTACCATTAATAATTTTATTATTCACATGAATGATAAATATTTGGATTTAATTTTTTTATCAATTGTATATGAAGAAGCCTCTTGGAATTGGGCTGCTAATTTTTGTGTAGGCCTAGGATTTGAACCATTATGTTTGGTATATTTATGCTTAAAAGTGGGTTGTGCTTATCATGATAGTAATCCACCATGGCTAATATCATGGTCATTGAAAATTATTTTCTCTTGTCTAATTTGTGTCATCCACCTATTTTTTTATATCCACTAGTGAATGTTTATATGTATTCATCATTTTTCTATTGATATCATATTTTTTTGATGTTTTGAGGATATTTGGATGTGAGGGGGACTGAATTCCTACTGTTTCCTCATCCCTTCGGTAGATTTCACATTCATGTTATCCTCTCCCATTTCTCTGTCAAATATCCTCAGATTAAGCCTTAATCATTGATTCGAATTATATAGTGATTAATACCTAGTTTTAATCCCTTAATAATTTTATTGTAACATTATTGGACCCTCATGGTGGAGTTTTTTTGATGATCCATCATCAAGAATAAGTGAATCCATAAAAAAACAAGAATCTCTGGTGAGTTATTGATTATATACACAAAAACATGAGACCATTTTCATTTATATATTGAATAAAGAGCATTTGTGACTGAGAAGAGATCAATACCCCCAAAAAAATTAAATCATTTTAGGATTGTATATTCTCCTTCCCAATTTTATTTTATACTAAATAGGTTGTTTGATGTTATTTTATATTCTATTGATGTTTTTTCCTCAATATTTTATACCATTCATTTTTATCTTTTGAGATGAATAAAATATGTTTGTGGTGGTGTTCTTTATCAAAGTGTGAGCACCATAGGGACTAAAGAATGTTAAATCCTCATGTTTTTCATTATATATTTTTACTATTTCAAAAGGAATATTTTTTTATAATGAAATTTGAATCTTCTAAACAAAATACAAAAATGGACTTATTGGGTTTCTAAAAACTATTCTTTTACACAACTAATTCACCTAAATAATGTGGCATCAGAGCCTAATTAGGTTTAATTTTGTTTATTATTCTATTTTAATTTTTAATTTTGTTTCGGTGTTAATTATAATTTTCAATCTCATCTTGGTTCACCACTGTCCTTGTTTATTTTAAATTTAAATCCCTATAAGATAAAAAATATTCAAATTGAAGGAGCTAATTGTATATTCATGCATTTATATTGGTTATTTCCATTACATATGGTAATGCACTCTCATTGTCCCAAAAAATTATTTATCATCTATTTTGGATAAACATGACCAAATCTATGTTTGAAATCAATAAATTTAATGGTGACAATGATTTCCGTTTTTTGAAGATAATGATGAGATCCCTACTTGTCCAGAAAGGGTTAATTGATTCCCTATATGGCCCTAAGAAACCCAATTTTACCAAGTCTGAAAATGGATAGGCCTTTACTATTTATAATGATGAATATTCTATAATTTTTATCAAGGCCCCAAATTCAATACTTTATTCATTTAGTGCTAATGTCCTTAAAAACACAACTTTTAATATATTATTGTTGCTATAGGTCTTAAATAATAGAAACAATAAATGAAAATTTTACTTGTTGTTAGGGATTATAAGAAACATCTCATGGTAAAATTTAAAATGAAATCTTGTATTTTAGTTAAATACCACTAAGTTTAATTCAATTATTTCATGATACATTTAGTAAAAATAAATCTTATTATTGATGTTGATGATTAATACATGAATCCTTTTAATTTCTTTAGGATATTCCTATAACACACTAGTAGAGACAATGATGTATTCTCATGAATATATAACCCCAAAAGGGGTAAAATCATCCTTACTCTCTAAGGAACTGCATTCTAAACATAGTGTTAATTGTGAGGAAGTGATTATTTTAAAAAGATTTAGACCATATTATAGGTCGATAAAGAAATATTTTATAAAGTATTAAAGTATATACCACAAAAAAAAACATATATAAGTCTAATTATAAAGAAATAATTTTTTTTCTTTCACTATAGAAATACCAGGAACACTAGTTTCAGGTGTTGATAGATAAAAATACCATTATAGTAAAGAACAAACTAACCAGTCCCTTTTAGTGAATGATCGTTATGAGAATGCTGAAGTGTTTAATGTATACAACCAAGAAAATCTCCTATTAGTGGGTCCTAGATTCAGAATTATCATTCCATATGAATCACATTATAGAATCCTTCATATATTTAATATAATTTGTATAAAGATATTTTATTTTGGAAAATATTATGAGGTTTCAAGTCATAGGAAGAGTAAATATTTTAATACCACTAGATTTCCAATCAATCATTCCATTCCTATATTGTATTTGGGTTTATGAACTTTATATAAACCATAAATCCGTAGGAAATATAAACCAAAATAGATTAACTTTAATATCCAAATACTGTTTTCTATAAATCTCCAAACGATCTATAACTATCATTATGGGTTCCCATGTCAATGGATTCTATAACATGAATTAAAAGACCCATAATAGATACATGAGTAGTCTATATGCCACCCATTTTATGAAACACTATTATTTTATATGATATCGGGGCATATAAGCATCAAGTGTCTCGAGGAATGTAATAAATAATTTATGTCAACTAGAATTGAACATAGTAACCATCCTTTGTTTTTTTGAAAATTTTGAAATGTGTAAATATAAGATATTATGTATCAATAGTTCTATATTTAATGCATTCTTCATCTTATTAAATATAAATAATTATTTATAGAGACCAACAAGGACTACCTCCCACAGTGGAGGCTTTTGTTTTTTTACAATTTATTAATGAATTATCAAGAACAATTTTGATTTATATACATATGAAAACATATGATGTTATTGAAACATAAAAAACTAATAAAATAATTTTAAAAACTCATTTTGGAATTAAAATTAAATCAATGAGAATTGATAATGGTTTTGGGAGCCTCTGTACTAATTTAACTCAGTTTAATAACTATGAGGGCATTACAAGTCACCAGACTATTTGGGAAACACCAAAAAGAGTGGAATTTCGTAGAGAATAAATAAAACTATCCTTGAATGAGTTTGAAGAATTTTTTCATGCTCAAGTATCAATAAATATATTTGGGAAGGTGATACTACTATTATAGTATACATTATAAACATGTTCACATCCTTTAGTAGTCATTTTAAATCCACGAATGGAATATTGAATGACGAACAACATTCTTATAATCACCTATGAGTGTTTAGATGTAGTGTATATTCCCATGTCAATACTGATATGTTTGATCCATAACAAATTATGTTTATTTTTTTGTGTAACTCATGGTTGTGAAAGGATATAATCATTTGGTTGATAATCTTGATTACAAAAAATGCATAATTATTAGAGGTGTAGAGTTTCTAGAATATTGTTCTTCTCAATGAAAACCTATCATACAAGATGGTGATGACATAACCATTGTTTGGGATACTAATTTTAATATATTAACCTAATTTTAAGTTTTTGATTATTCTTCTCCACCTAAAATTCAACCATTAACACCATCTAAATAATTCTCTGGTTCTGAATAAAATTATGAATATTAACCTCTTAATAACACTGATGATTACCAGTTTACCAGTGATAGAGTTTTAAGGTTCTCTAGAACTCCGGATCATTTTAGCTAATAAAACATGGCTTTATTTTCCTTCTATTTTTTCCAAATTGTTTTATGATGATACTCTGACATTTTAGTTCTCCCTTAATGAAAAAATTTAAAATAGTGTATCTAGACCATGAATTAAGTAACACACTCCTTAAATAAAAATTACACATGGAATATCATTGATAAATCTCCCAATGGCATCATAATTTCAGGTATGTGGATTTATAAATGAAATGAAGATAAAAATACAAAAAAAATAATGTTTAAATATAGATTACTCTCCAAGAGGTTATTCTAAGGAGAGGTAATATAGTATTATGAAATATTCTCCATTATTTTAAAACATTATTCAATAAATTTTTTTCGTTCTTTTTCATCCAATTATGAACATTTCATTGAAAACTAGATGTGAAAACAACCTTCTTTCATGGTTAAATTAATGAGAAATTGTGTATGAATATTTCAAATAGATATTATAAAGAATTGAAAACCAAAAAAATCATTTTAAATAAATTGTTTAATAGTTTGATATAAGGATTTATAAAACGCTATAGTACATTTAATTATTATATTTGATATAACCATTTCAATTGGAATAAAAATGAATCATGTGCTTATTTTTGGTCAAGAAAAATATACTTATTTACCTTCGGTTATATGTTGATAACATTCTTATTATATGAAATAACATGAAGCTTACTATTACTGTTAAATATCAAATAAAAAAGTTTATCTCAACTGATGGACATAGGGGAAGAAAAAAAATCCATGTTATATATATTGTTATGTGTATAACCAATAATTATCTTTCCTTGTAATTTTATATTATGAAATTTCATAAATGGTACATATTTTATTATCTTAATGTAATGACCCAAACTACTATAAATAAAATTTTCTTATGATTAAATGCTATATTATGTACTGTGGGTATAGAATAAACAAAGACATGTTTTGTTTTATTATATCCAATTTTCTTCAAATTTCTGTTAATAATATTTATCATTGATAACATAGCCATTAAATAAAGATAACATGATTAGTATAAATATAGGTCCTCAACAAACCCAATTTACCCAGAAAAAAGGATTTGATGGACTCATATATAGAATTGTACCCTATAAAGCACATTTATTTGATCTTCTGAGAGATAGATAACATCAGTTGGATTTTCCTTGACCAATCCCAAATAGGGATCCTTCATCCTATGTGTGAGTGAAACCAATTATAGGACAATTTCACGCTCATCATGATCATGGCCCAAACCATGCTTGTCGAACTGCCACATGAAAGTCTCACCACCATACACCTTACACTTAGGGCGTACACCCATGTATTAAGTGGATATCTATCAATACAATAATAATATTACAATGTAAATTGAATTGAATAATGAATTTATTTTTATTTTCTATTTTTTACTTCATAATTGAATTTTATTCTGATTTATTTAAACAAAAAATTTATTTTCAGTTAATATTCAAATTCAATTAAGGGATTTATTTTGATGAATTAAAGATTTTTGAAATATATACTATCTTGAAATATGTTATTATTAAATATTTATTTTTAATTATAAATGTTCATAAAATTTTTATGAAGTGAAATGTACATTTTAAAAGTGTTTAAAAATTGTTACTATCAAAAAACCCAATATTTTATCAATAAATATTGAATCTTATTTTACATGTGAAAATCAAATATTAAAAAAAATAATTTATTTAAAAAAAATATTTATTTATTAATTATAACATTTAAATTATATTAATTTTTATTTTTATTAATTTTCAGAGATAGTAGAATTATCAGATAAAAATTAAATACTTTATAAAAATATGTTGTCTTTTATGAAATCATGATGACCAAAAAGTGATGTAATAAATACTATAATGGATATTCATAGAAAAATATATGGTTTTCACTTAAAAAATGCGAGTTAATGTTTATTTTATTAATTTTATAATGTATTTGTGAATCCTCCAAAATATATAATATATTTTATGAATTTAAATTCATTTCTTTAGAAGAGTGAATCACTTCTACGTATGAAAAAAATATTATAATATGTTTTGACCATTTCCTAATAAAATTATTAAAACATCCACACAATTGTAAAAACCATGGAAAAAACTATGGGATGGTTTGTTTTTTTGAATATTTTATTATATAGAGTTCATTACCTATGTTTGTGAAATATTAAAGAATGTTCCTCTATATTCCAATAAATACTCACCCAAGATCCCCCTCATCTTCACTCATAATATATAGGGAACATCCTTACTCTACTATCCATTCAATAAATCCTCACAAGGTTCATCAATGTGTAACATCTCGTTACTGTTTTAGATATTCATAAACCATTTTGTGTTATATTATTATTACGTTAAAAAAGAAAAATATAATTTATGAGTGAAATGTTTTGTTTTTCTTAAACACGTTGGGGAATGGTAAAACACACAATTAATACTTTATAACATATAATTAAGTATTCTATGAGTTAATCACTATGTATGCATGAGTTGTCGAGGTCAACAAAGTCATGAGGAAGTCAGAATAAAAATATTAAATATATTTTTTGAAGCACAAACAATTTATTCAAAATAATTGATTTACTCTTAAATGGTCCTTTGTATAAGAGATTTCAGACCATTATTATGTCCAAAATATGGTGTTTACCCTTGGAGGGGTATTACATTTTAAGGATACAGAATTTTTGATGCCCCACTCGTGAGATAAAGTTTTTAAAAAATATTTAATATATTATTTATTAAATGTTATTAAATATCTCCCATAAAGTGCACTGAATGGGAAATCTGAGACCACCAATTGATTCAGAATGAGGGTTTTACACTTGAAAAGTTATAATGTTTCTATGCATCGGGCCTTTCGAAACCTCACTCGAAAAAATAATCATTTTAATTTTTCTTAATTAATTATTCTAATTTTTCATTTATAAGACATTAATATCCCTTAAACCATTAATATTTTGAGAAATATATGGCCACCGTTGGGCCTGGAATGTGGTTATTTATCTATAACGAGTATAAATTTTTTTTGTAATGGACATTTGTTGTTATTTAATTTTCAAAATATATAATTACTTTAATTAAATAATTAAATCCAATTTGAATTATCAAATACATTCATTTCCTTAGCTTCTTCCTCCCAACACGTCGAACCATTATTAATGATAAGGTGTGATTCTGAAAACATTTATTTCATGCTATTTTCATATGTTGCAGTCACTAACTCATTAACTGGGTAAAACTAATAACTTCACTGTTAATTTTCAGATGATTTTTTCGTTTAAACGAGGGTTTAAAAATTGAATAATGTGAGTAAAATTTTTGGTATTTTTAAATAAATGAATTTTAGTTCATTCATGGAGGGTCTTTAGATCGTGGTTGAGTGAACTCAGATTTCCTTTTTCATGGTCAGTAGGACAGAATTGGAGATTTTCTTCCAAACTGAAACCAGTCGATGAGGTCTTGTTCTTCTTTATGGGGAACTGCGGGAATCAAGTTGGTTGTACTTTTTTGTTAATTAGTTTTCAATCATATCTCTTAAATATCTTTAGCAATATTGATCTATTTTATTCCACATTACTGTCATTATATTTGTCTCATAAAGCAGAATCAAAATAATATTTTTTTTCGAAAGAAATTAGGGATTCCTCAGTCTGATTTTTTATATTTTAGATGTATCTTTGAAAATATATAATGAAATGAATTTTTTTTAAAGATGTGAAAATCATATTGAATATTAAATGAATAGTTTATTAAAATTATCATGTCATAATTATTGTGGTTATCAATTATAATTATTAAATAAATTGCTAAAAGATGTTGTCGAATATTATCAAATGATAAATGCATTAATTTATCAAATGATGATTTATCAAAATTATTATAGGATAAAACGTTGATATATCTTGGAAAATAATTTTAAATTATTAAAAAAAATTTCTAGAATATCAAATAATATTTCTTAAGAAGATTTATAAAAGGATAAATTATAATGGTTTATTTGTAATTAAATTATCAAAAGATAAATATTGTGATTTTAACAAAAAAATAATTGTTAAGAAGTATCCGATGAAAATTGAGATGAATTATCATAGATGAAATGTGAATTATTATTCTAATGTAATTATAATGAAAAATAATCCAGTGGTAAATTCATCAAATTATCGAAAGATAATAACAAAAAAGTATCATATATTAATTTCTGTAAATGATCAAGATAATTTTATTAAAATTTTTACTAGATAATTATAACGTAATTATCACATGACATAGATTATTGAAATTCTCATGAGATAATTAATTTTTTTTTAAATGATAATTATTATAAATATAAAATGATAATTTTAAAATTATCCAAGAGAGATAAAATTTTATCACATTTAATATTTTAGTTGAGAATTTTAAATTAACCAAGAGAGATAATAAATTATCTCATGCAATATTTTTATCAATAATTTGAAATTAACAAAAAAAGATAAATTTTATCATATGTGATAATATATATATTTTTTGAAACATATCCTAGTGAGATAAATTATCATCACATGTGATAATTTAAAACCATTATCTAGAAATTATTCAAGAGAGAGAAAATAAAATCACATGTAATATTTAATTTCTCTGAGAAATAAAATAGAGTGATATTATTATCAAATGTGTGTTTTTGATTATTATTTTGTATATTTTTTTTGATTTCATGAGATAACAGAAAATAATAATCCAGATAATATCCATGAGATATTAAATGTAATAACATGTAATATTTTACTTCCTTGTGAAATAAAATCGATTTTTTGGTTCTATAACTCTTTTTGAGAATTGAGTATTGGTGTGTAAATTATTACCATAAAAATGTTGTGAAAAGGTGTATTGAACCACACTAGGTAGATTATCCTTGCTGCTAACAATGAAAAAATTAAGTTAGGTGGTTCAGTTCTGATAATCCAAATTGATTATCCTTGTATTTCTTGATTTATTTCAACTGTTGATTTAAATTCAATTACTTAACCTTCATTAAATTGATGTAATAAAATCTAATTCCATTTAATTTGGAGAATTTTATTGGTTTGGTAATGAGAATCTTGAAAACCCCCAATTCCATTGAATTGAGGTGTGTGTTTGTGGAAATTGGATGACTTAAATTGTTCAATTTAAATAACGGATTGTATAGAAATGATTTCAAATGAATTGATAAATATATTGACGTATCATAATTGTTTAATGATGGAATTGGTTTTGAATGGATTTCAAACTGCTGAAAATGGCATAAAATGATTTGATAGAAACTAATTTGTTTAATCTTGTGAAAAATTCATGTTTTTGAATAAAACCTAATTTGGTTTTAAATATAAAGAAAATTGAAATTTTGATATGGAATTATGGGATTGATGGTATTTTTAACTGGTTTTAAAAATATTTCACCCATCTCGTAAGAGCGCATGCATGCCTTATGTAGTCAGTGAGTTACATTGATACACTCTACACTATGACAATTTTCTAAATAATACATGCGGTAAGTCACATTCAAGATGGGTTAGTGACAAGTCTCCTGTAGAGACCCGAAGCATGACATACATAGACATTACATTACTTTTGCGGAATACTTAGTACATAACAAAAACATACACACAAGGACAGTAATAGTTTAGTGTCTTTGGAAACTCGGAATATAATCTTCTAATCGCGGTGAAAGATATTCAACATCTCCCATAAAGATCATCCTTTTTTACCTAAAACCTTTCTTTATATCCTAGGGAAAAGAAAACATAAAAGGGTGAGCTCAAATGCCCAGTAAGGGTAAACAAAAGAAATATCAATCACATCATTTTCATAAGAACATAACATTTTGGAAATCTTAACCTGCAAAAGAGAGCATAATTTCATAACATGGGATAAATCATAGTAGTGAAATGAAATCCCAATAATCATAACATAAAAGATGAAACTTTGTGGCATACATACATAATCATAGAGAATAATATCTTATTAGTCAAGACTCATTGCCAAGACTATCTTAGTGGACAAAGTCCATTTCTGAACCGAGTCACCCTCGGTTATGTCCTGTTTCACTGAACCGGTATAACCTACCGTTCCAGCCATCACTATCTCATGAGATATAAAATCTTTACCCAATGCATTGGAGGGAGATATAGGTCCCACCCATCTCGTAATGATACCATTCTTATGTGTGCCACAAAATCATAAATCATACACATTGCATAACCCATGTAATAAAAATGGGAATCTTAAACATCGTGACATCATCAAACAATTCATATAAGATAAGGGAATTCATAAAAATAATTCCATTACAACAAAATAAAATCAATTTAATAATATGGGTATAAACAGAACCCTATATTATCTTAGATGGAAAATAATTTTGATAAAACACTTGAACTCCATTCCTGAGGAAAATATCCTTTCAAATTCAAAAACATTTTCCTTTTTTAACATGTCATAAAATTTTAAACTAAAGAAGTTGATTAAAAATAAACTTGAAAACTATTAAATAATATTCTTGAAAATGATGTTTTAAAAATCCATTCATGTCGTATAAGATAAAAAAACATTCTTCTCGTACTTTTGTCGGAAAAGTAAAAAAAGTACCTCGTACGGAAAACTACAAAATATTCCTTTCATATATTTTACTAAAAACTCACCGAAGGGTAAAATAGGATTTAAACAATTTTAGGTGAATGGAAATAATATTACATATTGAGGAAAAATGGATGTGGATGATAAAATACACCCCAGTAAATGCCAAAGTATAAACAATCTCGGATAAAAATGAGATTGTGATATTTCCCTTACCTTATGTCTGATATCCTTTGTACGTATCCGAACCTCCTGTATAATGATTTAAATAATGTCATTAACTTATTACAGAATCATATTCATTTTTATGATATCATATATGGTTAACTTATGACTTTATATTACCCGTTCATTTGTAAATTCCATGTTAAAAAAGCGTTTTGGGTAAAATCGTTTCATTTATCGTAGGTGTTCGGACTTGTTGTTCTTGACATTATTATTACTTATATCATGATTTACTTTCTTCAAGAATATAAAACATGATTTATATATCGTATATATTCAGTATATATATATACTAGATATATAAATGAAATGAAACACACCGTTCATAGAGACGGTTGTCTGTACGTACGCATGAACACTGTTTTCCTTTCCTTATTGTCTTGAATGGAAGTAAGTAGATGACATATATATATACATAAATCCATTAGATTTACCATGTAATATATTTCATTATTATTTATTATATATACTTTATAATCATTCTGGAATGGTTAACATGGATAATGAATCTCATCGCGTCGTGGAGACGGTAGTCCGTACGTACGCACGAGCAATGATATCATTCACATGGTCGTGGAATTGTGTTGAAGTGTGTGTATACTATTTCAGTATCAATATTACTTTATAATAATCATATATAGTTACTCATTACACCATTATACCCATCCAATTAAGGTGGTGGTGGAAAATAGATTACACCACGGCGTGGAGAAGGTATTCCGTACGTACGCACGCGCGATGATTTCCTTTATCCATAGGATGGATAGAAGGTCAATTAGAGTTGTTTCATATTTATAATAACATATCAGTATATAAGAAATACTTTTGTTATTACTTTATCATGAAACAACTAAAGAAGAAGAAGAAGTTGATGAAGAAATAAAGTGAATAAGATCGGTAATGGATATTACCTCTTTTTGACGCGCCTTCACTTAACCTCCACTTAAAGAACTAAGGATGGTCTTTGAAGAAGACCAGGACCTCTAGGATTATACTAGGGAAGTGGAGAAGAGATTTTTTCAGGGGTTGGCCGAGCATGAATGCTCAAACTGGTGTGAGGTGGGGAGGGAGGAGGTGCCCTTTTATAAGGGAGGAGAGGGGCACCTTAGGAAAATATCAAACTATTATTTTATATTAAGGTCAAATTAGATTTATAATGGTTCCAAAGGGTCTTACTTCGAAGATAAAGTAGTTATGGGTAGAAATACTCTCATCCAATAGGATTTGGACAAGTTTAGGTTATTATTTTAACCTTATCAATTAGATTTAACTCTAAGTTAAATAATTTAACTTTTACCGTGTCTTTTTGTTTTCTTACACTATATGGTTAATAAACTTACCATAACAAGACAAACGAACCCCAAGTTTTTTATTATTAATATATATATCCTTATATATTTAATTTGGCTGAAACTTAGATTTTTAGGAATTAAATAACAATTAATAATTTAATATTTGTTTTAAAAACTAATTTAGGTCAATTTTGACACAATTTGGTACATGATTTTTATGAAATTCATAACAGAATGATAAGTTCAAACCAAGTTACTTATATCAACATTAACATGTCATATTAACCTAGAAAATTAATTTAGTTAATAAAAAGTCTCAAATTATATTTATTTGGGTATTTATAACATCAATTATGTCAATATTTCATTAATTAGATAATTACTACATCATCGTTGTGTCATAAATAAATTAAATTATTTAATGTCCAAAAATTAAAAATAAAATACCATTATGTAGGAAAACTTTTTTATCTTTCTAATTATTATTTATAGTCTAATTTATATTATGTATCACCCCATATTAAAAATGATTTTCTTATTAAACTTTTATTTTAACTATTTTAACCCTTCTTTAAATAAATTAATAATAAATGTCCTAATCTAATCCAAGTGGGCCTAAATGGTCATATTTTATTCCTAAGATTGTGTTTGGTCGAATTAAATTTTTCCAATAGAATTAGGACATGAGTTAGGGTAATAATAATATCATTTGTACCCTTAATTACCCTATTTACTTTTAACCGTGGTAAAAAAAGTTAAAAGTTACTATTCACAAAAAAAATTATTTTCATCCCATTGAACCACATTTTACTTACTAACATCAACCGTGTCTCGTCGATTTTCGAAATTCCACTCACAGAAGCGGTAAAATTTAGTTTTATGAAAAATTCAGTTTTTTTAACTACCACTTAGTGGTTTCACTATTCATCAAAAAAATGAATGTTTCCAGAAAAATACCAAAAATTAGATCTAAGCTATATTTGATAGTATGAATTCAAAAATGATGTCAATTTTATCAAATTCAAAACATATCAGTTACATTAAATATTTAAAAATTAATTCTCCTTGTCAAAACAAATAGCGTGTTTTTAAGAGATAATAACTATCAAAAGATTGACACTTGTTTATAACGGGTTTAAATGTGAAATTACATCCAATGACCAACATTGTATTATATTGTAAAAATATATTCTAAATATACTTTAAAACCACTCAAATTAATAATTTACAACTATTAATTATTTCAATTAAAAAGGTTGTTTTTAATCAAAATTTAGTAATTTTCACTATTCATCAGAATATGAAAGTTATTCGAAAAGTACCAAAATTTTACCCTAAGCTAATTTCGATATTCAGAATCCAAAAATGAATTCCATTTTGAAAAATATAATTTACAAAATTTCAAAAAGTGGTTATTACTATTCATAATGGCTAGTTTTAATAATAGCATATCGGTGTTTAGTGAAACTCGGTATTGCGTACTACACACGCTATCGAGGAAGGTCGCAACTGCGTGTAATTCAAGGAAAGTCAAGGATGCATTCTAAGCAAGCTCCTTTTGGTGTATCGTACAATACATGACATTAAGGAAATTAAAAAGAATATTTTTCATAAAATCTCGGGCTGTTACATTCTACCCCCCTTAAAATGAATTTCGCCCTCGAAATTCGTCGGGGTTATAAATGGTTTACTACTCGAAAGTTTCTATAATAGAAAACCACATCATAAAAATGAATACCAAAACTTGGCTTTAAAAACTAAAGTATGAAATGTAATGATTACCCAAATAAACTAATCACTGGGTATCCACATAGGTGGAAATATGGATATGGAAGAGAAATCTAACCACCATGTTTTGATGGAGATTGGTGGAGAACATGGCTATGGAAAAGCCAGAAATCACAAAGCCATAAATTTGTGACGATCTAAGGTACTATATGATTCGTCAGATATAAGATCACTAGGACAACATGTTTGGTTTTCAAGATCATTTCCCTAATGCTCATGAATTGGAAATAGAAGAAATACTTTCGTGATTTTGGTATAGTCTCACCATTGGTCATTCTTTGGACAATTTCCACTTTATCTCTTAATGAAATGAAGTTGAATTTGTAATTCGTGGTGCGTTAGCAGATCATGTGATAGAATGATGGGTCATTCCATCTATCTCAAACAAAAGGTTAGAAAAGTAATCAAAAAATACATAAGTCCATCTATAGTGAGATTAATCATATATAGTTCATAAAATGGACTTATACTTCATATATCATATAGCTTAATATAATACACCTTGTTTCTACTAAATATGGACTTCCTGTAGGCCAGTGGTAGGCGATAAAGGCCAGTCGCACTTCGGTTGTGGGTTCGATTACCACATCCTTGTCTGACGCGATGGGATGTCGCCCGTCCTGCATGTTGTCTTTTTTTCTAAAACTACATTACTATAAAATCCCATCAGTAATATCGAAAAAAGTTCTATCCTTAAACAATACTTAGAATATGTCCAACATAATCCATTCCAATATTTAGGCTTATCTAAAATACTTCGGTCTAAGCTCATAGTATAAAGAAAACAATTACTTGAAATGTCATCAACCAAGCATGTGAATACCATCATTTATCCCCCATATATATATATTGTTGGTCACATTCCAATCATGTGAATGCCTTAATCATGTATTCTCTTGAAGAATGAATATCCATTGAACCTTAGTGAAAACATGAATGCAGTTAAATGTTAACACTTTCCACATACCAAAATCCTCAAAATTCTATATCCTCAAACCATGATATCACTTAGTCCTTATATCAATCATGAGCTCATTAATACTATCAAACATATTAGATTATCTTTATCCCTTCATTATGGGTACATCATATGCTTTCCATAATATTTGAATCACTTTTCAGGGTTACTGGTACCTTAAAATTATTGAAAACCACAATATACCAATACATAAATATTTCAATACACCATAAAAGTACCTCAACAACATTATTCTTGAATACCAATACATAAACACTTCAGTCAATCCCCTTCAATGATTGTCCTGGAATAAGTCATTCCTTGATTTAGAAGTAACTTTTTAGGTCAGGGCATTGAGTTGGGTAATGCCCATGTTCTCCAGAAATAAGACATTGAACTCCATAACAGTCTGTCACTCTATGACCCTTTTCTCCACACAGATAACATCGGTCCCTCAATTTGAGGTATTCCTCAAGGTTCTTCTTCCCTTCTTTAGAAATCTCAATCTTCCTTTCTTTATGCTCCTCAACATGCGAACATGCATAATAGTTTATCATTCTTTTCTTTGATGAATTAGGTATACCACTAAATTTCACCTTGTTAATCATATATCGCGATGACTGATTCGTCATAATCACAAGATCTTTCTCTCTTGGAATTACACAATTTTGTTGCTCATAGTCACCAATTTGTCCATTGGATTCAATGATAACTGAATTCCTTCTGGTTCCCTCCATTAACTAAAACACAAAAAGAATCTTGTGAGAGGAAAAAATCATGCTAGAGACAACATAGTAAAGGGGGAATACCCTCAATATCTAACATATTAGGTTAAATTCTATGATCATTAACGTAGTTCTAGGACTGTATCCTATACGTATACTTATCCTTAGGGACATACCTAGACATACCTTAGAAATATCTCTAGGGATCTCACTAACGTTTTCACATCCTAGATTCCAAAGGTTGACTAAAATTTTCCTCTGATACCAACTGTAGAGACCCGAAGCTTGACGTACATAGACATTACATTACTTTTTCGGAATACTTAGTACATAACAAAAACACACACACAAGGACCGTAATAGTTTAGTGTATTTGGAAACTTGGAATATAATCTTCTAATCGCGGTGAAAGATCATCAACATCTCCCATAAAGATCTTCCTTTTTTTACCTAAAACCATTATTTTTATCCTGGGGAAAAGAAAACATAAAATGTTGAGCTCAAATACTCAGTAAGGGTAAAAAAAAGAAATATCAATCACATCATTTTCATAAGAACATAATATTTTGGAAATCTTAACCTCCAAAAGAGAGCATAATTTCAAATCATGGGATAAATCATAGTAGTGAAATGAAATCCCAATAATCATAACATAAAACATGAAACTTTGTGACATACACACATAATCATAGAGAATCATATCTTATTAGTAAAGAATCATTACCAAGACTATCTTAGTGGACAAAGTCCATTTCTGAACCGAGTCACCATCATTTCAGTCCTGTTTCACTGAACAGGTATAACCTACCGTTCCAGCCATGTCTATCTCATGAGATATAAAATCTTTACCCAATGCATTGGAGGGAGATATAGGTCCCACCGATCTCATAATGATAACATTCTTATGTGTGCCACAAAATCATAAATCATACATCATTGCATAACCCATGTAATAAAAATGGGAATCTTAAACATTGTGACATCATCAAAAAATTCATATAAGATAAGGGAATTCATAAAAATAATTCCATTACAACATAATCAATTCAATGTAATAATAGGGATATAAACATAACCCTATATTATCTTAGATTGAAAAAAATTTTGATAAAACACTTGAACTCCATTCTTGAGGAAAATATCCTTTCAAATTAAAAAAATATTCCTTTTTTAACATGTCATAAAATTTTAAACTAAAGAAGTTGATTAAAAATATACATGAAAACTTGTAAAGGAAGCTTCTTGGAAATAATGTTTTAAAAATCCATTCATTCCGTATAAGTTAAAAAAGCATTCTTCTCGTACTTTTGTCGGAAAAGTCAAAAAAGTACCTCGTACGGAAAAAGACAAAATATTCCATTCATATCATTTACTAAAAACTCACCGAAGGGTAAAATAGGATTTAAACAATTTTAGGTGAATGAAAATAATATTACATATTGAGGAAACATGGATGTGGATGATAAAATACACCCCAGTAAATGCCAAAGTATAAACAATCTCGGATAAAAATGAGATTGTGATATTTCCCTTACCTTATGTCTGATATGCCTTGTACATATCTGAACATCCTTTATAATGATTTAAATAATGTCATTAACTTATTACAGAATCATATTCATTGTTATGATATCATATATGGTTCACTTATGACTTTATATCACCCGTTCTTTTGTAAATTCCATGTTAAAGAAGCGTTTTGGGTAAAATCGTTTCATTTATCGTAGGTGTTTGGACTTGTTGTTCTTGACATTATTATTAATTATATCATGATTTAATTACTTCCAGAATATAAAACATGATTTATATATCATATATATTCAGTATATATATATATAATAGATAGATAAATGAAATGAAACACACCGTTCATGGAGGCGGTAGTCCGTACGTACGCATGAACGTTGTTTTCCTTTCCTTATTGTCTTGAATGGATGTAAGTAGATGGAATATATATATAAATAAATCCATTAGATTTACCATGTCATATATTTCATTATTATTCATTATATATACTTTATAATCATTCTGGAATGGTTAACATTGATAATGAATCTCATCACGTCGTGGAGACGGTAGTCCGTATGTATGCAAGAGCGATGATATTATTCCCATGGTCGTGGAATTGTGTTGAAGTGTATGTATACTATTTCAGTATCAATATCACTTTACAATAATCATATATAGTTACTCATTACACCATTATACCCATCCAATTAAGGTGGTGGTGGAAAATAGATTACACCACGACGTGGAGACGGTATTCTGTACGTACGCACGCGCGGTGATTTCCGTTTTCCATAGGATGGATAGATGGTTAATTAGAGTTGTTTCATATTTATAATAACATATCAGTATATAAGAAATAATTATGTTATTACTTTATCCTTAAAAAACTAAAGAAGAAGAAGTTTAAGAAGAAAGAAATTGAAAAATATCGGTAATGGATATTACCTCTTTTTGACGCACCTTCACATAACCTCCAAATAAAGAACTATGGATTGTCTTTGAAGAAGACCAGGACCTCTAGGATGATACTAGGGAATTGTAGAAGAGATTTTGGCAGGGGTTGTCCGAGCTTGAATGCTCAAATTGGTGTGAGGAGGAGAGGGAGGAGGTGCCCTTTTATAATGGAGGAGAGGGGCACCTTAAAAAAATCTCAAAATATTATTTTATATTAAGGTCAAATTTGGTTTATAATGGTTACAAAGGGTCTTATTTCGAAGCTAATGTGGGGATGTGTCGAAATAATTTCATAAAATAGGATTTAGACAAGTTTAGGTTATTATTTTAACCTTATCAATTAGATTTAACTCTAAGTTAAATAATTTATCTTTTACCGTGTCTTTTTGTTTTCTTACACGATATAGTTAATAAACATACCATAACAATCCAAAAGAACCCCAAGTTGTTTATTATTAATATATATATCCTTATCTAAGTCATTTTGCCGAAACTTAGATTTTTAGAAGTTAAATAACAATTAATAATATAATATGCGTTTTAAAAACTAATTTATGTCAATTTTGACACTATTTGGAACATGATTTTTATGAAATTCATAACAGAATGATAAGTTCGAAACAAGTTACTTATATCAACAATAACATGTCATATTAACCTAGAAAATTAATTTAGTTCATAAAAAGCCTCAAATTATATTTATTTTGGTATTTATAACATCAATTATGTCAATATTTCATTAATAAGATAATTACTGCATCATCATTGTGTCATAAATAAATTAAATTATTTAATGTCAAAAAATTACAAATAAAATACCATTATGTAGGAAATATTTTTATCTTTATAATTAATATTTATAGTAGAATTTATATTATGTGTAACCCCATATTAAAAATTATTTACTTATTAAACGTTGATTTTAACTATTTTAACCCTTCTTTAAATAAATTAATAATAAATGTCCTAATCTAATCCAAGTGGGCCTAAATGGTCATAATTTATTCCTAAGGTTGTGTTTGGTCGAATTACACTTGTCCAATAGAATTAGGACATGTGTTAGGGAAATAATAATATCATTTTTACCCTTAATTACCCTATTTTATTTTAACCGTGGTTAAAAAAGTAAAAAGTTACTATTCACCAAAAAATTATTTTCATCTCATTGAACCACATTTTACTTACTAACATCAATCGTGTCTCTCCGATTTTCGAAATTCCACTTACAGAAGCGGTAAAATTATGTTTTATGAAAAATTCTGTTTTTTTAACTACCACTTAGTGGTTTCACTATTCATCAAAAAATGAAAGTTTCCAGAAAAATACAAAAAATTTGATCTAAGCTATATTTTATATTATGAATTCAAAAATGATGTCTATTTTATCAAATTCAAAACATATCAGTTACATTAACTATTTAAAAATTAATTCCTGTCGTCAAAACAAATAGCGTGTTTTTAAGAGATAAATACTATCAAAAGATTGACACTTGTTTATAACTGGTTTAAATGTGAAATTACATCCAATAACCAAAATTGTATTATATTGTAAAAATATATTCTAAATATACTTTAAAACCACTCAAATTAATAATTTATCACTATTAATTATTTCAATTAAAAAGGTTGTTTTTAATTAAAATTTAGTAATTTTCACTATTCATCAGAATATGAAAGTTATTCGAAAAGTACCGAAATTTCACCCTAAGCTAATTTCGATATTCCGAATCCAAAAAT
Organism: Viscum album; assembly: GCA_963277665.1. Lineage (NCBI taxonomy): Eukaryota > Viridiplantae > Streptophyta > Magnoliopsida > Santalales > Viscaceae > Viscum > Viscum album. The sequence goes on from OY728156.1 coordinate 625,332,738, forward strand.
GAAGTCCATTTTGAAAGATAAAATTTACAAAATTTCAAAAAGTGGTTATTACTATTCATTACGACTAGTTTTAATAATAACATATCGGTGTTTCGTGAAACTCGGTATTGCGTACTACACACGCTATCCAGGAAGGTCGCGATTGTGTGTAATGCAAGGCGAGTCAAGGATTCGTGTTAAGGAAGCTCCTTTTGGTGTAGCGTAAAACACAAGACATTAATGAAATTAAAAGGAATATTATTCATAAAATCTCGGGCTGTTACATCTCCTTTGTCCAGTGTCATTAGGACGTGTGTATACACATTTTTTTGAGTTAACATATAGAGTGGGGAATCCTATTTGTGGTTCATACTATCTTAAATTTTGATAGATGACCATGTTGATCGTGTGTTTATTTATATTTTAGGTATCAATGTATGCCAGTATTTTTGGACTGCTTTACATGCCTTATGAATTTATATAAACTATTTTATATAAATGTTTTAATGAATTCATTACTTTATTAATATAACATCATTTGAAAAATTATTTCATAAATTATTTATTTCCATCATTTGAAAATGTATAGCTTGTTTTTTTAAATATGATTTTGAATTGCCAAACCTGTTTAAATTGAAATTGAATGTTTTTCATTGGATAATCTATATGTGGAATCTATTATTGAATCACCATTTGTATTCTACAGGGATTAGGCTCACACCCTAATTTTTCCTTTGGGTGTTTGTAGGTTTTATTCTTCCAGGTTCGAACAAAGGGAATAGATATCTCAGAGGTGGATCTAGTTGTTGAGCTTTGGTCATAGTGAGTTGTGTCTATACAGACCTTGGGGTTGTATTTCCCATTTTAGTATTTGGGTTTTAGTACATTGGGATTTTTATACCATATTGTATTCATGTACATCACTCCCAATGGAGTTTCATTTGTTATTCATACATCTTTTTTTTCTATTCTATCAGTATTCTTGTGGAAAAATCATTCCCACATATATTTTATATGATGCCGGGTTCTAGTCACCAACCCATGGGGAACGGGAACACCATTTGGGATATGTCAGGGCTAGCTCAATTGTCGGATTACCGTGGTACCTAGGCTGGTTCATGACACAATATCTCTATAATCATATTTTCATGCTTTTAGATCCACACACTCAAGTAATGGTTCCTTCCTTTCTCATCATTATAAAGGTTTCATTACCTTGTTATACCCATTGATTTTTAAATTACTAATGATGGGGTATGATTTCACACCTCACACATACTTCCCTTATTATTTCTGATTGATGATAGACCCCTTTATATATCGTTAATCCCTCCCATGTACACTCGTTGACCTGCCGTTGTTTCATTATCATCCATTCACTTTTCTTATTTCAAGGTTATTAATTACCGTATGAATTATTTTTCTAATTATATATGTGTAGACATGTCCATCCCTGCAAATATTATTATCCACTATGTTTCCAAATTATTATATTCCCATTTTCTCTCATCAACCTATTTTATGAACTTTTTTGTGACTCTATTATGCTGCCAAATTTGTACTGCAATTTTCTAAGCCAAACCAGTTTTGTAGTGATTAATGTACCCATTTAATAGAACAAATTTAAACTATTATTAACATATACGTTTTCATTGGGGGATAACATGTATTTATTCCACCCTCCTTGATCTTGGAATAATTTATTATGATGAATGAATCCATGTTTCTTGATCTATATGGTATACATAATCGTGAGAATGAAATGAAAGTGATGGGTATATCCAGAATAATATAGTCCTCAAATGCATTTGGTAATATTAAGTATCATGATACATCATGTTGGGGTAGGGGAATACAATATTTCTTTATGGAATATTTTCCTCCATAAATTCTTTTCACATTAACTAAGACTTTTGTTTATGAAGAGTTTTTTAAGTTATTTCCACATTTACCAGGTTATAATTATCATTCTATATCATGCATTATTATTCATGTTCCTCTATTACTCATTGATTTTTTATAACATGTATTATTATCATTAGGTTATGCCATTCTGATTCCCACACTAGGATTTATGTCTCATCCGTTTTATTATCTTTTTCCCTATGTTATTGAATGTAATATTATGCTCAATAATGTTAAATATGAATTCAATAATGTTATAGTAATTCTTGTTTAATGTTGTAATGATATGTACCTAATTCGAAAATAGGCTATAATTATCAGTATTTTGGGTTATATTATGTGAAATTTTATGTAATTAGATCATGTATTAATGTGTAATAAAGTGAAGGGATAACATAGTATCTATAGAAGGAAATGTTATCTTATTTTTGGTATTATGATTAGAAAACTCTCTAGAAAGGATTATGGATAAGACTATATATAAGAAAACATCCCTAAATTTTGGTTATCATAGGGTATGTGGTTTATCATGAAAATAATCCCCTATTTGGATTCTACAAGTAGATGTGGTTTTAGAAAAAATGTACATAGGATTAAAAACATTTATAGGGTGTTCCTAGCCTAATTAGGGGTAACTTGGTACACGACATCGAGCATTACTATGCACTTAGTTTGACACTACTAGGGGATATTCATTGATAATTCATATTATCATGATAAAATATTGTTAATAGTGTAAAAATAATTCCCATAAGAGTATATGTTCATAAATATATCATGGATAAGAAATACTGAACCCAGAAATACATAAGTTAAGGAAATACATGTTCGATATATGTTATCAATTTAATTTCATTACATTCCCATTTATGTGTTTAAATGATTAAAATACTCAACCTTAATTTTTTTTATTTCAGCCAATGGCCATAAATATGGGGAATTGGTTAGAAAGTAAATGTTAATATAAATTTTATGACTTCCCCCAATGAGATGCCCAACCCAATGGGGGAAAGAATCGATAACTTCATGAAGATACTGTCTCGACTGACTTAGGATGTATATTGAATCCTAGATCAGGAGGAGTATTCAAGCTCTTTAAGATATAATAAGCTACAATCATGAGCTTCATGCATCGATGACATCCTCCTTTCAATAGATCATCTGATCCCTTTATCATTGAAAAATTGATCATCTCAACTGAGAAGATCATGATCATTCTTCAATGATCTTAAAAAGAGGAGGTTCTTTTGGATATTTATCATATGGATGGTGAAGCTGAAAATTGATGGATACTGTTTTAAAATACAAATCATAAGTAAGAGATCAAGGAAATGTGATTAAATTATTTAAAAAAATTGTTTTTTTATAAATATTTTCCCTGCACCCTCTGAATTAAAATGGAAAGGGATTTCTTTTCACTCAATCAAAAGAAAAAAAATATATCAAGGTGTACAAGAAGACACAATACATTCACAATATGCCTCCGACATTGTCATTACCCAGGAATGAAAGGTTTAACAATTCATTGACGGGATGAAACCTAGACTTTGAAATTTCCTGGTGATCTATGTCTTTCATATCTATTATAAAATTTTCTGATGATTCCACAAAGTCTAAAAATATATTAGTGAATCTCAAGGGTATCATAGTGATAATAAACAAAAATTTTATATCAATTCTGGATGTTTGATAGAGATATATAATTTTTCAATGAAATTTCATCATCATACATTCTAATGGTGTGGAAAGATGAGCACTCAAGAATTCCTAATGAGAAAAATGGCATTCTATAGGATTGGGAATGAATGGTACTTAGCCAACAATTGCGGATAAGAGAAACCTGCGACAGGGATCGAGGAAAATAATTCTCTGGTCAACACCCTATATATTGTTTAATACTAAAACTATATGGAACATGGGAATTATCCAAATTAATGCACTAATCAATGTTTTTTTGGAGATAACAGAAAACCTCTAAAGAATCAAGGGAGGGATTTTTCCATAATTATCACAGAAGTGAATCTTGATAATGTAGTGGTGACAGATGTACTAGTTATTCATTCAAGAATAACCAATGTAATTTTCATTCTAGTTCTACAAATTCATTTATATCCTAAATGTTTATAAGAACTATCCAGACACCACCACAAAGATTGGAAGTAGTGTTTTCAGTGAAAATTGAAAATGGTAATATTATTGTATCCCATGTATATAACTCATCCACTGTCATGGTTTGTGGGTTTAACTTCTTAGAATAATTTTTTATACTTCCTTTTGTGTAATTTTATGTAATTTTAGAAATGGATTAGCTTTATCTATATAGATCCAACATAAATTTCCAAAAAAATTGAGTCACTCTCCGCATTTCAAATATACATTTGATTCTATAGATGTTAAAGGTGGAGGATGAGCATTCTTTAGAACTATCATATTAATCATGGAAATTATTTCCCTGTGAGATATTTTATCTATCTAAATTTATTGAGTCGATGTAATGAATCATCCTTAATGTCATTCCCATTTTTAGGGAATATGATGATGTGTTTCCTGAGGAATTTTATGGTCTTCCTCATAGCCAATATGTATAATATTTAATACAACTTATACCTGGGGTGTTACAATTATCCATGACACTGTAATGAATGGATACTATGGATCCTGAGGAGTTGATGAAAAAACTAAATGAAAATCCTGATAAATGTTTCATATGACCAATTGCGTGACCATGGGATGTACTAGTCATATTCATCAAGACAAAGGATGGTTAAATGTGCATTTTCATCGAATATCGTGAGCTCAATTAGATCATGATAAAGAAAATATATCCTTTTCCTCATATAAATGATTTATTCGATCAGCTATGTGGTGAAAAATACTTATCCAAGGTGGATCACCATTTGGGATATTACCATTTTAGGGTGAAGAAGGATGATATCCCCAAGAATGATTTTTGTATAAGGTACGAGCACTATGAGTTCATGTTCAATCATTTTAGACTATCTAATGCTCTAGAAATACTAATGGTCATGATTAATAGAGCATTTATGGATTACCTCAACAAAATTTATTGTGGTATTTTTATATTATATTCTAATATAATAAAGAATAATAGAGGAGCATGAAGAGAATTTTAACACTATGCTAAATACCTTACAAAAGGGGAAGATTAAAAAAATTACAGTAAGTATATGTTTAGGTTGAAGGAAGTCTCATTGTTAGGGAGTACCATTATATGAAATGGGATATCCATAGACCCTTCAAAGAATTATGTAATTTAAGGATGGATAAGGCCAATATCTCAAACAGATATCCATAGTTTTTGTCGGTTAACTATGTATTATCACTGATTTGTGAGAAATTTCTCACTGTTAGAGAACCCTATTAAGAAGATAAATTGTAATGGTGTCGAGTTTTCATAGAATGATGAGTGGGAAGTGGTATTAAAGGTGTTGAAAAGTAGTATTATCACTATGGTTTTCCTCACACTACAAATATGTTGTGATTTATCATGATTTTTAGGGATTCTTCAAAGAAGTTCAAGGGATGTGTGTTGATACAAAATGACAAAGTCATTACCTATGCTTCAAGATACTTGAATGTTCTTCAATATAACTTCCCCACACATGATTGAAAGTTGGATGTAGTTATTTTTTTGCGTTAATTGTTTTTGAAATTATCCATTTATAGAAATGTGAGAGATATATATGGATAAAAAACACTCTAGAATATATTCAAAGAGAAAGTGCGGAATAAGATACAAAGAAGATGGGTAGATATGATCAAAGATTTTGTGATGAATTCACTACCATCCTTGAAATTCAAGTAAATTTTTAGTCACTCTAATCCAAAAAGATCTGGTAGTTCTTTTATTGATTAAATTTTATAGGGATATAATCTTGTAGGATTCAGAGAGGAAGGACATGGGAATCCTAATGGAAGAAAAATTATCAATACATTCCCAAATGATGTCTCAACACACACCTCTATATTGGATTATGGATTTTCAAAGAGTTGATTTGGGAATTTAGTAGAAACCGAAAGATGTATGGAATGATAAATCCATGGAGTTCAATGTAAATGATGAAGGTGTTATGTGATTCAGTTCAAGACAATGTGTACCATCAAATGCTATGTTAAAGAAGGAGTTGTTGGTTGATGCACATAGTTAAACCTTCTTTATCCACATAGGAATCAAAAATTTATATATACACCTCCATGAACACTATTAGTGGGACAATATGAAGAATGAGATCATAGAATATGAAATAATATTTCTTGTATGTCAGTTAGTGAATGTGGAATGGAAAAACCCAATGGGGTTATGTAAACATTACCCATACTTACATGAAAATAGAAAACAATTACCGTGGACATTGTCACTGATCATCTAAAGATATCAAGAGAGAATAATTATATATAGTTTATTGTGGATAGTCTTACAATGAATTCACACATCACTATGATAAGAGAATAATTATCACTGTATATAATTGTACATATATACATTAGGGAAGTGGTTAGGATACATGGAATAACACTATTAATTGTATTTGATCAATATTCCAAATTCACCTATCTATCTAGAAGATTCTACAACATGTTCATAATACTAATTTGAACATTATAATGGACTATCACCCTCAAACCGAGGGACATTGTGAGCAGACTATCCAAACACATGATAACATGTTGAGATCATTTTCAATATACATCAAAGGAGGATGGGATCAATATCTTCATCTGGTTGAGTTATCTTAATAAAATGTTTCCACATGATCATCCAAATGGATCCTTATGAAGCCCTTTTATGGGAAGTGGTGCAGAAAAACCTTTATACTGGGATGAATTTGGGGAATGAAACAGCTTGGTTTGAAATGGTTGAATAAATGGTGAAATGGTTAGGACTACTCAGTAGCACATCAAGGATGATAAAATAATGAAAAAGAGATATGCAGACAATAATTGACAATAGCTAGTGTTTCATTTTAGAGACATGGTATTTCTCCACATATCACCATCTATGAAATTGAAGTGATTCGGGAAGAAAGGAATTCTTAATCCAATATACATTGTCCCCTTTGAGATCTATAATCACATCAGAGCATTGTCCTATAGACTTTCACTCCCACATAACCTATATGTTTCTCATGATGTATTATATGTATCAATAATGATGAAGTGCATACATGACCCCTAACATGTACTCAATCCATATGTGGTACCATTGAAGAATGATCTTTCCTATGAGGAGCAGCGGGTGGGGATCTTAGATCACAGAGACAATGTTCTATGAAATAAGAAAATTAACCATGTTAAATTACAGTGAAGAAACCACAATTTTGATTAAGAAAAGGGAAAACAACATGATGTGATAAGACATAATTACGATCATATATTTTAAAAGGATTAAATGTAAATTTTGTGGTCGAAATTTTACCAGGGATATGATAGTAACGACCATAAATATTATAAATAAATTTACCTTATGATTTAATGTTTTTTTTGTAATATGGTTATATAAAAATCATGAACTTGTTTTGTTTTATTATATCATATTGGATAAAAAAACCAATAATAATATTTACAGTTGGTAATATATTCATTAAACTGTGATCAAATGATTAGTATAAATATAGGGCTTTAATAAATCCAATTGACATGGACAAAGGAAGCGATGAACTCATCAAATATGAGTGTACCCTATGAAGCACATTTATCAGAGAATCTGAGGGAGATAATATTAATAGTATTTTCCCTTGACAAATCCCAATATGATATCCAAAAACTAAATAATGAGAGAAACCATTTTGAGGATATGTTCAAGCCCATTGAGAGCATTTCCAAAACCATGATCATCGAACGACCCCATAAAAGTCTCACTACGGTACACCTTACTCATAGGGTATGTGCCAGTGTAATAAAGGGATATGTATTGAGACCTTAATAATATTAATATGAATATTTTATATAATAATTAATTTTTTTTATTTTTTATTGTTACTTTTTAAATTATTTTTATTTTGATTTAATTAAACAGAAATTGTATTTTCATGTAATATTGAAATTCAATTAATATATTTATTCTGTTGAATTAATGGATTTTTAAAATAAATGGTATTCTATTAAATTTTATTACTAAAAAAGTTTTATTAATTCTAAATTTTGATATAAAATTTATGGGGTGAAATTTACTTTTTATAATGGTTAAAAAACTGTTATTACCCAAAACACCAACATTAATCAATAAATATCGACTCTTATTTTAAAAGTGAAAATGATAAAATTTAAAAAAAAAATTATATTGATGGAATAAATATTATATTTTGAATGAGAAAATTTAAATTATCAAATGGTGACTATTTCATATTTTTTTTCGATTGTCATATTTTCGAGTAAATATTAAATATTGTATAAATATAGAGTGTGTTTAATTACATTATAATTACCCAAAACTTATGTAATAAATAGGATAATGGGTATCATAGTTCAAATAAATGTTTCAAAATAAATAATGTGATTTTATGATTATTATATTTTTATTATAACATCTTTAAGAATACTCCAAATTATATAATATTTTTTATATTTGAAATTCATTTATTCAAAAGAGTTACTCGCCACCACATAAAAATGGTAATATTTTATTATTTTCTTCATTTTGACTAATAAAATAATTTAATCCTCAATAATTTGGAATAAATTATTGGTAAAACAATTGGATGGTTTGTGCTTTTTAATATTTAATTATAGAGACCAAAGCCTATGATTGTGAAATATTAAAAAATTACCCTAACTTTTTATATATAAACACACCGAAGATCCCCCTTATCTTCACTAAGAATGCATGTATAATTTTTTCGCTTCATTACACTCTTTAGAATCCTCCAAAGTCTTATCAGGATCTCATTAATCCCCTTTTCAAGCATTTGGTGCCACACACTCATGTAAGGGTTATTTCCTTTCTCATCTTTGTCAATGTTTCATTATCTTGTTATTCTATATTATCTTTAATTACTAATAATGGGGTATAAATTAGTAGCTCCCCAAACAAGACTTATTATTTAAAATTGATTAGATACTCCTTTCTCTCTAATTAATCCCTCATATGTATACTTATTATCATGCTGAAATATTGTAAGCATCAATTCGATTTTCTTTTTTCCAACCCTATTTATTTTTATATACCTTATTTTTCTGATTATTTATGTTTTTAAATGTCCATAATTATTAATATTACTGTAAAATTAATTCCAAAATGATTATAGTCCCATTTCTCTATCATCAACCCATTTTATTAACTTTTAAGTGACGTCATTATGGTGCCAAAATTTCACTTCGATTTTCCATTCCAAACCAATTCTGTAGTTAATTCCATCCCCATTTCCTATAATGTGTTCTTACTTTTATATACCAATACCATTTTATTGGGTACATTTATATATTAATATAACACTCCTTTATCATGTAATAAATAATTATGATGAATGAATCGATATTTTAGGATCTATATGGAACACCTAAAAATGATAAGGAATTAAAATAGACGAGTGCGCTCAAAATTATATAGAACTCTAATTTATTTTCTAATGTTTAGTATCATGATAAATCATGTTTGGACAGGGGTATACCTGATTCTTTATTGGGAATTTTTCCACCATGAATTCTTGATAGTTTATTCTTGACCTATGTTTCTGTTACATTGTAATAAGTTATTTCCACATGATCCTTGTTATGATTATCTAGAAATATCATTCCTTATTATTCATGTTCATCTATGCCTAATTGATTATCATTTTTTAACATGTATTATTATCTTCATGATATTCCATGTTTATTCCATTATAGGGCTTCATGGATCATCCTTTTCATATGTGTTTCCCCAAGTTATCCAATGTAGTTTTTATATCAATAATTCTGAAGATGTTTTCAATAAAGATGTTGTAAATCATTTTTAACGTTGTAATGCAATGTACCAAAATCCCATGGAATCTACAATTTCGATCGTTTGTGTTGTATTAAATGTAATTTTATGTAATTAAATTGTGTATTAATTTGTACTAAATATAATGGTTTTTATAGTAAATCCTATTAATATATCATTTGGATAGATTTTTACACATTCATTAACATAATTAAATATCATGGCTACTAATATATAGTATATGCCCAAAATATCCTATGATATCATTTTTTGTAGTGTCATGTACAAGGTAATATGCACCACTCTTAATGTTTCATACTAAATTTATAATAATAGTAGTGCTATATCTAGTATAGTAAATCCAAATTATTATCCTATATAGTATATTATTTTGTATATATAATGTATTTAAGATTTATCAGTGTGTTATGATAAGATTTTGATTCAACTAATATGATTGTAGAAAGGTTAATAATGACAATGTTGGTAGTATTAAAACTATAAATTCCTTAACCAGGAATGGATTACCTACTTGTGGATTCTATATATCATAGAAACGTAATTTGCAATCTATGGAAAAGATTTCAACCAAAAAAATCATAATATATTTCAATAATTGGGGATTTAAAGGAAGCGTTGTGGCTTAGGGGTTTGGATTCTGCACTGCAGAACTATGATTTTGTTATTACAGTATCTATTTATAATAAATTTACAATAAATTTATTAAATAATCTAGTATTCAATGGAAAACATAAACATAGAGGTAATAGATAATTTTTAGTAGATTTTGTTTTGAATTTGGAACAATATGTGAATATAAGATAATTAATGGTAATAACTTATCTGATAAATTGGCTAAATATTTTCTCTGATAAAAATTATAAATAATTTTTTGATAGATTTAATTATGGTCACATTGTCTAAAATTGGTTACCAAAACTTCACCAATTTTTATTGTAAATGTTGTATACTTTTGGATTTTTACATTTTCAGATTGAACCACCCTGTTTTATAATATTTATCTTATAATTAAATTATTCACATTTATGAAAAAATGATAGATTTATTTTATTATTTCTAATTATATATGATGAACTCTCTTGTAATAGGTCTGCTTCTTTGTGTGGTGGGCCTATGATCTGGGACATTTTTTGGGGATTTCTGGGCTAGTAGTTTGGACTCTCCTTCCCTGTTAGTGATCATTCATGGATAATCTCATAGTCAATGATTATTATTTATGCCTATTTAATATGATTTATATTACTTTTAATGCTAATATAAATGTATTATTTCTTTTTATTTTGGCCTATATCTTTGGTGATCATTCATTGGTTGTTCTATTTCGAGGCTATATTGTTATCATGGGGGTTGATGGAATCTATTATAAATTCCATTATATGTTATTCTTATTCCTATTATGCACTCCCCATATTTCACCAGTTTCTCATTCTATAAAAAAAATTTCAGGATAGTTTCTATGGGGATAAAGACCTGATTCTAAGCCCATAATCTCTAGTTTTTACCTTTTGGTCACATCAATTAGCGGAGTTTTGTGATGATAATAATTCCTTGGTTAAATGTAAGACATCCTATTAAACCAAGAAGAACCGATGAGGTATTTATTCTTTAATCCAAATAATGAGATTGTCTGGATCCCTTATAACTATTATAAGGGGCATAAATTACTGAGAATTTATTAAGTCCCTAAAAAAATTAATCTATTTGGATTTGATTGTTCTTTTTCCCCATTTTATTATATACTAAAGTAAATTTTTGATGTTTTTTTCATCTTCTATTACCTACTTTATTTGGTACTATATATTTATGTCTTTTGAGATGAATAAAATTAATATTTTTTCTAATCCTACATGTAGTCCCTAAAGGGACAAATGTATATTAAATAATAATATTATTCTTTTTTTCTTTCTTCCTATTTCATTATTAATATTTTTTACCATTGGATTTTAATGATGGGAACAAAATACCCAAAAATCCTTTCCATTTCTGTGCATATATTTCATTGATAGTGATATGCCCCTTAATAAGAGTCATTTAACACAAGACTTCCTTTTCAAGAGAAATTCATATGATTTTACATTTACAACCTTTCTATGTATCTTATATCTATAATTTTGTAGCCTTACACTAAGCTCCAAATGCCTTCCAATGAGATAAAATGTTTTTCATTACACATGTGGTCATGAAGACATTCAATATTACAATAACATCACTAATACCACTATAATCAACAGATGGAATTATTCTAGATTTGTAATAAAACACGTATCCAGAGGAACTCAAATAGTATTCCACCAAAATTTTATATAATGTGTTGGGTATTGATGTTGAATGTAAAAAATCATTGAACATTACCCTATAGGTTATCCCATGAATTTGGTGATACCAACTCCAATGTCTACAAACCATATTCACCACACTGAGTTATACCATAATCTACATCCATTCCTCTCAAGGTATTTATATTGATAAATGAATGAAAGAAATAAAATAAAACACAAATTCAATTACAAATTAAAAAAAATTAATAATCAGATTATGTGGTTAATAAATTCCTCATATATCTAGGGAAGAATGATAACATCACATTCATTCAATGAGGAGAAACATCTCGGTTGGAAAAATGACCATACTCAGGAACTCTACCTATATCTCTGAAATCTTATATACCAAAACTTTGAAATCCCCTGTTTTTATTAAACATTTATTCGTGATTAATTACATAAGAATATAGATAATACATCCCAAAATATCAATATGTCTAGTTTCATTTGGGATTATTCACATTATATAGTAATAATAGTAGGGTGAACATTGAAAATATCGAAAACATCCATAACATGGTCACATTATTCAATCATTCTTAAAAGTGCATGGGATTACCTTATAACATACATAAGAAGGGGTTGATCTATAAAACCTACCAAGAGAATAAGAAATTTATAACATGATAAAGGAATTATGTGATTGAAAATATGTATATAAATGGGACCTAAAAGTGTTGAGAATCATAAATATGATCAATGAACCATGATATAACATTATAACACTAAGGTAACATGAGAATATAGAGACATATTTAAACATGATATAATAAATAAAATACTAGGTTAACTACCATGATATAATAGCAATGTGTTCTCAGCATAACCTCCCACACACCGTATATGAAATATCACAAGGCTAAAACATTACCCAACACATTAGTCCAATATATAGGTTAACCTATCCTAATCATCATGTGTACTTGCATAAGTCTGTCACAGATATCATATAACACAAGAACATATATAATCAAATTTAATTATATGATCATATTCTGTGGAATAAATAAATTTATTTAACCTATAAAATAATTAATGTCATTTCTTCAAGAATTCCCCTTAGTGCAAATAGATATGGTATTTACAAAATAATGGTTTGATATGGAAAAAAACACCGTTAAATTTTAGCAGTATAATGGAAGAAAATAAGTGTTCATAAATTTTTTTAATGATATAAAAAATGGGTATACCATTATTTGGACATAAAATTTATAGTTACGTAGATGTGCAAAAAAGATTTAAAAATTATGAATTTGAAATAAAAGGCATAAAATAAAGAATATGCTTGAAAAAATATGGGAATGAGAGGATCCACTAAATTGAGTGTGTGAATCCAATAGCATGGGAGGATAATTTTGAGACCTAGGGGAACCTCAGGAGGACCCTATATAGTGTAGGTAAATTTTAGGTTGTGCTCTAATGTTTCCTAGTTAAGATGAAAGTGATATTGGGTTGGTTTATATATGAACAAAGAGGGTAGTTATTTATTATTTCCCAAACATAGGATTTGGATTCATATAAAAAATTTAATCCAAAAACAAAAAACTATTCCTGGATTCCTCTATGGTTTTCTAGAAAATAGGTGTTATATTTATTATATTATATGTACAAGGGCCAAAATCAATAAAATATTACTCCTAGGGATGTGGATGTCAGTCATGTTCCTAATGATTTTTTTAAAACCATAAAATATAATATATATGACAATCTTGCTTTTTATTACAACTTAAACATGATTTATTACATAAAACTTCACTTGATACAACAAAGAATATCGAGAGGTTTACTGTCTTTGGGGATTAGGATCATTCCATAAAAATGTAAAACATGAAATACAACATCTTTATTGAATACTTCCTTTACATGACCACTACATTCCTTCATACTTAGCATTGCATGGGATAACCTGAGGTCATGTATAAGAAAAGGGTGATCTCTGAAGCCCAGTAAGGGAGTACACATGGAATAACATGGGGAGTACAATACATTTTAGGCAATATGAATATCAATAGAGCATAAAAGAAACATGAACATAGAGGCATGATAAAGCATGATAATCATAACATGGAAATGTGGCAACAATACTTAACATTGAATTATCATGAGCTAAGGCTCATTGCACATGGAGCATGAGTAAACCCTCATCGCACAGGAAGCATGAGTAAACCCTCTTTGAACATGAATTAACATGAGTCAACACTCATTGCACATGACGTATCATGATACTATACTTTACCCAATGAATTGGAGTGCTATAAGGGCACACCCTTGTTAAACATTTCATTTCATGCATAAGTGTTCCACATGAATCATTAAACATGGATTCATAAAACATAAAAATTTATTCCACGATAAAGGAATGTGGAATTCATAAATTAAACCTTGTAATCAATAAGTAATGTTGCATAAAGGTGGATACCATTGATTGAAAAATGGGCATGGTATCCACTACACAATGGCATTGTCTTAGAATATCGGTGCGATTTCGGCAGCGTAACGGCGTGACATAAGATTCATAAAAAAGGGTGATGAGAGAGAAAGGGGTTCCTCATCATATTTACATGAAATGTACAGTAAGGAGGTCATATATATATACATGTCCCAACAAATGTAATGTAGTTTATATTCATTATACAAAATTATTTTCTTGAATGTAAAAGAAGAGAGAGAAGTTCCTTTCATAATTTCAGCATAGTAACGGGTGTACATGAGAGGAATTTAATGAGAGAGAAAGGGGTCTACCATGATTCAAAAGAATAAGAGGGCAGTATGGGGGAGGGTCAAAACCATACCCCAACATTCATAATTGAAATTAAAAGGGCAATACAACTTAATGAAAATTACAAAAAATGAGAAAGGAAGAAAAAACCCTTACATGGAAGTGTGCTTCCAAAGGCTAGAGAGAGGCTTTTAAGAGGATTATTGGGAGCCTGGGGCACCTTGGGAGGATTCTAGAGAGATTATGTCATAGGTTGGACGAACTAAAAGTGATTTTAGTGAGGAGTAAGTGGGAGCTTGGGTGGGTTTATATAGGAAAGGTGAGAGAATTCTTTATTATTTAATTTTGGGACCCCTTATATTAAGCAAATCCAAACCACAAACGATCCCATGGTTTTTGCCCATAGTTTTTGGAAAAGCAAAGAGGAAAACAGTATTTTACAAGGCCAAGGTCCGAACTTATTAAATTATTAAGGTTTCTTATGTGGAGGTGAGTCACACTCCCAGGGAAATTAATTTAAAAAGGCAAAGTGTTGAATATGTCTTGAGAGGTTCATTAATTCATTGAAAAGTAAGTCAAACAAACCAAAAATTACATTATTTTAATGATAAAACATATATTGGACGAACATAAGGATTATGGTATTTTATTACATCACCATTGGGTCATTATGACGTCATAAAACACATTATATATTTAAACGGTATTTAATTTTTACCCAAAAATTTGACTGTCTCAGAAAATTATGAAACATTTACCGTTGGATAACTTCGATGTCCTGATTCCATAAATGACATTTATTTTATCTAAAAAAATTCTAAATATGTTAATTTTCAGTATTAAAATAAAAACCAACATTTATAAAAAATTCACGGTTTTGACAAAAATTGATTTCAAACCTTAATAAAAATTTTAATTGCATTCATAAAATTATAAGATCAGTTATATTTAAAAAATGATTTAATAATATTATTATTATTTTATTAAAATATTATTTAATTCAAAAATCTCTTAATTTAATAAAATAGATTTTCTAATTAAATAATAACTAAAAAACACCATTTGTACTTTAAAAACTATTTACAATGTATCAAAAATGACTAGAAATTATTTTCATTAATATATACAAAAATAATGTACATGAACATAGTACTACATATTTGTTACGTAACCCCTTAAAACAGCCGCATAAGAACTAAGGGTAAGGTGTGCGATGGTGAACGACTCTTGGGGTGGCTCGGATAACATTGCTCGAGTGGTAATTTCAATCAACTTCCACTTTTACCCTAGACGGTCATGTTTGAGCATGACATAATGAATCTCAGCTTGGGCTTGGCTAGTGGCGAAGCCCAAGGATGCCACCACATTTCCAAGCTCCGACAAATGGGCTTCATATGGGGAAATCATACTAGATGAGTCCATCGATTACTTTGTCTGAGTAAAATTGGGTTCGTTAAAGCCTTATATTTATACTAATCATGTTATCACTGTTCAACGACAATATTAACAATGGTCACAATTCTTAACATAAAACCAAAGAAGTTGACATCTTATAAAATCATTTTTTTCATAAGGAGAAATTTAAAAAGATCAAGAGGGATTTCCATTAATGATACTTTGGGTCATTACAATATTCCCGCCTTAAGAAAATTGGCACTCGAAATTTTTCCTTTTCCCAAACTAAAACGAATGTGGGTAACTCAGAATCATCATATCCTCCGACTCCCAAGTCGCTTATTCAATCTTGTGGTTTTTCCACAACACCTTGACAAGGGGCATTGTCTTATTTCATAGTACTTTTTCTCTACGATCTAAGATCTTCACTGGTTTCTCTCATAAGAAAGATCATCTTCCAATTATACCACCTCGAAAGAGAGTACATGAGAAGGGTCTGGTATGTACTTCATTAAGAGGGATACATGAAAGGCATCATCCACCTTGTCCATGGTAGGTGCATGTGCTAGTCGATAGGCCACAACCCCAACACGATCAAGAATCACGAAGGGGCCGATGTACATTGGACTTAAATTCCATTTCATTCCAAACCTCAGGACCTTCTTCCAAGTAGATATGTGTAGAAACACCATGTATCCAACTTTAAATTCAAGGTCTCGTCGATGATTATCTGCATAACTCTTCTGTCGAATCTGGGCCACAATGTTATGTTGTTGAATGGTTTTCACCTTCTCTACCATTTCCTCGACCGTTTCTGGTCCATGCAGCTTACGTTCACAGACCTCATCCCAACATGTTGGCGTTCAACACCTTTTCCCATACAGGGCTTCATATGGTGCCATTTGGATGCTTGAGTGGAAACTATTGTTATAAGAGAACTCAACCAGAGGAAGATGTTGATCCCATCCTCCTTTATAGTCTATTGAGCACGCTCTCAACATATCCTCAAGTGTTTGGATAGTCAGCTCGGATTGGCCATCAGTTTGAGGATGATAGGCCGTACTGAAATTCTAGTTTAGTATCCAGAGCATGTTGAAGACTCTTCCAAAACTAAGAGGTGAATCCTGGATCTCGGTCAGACACAATAAATAGTGGTACTCCATGAAACTTTACCACTTCCCTGATATATATTCATGCCAGTTGATCCAATTAGAAATCCTCCCGAATAGCAATGAAGTGTGCAGTCTATGTATGACAATCCACAACAACCCAGATTGCATTGTTGCCTATGGATGTCTTGGAATTCTGGTGACAAAGTCCCTGGTGATGCTCTCCCATTTCCATTCTGGTATGGGTAATGGTTGTATCATCCCCTTAGACTTTTTCCTCTATGCCTTCACTTGCTGACACACCAGGCTCTTTGATGTATATTCAGCAATTTCCTTGTTCATATTATCCCACCAAAAGTTTTCTCGGAGATCTCGATACATCTTTGTGCTCCCTGGGTGAATAAAGAAATTTGAATTATTTGCATCATCGAAAAATTCCTTCTTCAACTCCTGACTTGATGGAACACAAAGCCTTTTCCCAAACCGCACAATTCCTTCTTCATTAACATTAAACTCCAAGGATTTCCCCCTTTTGATAGCTTCATCTTTTTCCTGAATTTCCACATCATCCTTTTGAGCATCCTTTAAACTTTACAAAAGTGATGTTTGAGCAATAATTTGTGAAATGATTGATGATGTTCCCTTCTTTATGATTCCCACGTCCATCTTCATCAAGTACAAGAAGATTTTATCCTTCTCAGTTCTCATAATTGATATTATCACCGGATCCTTTCTATATAGGGAATCTTCCACCTTGTTCGCATTCCCAGGGTGGTAATGTATTGAACAATCATAATCCTTGATGAGCTCTATCTATCTTATCTGGAACATATTAATCTCTTTCTGTGTGAGTATATATTTAAGACTCTTTTCGTCAGTATATATCTCACATTTGTCTCCATAGAGATAATGCCGCCAGATTTTCAAGGCAAAGATCACAGCCTCCAACTCCAGATCATGCGTTGGATAGTTTTTCTCATGGATTTTCAACTGCCTTGAGGCATAGGATATCACTTTATCATTCTGCATCAGGACACAACGTAATCCCTTCTTTGAAGCATCACTGAATACCACAAAAAGTTCCCCACTTGTGGGTAAAGTGAGAACGGGCGCAGTGATAAGCCTCTTTTTCAACTCCTTGAATCTTTCTTCACATTCATCACTCCAAGAAATCTTTACCCCCTTTCGAGTTATCTTGGTAAGAGGGTTGGACAATCGTGAGAAATTTCTCACAAATCGTCGATAATATCTAGCTAACCCCAAGAAGCTATGGATATCTGTTACCGATGTTGGCCTCGGCCATCCCTCAATTTCATCTGTTTTAAAGGGATCCACAGATATCCCATTTCTTTTGATGATATGGCCCAAGAATGATACTTCCTTCAACCAGAACTCACACTTTCTATACTTTTCATAGAGCTTCTCCTTGCGCAAAGTATCTAGTACAGTTCTTAAATGATCCTCATTATCCTCCTTGGTTTTGGATTATATTAGAATATAATCTATAAAGACCACCGAAAATTTGTTAAGGTAATCTCTAAAGACTCAATTCATCAATTCCATGAATATTGCTGGAGCATTGGTGAGTCCTAAAGGCATTACTATGAATTCATAGTGCCCGTATCTTGTTCGAAAAGCAGTCCTGGGTACATCTTCCTTCTTCACCCTTACTTGTTAACATCTCGACCCCAAGTCCACCTTGGAGAAGTATTTTACTCCACGTAGCTGATCAAACAAGTCATCGTTTCTTGGGAGAGGATACTTGTTCTTTATAGTGATTTTGTTAAGTTCACGATAATCAATGCAAAGCCGCATTGACCGATCCTTCTTCTGGATGAAGAGGACTGGTGCACCACATGGTGAAGCACTTAGGCGAATAAACCCTTTATCGAGATTCTCCTATAGTTGTTTTTTTTCATCTCTTCAAGCTCAAAAACAACCATTCTATATGGAGTCTTGGATATTGGTAACTCCCCAGGTATAAGTTCAATCGAGAACTCAAAATCTCTTCGAGGAGGAAAACCAGGCAGTTCCTCGGGAAACACTTCTGCGAATTCCCTCACAATAGGCATTTATTCAAGGATGGTTTCTTCTTTGGACTCAATCATCTAAGCAAAATACGCATGCTCATAGGGAATTAATATCCATGCATGAGATGATGGAGCTAAAAGAGATTCATCTTCCTTCTGACACTTGTAAAGAATCGGGGGTCGATTCTCCATATGGAGTGTGATTTCCCTCTCCCGACAATTTATGTTGGATCTATATAAGGAAAGCCAATCCATTCCAATAATTGAATCAAATTCCACTAGTGGGAGTATGACATGGTTTTCTTGGAAATTCAATCCACAGATTATAACAGGGGAGGACTTATACTCATGGGATGCAATGATTTCCCCATTAGTCGTACTCACCGACATCTTTACTTCCATGATTTGTGGTGGTGCTGCGATTTTTCTACTAAACTTTCGAGATATAAAAGAATGCGTAGAACCTAAATCAAAAAGTACGTTCTCTATTCTTGAATGAATAACTAGCGCACCTGTCACCACTTCGTTTTTGGGGTTCACTTAGGCAAAAGTGATGGAAAAAGATCTTCCTTGCTGTCTTGGAGGTTGTTGGTTGCCTCCGATAACCCTTGGATTAGGGCACTGATTTGAAAAATGACCTGGTTATTTGCATTTGTAGCATTGAACAACGCATTGAGTTTCGAACGGAGCGTTCCTCTCCTCTGTTGCAACCGCGGGTCCTTCTTGACGACAGTTAATAGATAGGTGCCCTTCTCTTCCACACCTGAAGCATTTTCTCGTCCCCTTAAGGCAATTTCTAGGGTGCTTCTTTCCACACTTTTGGCAAGTGGGGTGCTAGAACTTCTTAGCGGCTTTGGATTTATCCATCAGACCACCAAAATTGAAGTCCAACTTACGCTTCTTGTCCCTATGATACCCATGTGATTCCCCGATCTCCATTTCAATCTTGATGGCACATCGGACAATTTCCTCATAGCTGTCGAAGTCACGGATCTCTAATGTTTTCCGCAAGCTAGGCTTCAGCCCACCAAAGAAGCGGTCAACCTTACATTCGGGGGTAACAACAAAATCGGAAGCGTATTGTGCAAGCCTCGTGATGTTTTCCTCATATGCTCCAACGGATTCTTCATCTTTTTTCTTGAGGGAAAGGAAGTCCCTTTCCATCATAAGAAAGAGGGTGCGCGGACAATATTTATCGAAAAACATCTTCTGGAATTTCTTCCATTCCAAAGCCTCAATCTCCTCCTCAGGCTTTGTATTTTTTATCAACGTCCACCATTGATCAGCTTCACCCTCCATTCGATAATCAGCTAGTAGAACCATAGCTTTTTCAGAACATTGGAGTATGGAGAATATATTTTCAATGGAGTTGATCCATTATTCAGCGATCGTGGGATCAGATGATCCACTAAAACTAGGAGGCCTTTTGTCTCCTAAAGCTCTCGATAGCGACTTGTTCATTATTAGGGGGGGTTTAACGTTCTTCTTGACCCATGTTTCTATTAAAAACTTGAGTTAGCTGAGGGAGAATCGTCAAAAATTTCACGATTCCCTCTCCCATTGGATTTGTCATCTCATTAGTACAGTCATCACACTGATCTTCACAACGGTTGTTAGCCCGAGTCCTCCTATTACCGGCCATTGGATGGAATAAAAGGAAAGTTAGGGGTAACACATAATGGTTTATCCAAATACAAAATTTGATTACTTATAAATAAAATTTCTTTTCCTTAACTCATGAGTCTATAGGCTTCAATCTAGGATTTTCATGATCTACTTTCGAACATATATTCTTAGGGGCATGTTTTTTAATTCCCATAATAAGGGTTCATACTAAGATTTTGAATTTACAAAAGCATATCCCCGGGGAGTGTCATAACCAAGCGTGCAGCAAGGCCTGTTGTCGTGCACCAGTTCCTGTTTTAGTCTAGCACAAAGTGGTGTTTTCGGGTTTTACCCCAAGGTTACATCTGTGCCAGAGCCGCCTCTACCTGCTCGTATCCACACAGGGATGTATTTTCTTGATAAACCACTTACTCAATACATACCAAAACATAGGGATGTTTTTGTTATACTTAGTCTTATCTCTAAGTATTTACTATGGTTTTTCTAATCCTAATCCCAAAAATAACAAAATCAATCCTCTGATACCAACTATGACACCCCTGCTTTTTATTACAACTTAAACATGATTTATTACATAAAACTTCAGTTGATACAACAAAGAAGATCAAGAGGTTTACTATCTTTGGGGATTAGGATCATTACATAAAAACTTAAAAAATGAAATACAATATCTTTATTGAAAACATCCTTTACATGACCACTACATTCCTTCATACTTAGCATTGCATGGGATAACCAGAGGACATGAATAAGAAAAGTGTGAGCTATAAAGCCCTGTAAGGGAGTACACATGGAATAACATGAGAAGTACAATAAATGTTAGGAAATAGGAATATAAATAGATAATAAGAGAAACATGAACATAAATTCATGATAAATCATGATAATCATAACATGGAAATGTGGAAACAACACTTAACATTGAATTAGCATGTGCCAAGGCTCATTGCACATGGAGCATGAGTAAACCCTCATTGCACATGAAGCATGATTAAACCCTTGTTTCACTTGAATTAGCCTGAGTCAACACTCATTTCACATGACGTGTCATGAAACTATACTTTACCCAATGAATTGGATCTCTATAAGGGCACACCATTCCTAAACATTTCATTTCATGCATAAGTGTGCCACATGGATCATAAAACATGGATTCATAAAACATAAACATTTATTCCACGATAAAGGAATGTGGAATTCATACATGAAACATTGTAATCAATATATAAAGGTTCATAAAGGTGGATACCCTTCATGGAGCAATGGGCATGGTATCCACTACACAATGGCATTGGTTTAGAAAATCGCTGCGATTTCGGCAGCATAACGGCGTGACATAAGAATTCATAAAAAAGGTTGATGAGAAAGAAAGGGGTTCCTCATCATATTTACATGTAATGGAAAGTAAGGAGGTCATATAGATACATGTACCTACAATTGTAATGTAATTTAGATTCATGATACAAAATTATTTTCTTGAATGTAAAAGAAGAGAGAGAAGTTCCTTTCGGAATTTCAGTATAGTAACGGGTGTAAATGGGAGGTATTTAATGAGAGAGAAAGGGGTCTCCTGTCAGTCAAAAACTAAAAGGGAAGTATGGGGTAGGTGAGAAACCATACCCCAACATTCATAATTGAAATTAAAAGGGGAATACAACTTAAATAAAATTGACAAAAATGAGAAAGGAAGAAAAAACCATTACTTGGAAGTGTGCTACCAAAGGCTAGAGAGAGGAATGTGAGAGGCTTTTTGGGAGCATGGGGCACATTGGGAGGATTCAAGAGATAGTTGGTAAGGGGTTGGATGAACTCCAAGGGATTTTAGTGAGGAGGATTTGGGAGTTTGGGTGGTTTTATATAGGAAAGGTGAGAGAATTCTTTATTATTTAGGTTTGGGACCGCTTATATTAAACTAATCCAAACCACAAACCAACCCATGGTTTTTGACCATGGTTTCTGTAAAGGAAAAGAGGAAAACAATATTTTACAAGGCCAAGGTCCGAATGTATTAAAATATTAGTGTTTCTTATGTGGAGGTGAGTCACACTCCCAAGGAAATTAATTTAAAAAGGCAACGTGTTGAATATGTCTTGTGGGGTTCATTAATACTTTGAAAAGTAAGTCAAACAAACCCAAAATCACATTATTTTAATGATAAAACATATATTGGCCGAACATAAGGATTGTGGTATTTTATTACATAACCATTGGGTCATTATGATGTCATAAAACACATTATATATTTAATAGGTATTTAATTTTTACCCAAAAATTTGACTATCCCAGAAAATTATGAAAAATTCACCGTTGGATAATTTCGACGTCCTGATTCTAGAAATGTCATTTATTTTACCAAAAAAAAATTTCTAAATATGTTAATTTTCACTTTTAAAATAAAAACCAACCTTAATCGAAAATTCACGGTTTTGAAAGAAATGGCTTTTAATCCTTAATAAAAATTTTAATTGCATTCATAAAATCATAAGATCATTTATATTTAAAAATTTATTTAATAATATTATTATTATTTTATTAAAATATTATTTAATTCAAAAACCTTTTAATTTAATAAAATAGATTTGTTAATTAAATAATAACTAAAAAACAACATTTGTAATTAAAAAACTACTTACAATGTATCAAAAATGACTAGATATTATATTCATTATTATATAAAAAAATAATGTACATGAACATAGTACTACTTATTTGTTTCATAACCCCTTAAAACAACCACATAATACCTAAGGGTAAGGTGTGGAATGGTGACAGACTCTTGGGGTGGCTCGGATAACATCGCTCGAGTGGTAATTTCAATCAACTTCCACTTTTCCCGTAGAAGGTCACGTTCGAGATTGACATAATGAAGCTCATCTTGGGCTTGGTCAAGGTCAAAGCCCAAGGATGCCACCTCTTTTCAGAGCTCTGACAAATGGGCTTCGTATGGGGAAAGTTTACTAGATGAGGCCATTGCTAACTTTGTCTGAGTAAAATTGTGTTCATTAAAGCCTTATATTTATACTAATCATGTGATTACTGTTCAACGGCTATATTATCAATGGTCACAATTCTTAACATAAAACCAAAGAAGTTGACATCTTATGAAAACATTTTTTCATAAAGAGACATTTAATAAGATCAAGAGGGATTTCCATTAATGAAACTTTGGGTCGTTACAATATATGTGTTAGAAAATTCATAATTTCCCTATAAAATCAATTAAATAACCTCAAAAAACATTTTTTTTATAATTAAAAACATATATTTACTATGAATATATTATAAATAATTTATTGAATAAGTTTTGGGGTGTTATGATTTCAAAATGATAACCATATCATTATAAAATATTTAAATATTTACTTGATAGTTTGATTATCTCAAAAATTTATAAAGAATTATTTATTGGAATGTTTTGATGATATGATAAAAAAATTTATATTTCTATTATAATTTTATTTAAATTTTTTAATTTTCAATTTTTTAAAAAAAATTATCATTTCTTGAGAGATATTAGTTTTTTTAGACAGTAACATTTTTTTGAAACATTGCAAAAATTAAATTTGACTTCTTGAAATTATATTATCTATTATTTTTGATAAATAATATTAAATGATAATATTTCTTAATCTATCATTTGTTTAAAAAATAATATATTGTATGAAATGTGTGCGTTGATCTCAATTTTATTTTACCCAATACAATTTTGTGTTTCATCATATGAAAATTAAAATTATTGTAAACTAACAACAATAAGATGTTCATATAACCCTGATTTTAATGAAAATAAAATATACATATTTATATTATTAAAGTATTGATACATATACATTTTTTAAACCTTCAAAATACCTAAGGTTTTTGATCCTGATGTTGATATTTTCATTGGGTGGTTATTTATATGTGGTTTTGGCCATGATCTCAATGTGCATTATTATCACCTATAAACAATAACTATCATGCATTAGTTTTTGGATCTCAACTTGGGATTAATCATAGGAGAATATATGTGATGATGTATACCTCAAAAGATCTAATAAATAGGCTTTATATTGTACTATCCTAATATTTGAGTATATCACATCATTTTTTTGTGTCAAATATATTTATTGAAACAATATATTTATATGAATAATATAATCACATATAAATAGTTATATTATCAATGATTATTATTTTTAATGGTATTTTAAATTTTATTTGATACAATAAACTAAATTTGTCCATATTTTTTCTATAACCATAATACATAATAGGTAAATTAGTTCAATCAGAATGGGACTCTTATTTTTAAAATATTAGGTCATTACAATCTTCCCCTTTAGATAGTTTACTCTCAAAATTATCACTTCACATAGTAAAAGAGATGAGGGTAATTCAATTTAGTCTCTTACTATATTCCTACATCGCTTATTTAATATTTTTTCTTTTTTATATCACATTGACTAGGTGCATTGTCAAATTAAGTAAAACATTGTCTCTATAATCTAAGATATTCACTGGCTTCCCTTCATATGTATTATCATTATCGAATGGTATAACCACTGTATTTAGTAAATATAATGGGTATATTATGTACTTCTTTAAGAGTGAGACATAGAACACATCAATTAATAGAGATAGGTATGGTGGGAGTGTTATCCGAATGGACACTACATTGATGTAATCAATGATATAAAATGGACTGATGTAACATGGACATAGATTTCAATTATTTAAAAATATCAATAATATCCTCGTTGATATATATAAAGGAATAACTAATATCTGACATAAAACTCTAGGTTACATTAATGACAATCAGTATAGATCTTCTGTCGACTCTAAGCTTCCCTGATGTGATGTTTAATGGTCTTCAACTTTTCCACTATTTCCATAACTATTTCTGGACCCAAAAGTTTTCCTTGACCATATTGATCCCAACATCTTGGTTTGTGAACCTCTTACAATAAAATTATTCCTTTAAGGCCATTTGGATGCTTGTGTGGAAACTATTAATGTATGAGGACATAACTAGAGGATGATATTGATCAAATCATTCTTTGATGTCCACTGAGAATTCTCTCAATAAGTCTTTCAGTTTTGGTATAGTCTGTTTGAATTAGACATCATATTTTGGATGACAATATATGTTGTCATTTAACTATGTATTTAGAACACATTTAATAATATTCAATATCATGGTCATAAATCTTGGATCTTGATTTGATACAATCAATAGTGGTTTTCCATGGAGCCTCAACACATTAATAATGTATATACTCACATTTTGATTAAGTGAGAAGTCCTATCAAGATGCAATGGACTATGAATTATTTATATGATAATCTACTACAACCCATATAGAATTATTTTACCCTGATTTTTAGTAAGAATGGTGATATAGTCCATAATGATGTTTTATTATTTCAGCGTATATATTTGAAGTGGTTGTATAATCCCTTCATATTTTTTACTTTTAGCATTTACTTGATGACACCCAAGACTCCTCGATGTATATTCTATGATATCCTTCTACATATTTCCCCAATAATAGTGATATAATAGATCTCAACACATCTTTCTGTTCCCTTGAATGATCATGTAGGTACACATATGTTAACCATTCAATAGCTCCTTATTTAACCCATGATTGGATGGTACACATAGTCATGACTAAAATTTGAAAACTCATTGTTTATAAAATTTTAACTCATTGGATTTTTCATTTATTATATCTTCCACTGTCTAATGAATTTTAATATAGTATATTTGAAAATCCTTTATTTTCCCTATAAGAGATTTTTGAGAAATAAATTCTGAATGGACTGATTATGACAGCCATGTGTCTTTATTACACATTAATTTAATATTTATTTTATGGGAAGACACATTATACAACCAAGAATAACGATAAATATAGTCTAGCTCATTTGAGTAATTCGTTACAGTATGTAAAAATATAAAATAGGGTGTACACATAAAATTTCAAAACTATTCTTAACCTGATCATAATATTACATCACACATTAAAATACATGGGATAACATGAATATTTACATATGAAATGGGAGAGTTATAAAAAATAGTAAGAGAATTAAAAAAGAATAACATGAATAAATTATAACATTTTATAAAATATTAATTTAAATGGTACATAAAGAGGATGATAATTAGTAACATGAATGATGATTCCTAGTAAAACATGATATCATAAATAAAATATCGTAAAATGGAAACTATAATAAACAATATATCATAATGATAGGTAAAGGATAACGACTAGGACATCGTAAAATGTTGGAAAAAGTGTTGTGATAGATTAGGTTCAGTCCCTAATCCATCACATGACATATCATGAGAGTATGACATTAGACAATTAATTATATCAATATATATTTATTTGAGTACCCATTCCTTTTATATTATTTACATGCACTAGGGTTATACATAGACAGTTCATATAGGATCATATTTCATCAAATTTAATTTATAGATCAAGAATTATGGAATAAATACATGGAATATACCATGAAATGAATTATATTTATGTCTATGTGCGCACCCTTGAGTGGTAGTATATATGGACTTTACAATAAAAAATGTTTAATATAGAACAATTGCAGTGAAATTTTGGCAGCGCAACTACTATTCATAATGATTCATAAAGTAGTTCAATGAGAGGGAAGGGGATATATTATAATCTAGACATAAAATGGAATATATAAAGGATATGGAAGAGAATATACCAACATTATGAATTAGAAATAAAATTCATAAAATGATAAATATTTTTGAATAAAATTAAAAAGGAACAGATTCCTTACTAAATTTCGATATAGTAACAGCTTATGTAAATGCTAAAACGAGAGAGAATAAATGATACATAATTATTATTAAATAAATGTAAATACATAAGGGTATTTATAAATTAAATAAAAAAATTTAGGATAAAAAGAATAAAAATAAATAAGGTTCTTGAATTTAAAAGAAGAGAGAGTTCCCTTACATTTTGTTCAAAAAATCCCTAGACAATTTCAACAGCATAAAATGTGTACATAATGATCCATGAGAGGAATTAATCTAAGATAAAGGCATGTATCATAAAATTGAAATTGTATTTTAATTAAATTAGATCTTAAAAAATACCCAAAAAAAGAATAAATAGAAATTAATAGGGATAACATAAAAGAGGTTCCTTAATAAAAAGAAGAGAGGGAGATCACTAACCTTGAGAGGGTGATTCCAAAACCTTGGGAGGAGATTCTGGAGATCTTATAGGAACCGGGGGAGGACTTTATTGAAGGTAGGTCAAATAAATGATGGGCGTAAAGATTTTTTAGTTAATTGGAATTGATGATTCAGTGGTTTTATATAGGAAAAGAGAGGGTAGTTCTTTACTATTTTTCAAACACAGGTTTTGGACACTATAAAATAAAATTATCATAAAAACAAACATTAAATTTGTATTTTTATATTATTTCATCAAAATATGATTGGTTTTAAATATTTTATATATACAAGGTCAAAACTCAATGAAATATTTAACTTGGTGAGGTCGAATTAAGTCATGTTAAAAATAAATGATTTCAAAAACATAAAATATTATATAGGTTTTCATAGTTTCATAAAGGGTTTATAAAATTAATAAAATCACCTCATAAAAACATTATTTTAAAGGTTAGAAATATATTTGGTCTCTGAAACCATATACATAATTTATCAAATCACATTTGGGTCATTATGATATCATAATACACATCGTATATTTATGTTTTAATCAATTTTTCATGAAAATTCTACTCACTGAAAATAATGTGAATGATTATCCATTAGATTATTTTTGATGTGATCATTCCAAATATAATATTTTATGTCGATATAATTTTTAACATATGTAAATAATCACATTAAAAACTAGAATCAACATTTATTAAGAAATGATGGGGTTTTCAACCAAAAAAGCTTCCAAACTCTTATAAAAATAACATTTGGATTCATAAAATGTAAATTAAAAAATATTTAATATTGTTATTTTATTAAAAGTTTATTTATTTATAAAATTCATGAATTTATCAAAGAAAAAAATTTAAATTTAAATTTCTTATTACACAAAAATATAATTTTCATTATTGCCAAAAATGAATTTTTTTCCAAATAATTTCTTAATTAATTATAAATAAAAAATTATAATATTTTTTATATTAAAAATAATATATATATTTATAAATTGAAACTATTAGCATTAGATTGTTTCTATTACTTTTTAAATTATTTTTACCATTAATAATCTTATTTTCCATTTATCATGGATATAAATATTTATTAAAGTTAAAATTAATAGCGTCCTGACATTATGTTGAACTTCATATGACATATTAAATATGATTATCAAAAAAATGGAATCAATTTTATCAAAAAAAATTCTTATAGATAAATGAATTTAATTCAAAATAATACCTGTAAGATTGATAGAAGTTTTTTTTCTAAAAAATACTATTTTCAAGGAAAAGTTGATTTTACAATAACTATACAACATAAAATCATTAATATATTAATTTCAATTAATATTGATAGATATATCACCAATAGATTTTATTTAAATCATTCCCATTGAGGGTTCTTTATTGAATTAAAATAGTGAATCAATTTTCATTTTAAAACTATTTTCAAAAGATTATTTTTTCAATATTAAAAATAGCCTTATAATAAATTTCAGATTAAAGATTAATTGAATTTAATTAATTTGATGAAATATAAATAACTAATATTTATGAAAAATAAAAATAAAAATAAATTAATAATGAGAATTTTTAATTACTAAATATATCAAATTAGATGATAGTTTTACAAAAAAATAGTATTCATCACTCTCCACTAAAAACAAATATTTCATAAAAAAAAAAAAAAATTCCATGATTATATTTTTATATGATTATTTTGAAAAATATTTTTGTTAGTAAAATAAACATATAAAATTTATTGAAATTAATTAAAATATTTTTTAACAGAAAGAAATAAAATTGAATTTTTAATAAAACATATTTATGAAGATCAAAAAGGCCTTAAAAATAAATTGAATTATTTATTACTAATAACATAATAATAAATTTATGTTGATTAATAAATATATATGTATATCGTAAAGTAGTTAATAAGGTTCGAACCCAAAAATTTATCATCTATGTTATAATTGTAATGTTTGAATAATCATGGTTTGTTTGTATTCAATGTAGAATATCTCAGATGTTATCGAACATAATTATCAATTTTAAATACATGGAGAATTAAATTCAATCTCCTTTAAAAAAATTTATCTGAAAATTTTGAACTTGATCTTCATATGAAATGGTATGAAACGTGAAAATATATTTAATTATAACACAAATCATAAAAAGTGTTAATAAAACATCCACTTTAACATCATCACTTTATCATGGTTCCAATTATGAGTACATTATTAGGAAGTGAAAATATAGAAATGCATTAAAAAATAGTTCTCAAAAACTTATACAGAGTTATAGAGAACATGGTTATAATAAATATAATGATCAAAAAACAAAAAATTTGTGATTGGTGAAACGACCATCAATTCAATAGAAATGTTCATAATATGAGAAAATTTTTTGTTTCAAGATTATTTTCAGAGTGTTAAGTAATTCCTTTACCATAATTTATATTAATATAAGGAAATATAATTTCTTGATAACAATAATTTCATCCTTTAATCAATTTTCCCTATAATGTCATCTTTTTTTCCAATCACTAAATACTAATGATGAAAAAAAATTCATTCCTGGTGCACTATATTAATATTTTGGATAATCAACCAAATAATTAGAAGCATTCCATATATTCATTATGAAATCCAAAATTGATAAAGCAAATTAATATAACCCATAAATTTATTTAACCAAAACACATTAATCTCCAAAATTAAAAATCAATCCAATAGGTTTTTGATAGATCATTCCATAAATAAATACCCCTTTCTACAAAATAACACCAATAACCTTAACATTAATGAATTTTTTAACATAAAATGTTTTCTCATAACCTTCAATATACACCTGCAAAAACATAATATAATTTCACTCAAATAATACTTATTAATCATAATT
The DNA here is from genome assembly GCA_963277665.1 of Viscum album. Lineage (NCBI taxonomy): Eukaryota > Viridiplantae > Streptophyta > Magnoliopsida > Santalales > Viscaceae > Viscum > Viscum album. The sequence goes on from OY728156.1 coordinate 625,363,864, forward strand.
GTTATATATACCTCAACCCAATGAAAAATCTCCCTAAATAACATTAATCACTTCTTTTGAGTGTGAGGTCACCTTAGGAGAACTATATAGATAGGATGGTTGATTTTGGATGTGTGTCATTATTTTTAGTAAATATGAATTGGATCTTGGGTTATTTTATATAATGAATGATATAGGAGTTCATTATTATTTCCCAAAAATAGGTTTTAGACTATATAAATTAAAATAATCAAACACGAAAATATAAACATGTTTTTTTACCATGGATTATTCCTAATTGAAGTGTTTTTATTTTATATTTATAATGGCCGAAATAATTAAAATATTACCCTAGGTGATGTTTAAGTAAGCCATGTTCATAAATAAATGTTTTTAAAATCAAAAAATTTAATATATGTTTTGGGGTAATAATAAAGGATTTATAAAATTTATCAAATAAACCCAACATCTAAATATTTAAATGGGAAAATTTTATTTGGTCTTGTTTAACCATTATATCAAATATTTCATCACTTTTTGGGTCATTATGATGTCATAATACACATTATATATTTATACTGTGTTTAATATTAACATGAAAATCCGATTTACTCATAAAATTATGAAATATTCAAAATTGGATAATTTCTAGGTAATGTTACGAAAATAATATTTTTTTATCAAAATATTTCTATAATTATATTAATTTAATCATTAAAAAAATAATTTAAATTTATTGAGAAATGATGGGTTTTTGACATTAATAGTTTTAAAAACCTTATAAAAAATACTTTTGACTTTGAAAAATTTATATTAACAATAATTTAAAAGAATTATTTTATTAAAATATAATTTTAATTTAAAATTAATGATTTATTAATTAAGGAATTAATTAATAGAAATTATTTATTTCTTACAAATACAATTTGCGTTTTATCTCATCAAAATCTAATTTTTATTAAAATAAATTAATTGATAATTATATAGGAAACAGAAAAAACATATAATTATTACTATATTGAAAAATTATAATTATTCATCAAATTATGGTTAATATATTTATATTCCATGTTACTTTTTTTTCTAATAATTTCCCATTTTATTTTTATCATGAAAATAATTATTTTCTAAAGTAACTATTACTATTGTCAAAAAATAATATTAAACATATTACCAAATATTAATTAAGATTATTAAAAATCTAGAATATATTTTATAAAAATAAATTCATAGAGTTAGATTAATTTAATTGAAAACAAGTCTTACAGGAATAATGAAAACTGGTTTTTCCGATTAGTGCATTTTCAAGAAAAAAGATGATTTTAATTAAAATATATATAAAGTAATTTTAACTTGACTAATTTTAATTAATAATTATATATTTATGAACCATATGGGAAATTTAATTCTTTTTCCATTTGGGGTTATTTTTTAATTAATTAAAAATGGGAAATATTATCTATTTTAAAACATTTTTAGAATAATTTGTATCTAACTGTAAAAATAAACATAAAAATTCTATTGAAATGATTATTTAAATGTAAAAAATTGGAATTAGTATAAATAATTAATTAATATTTCAATTTAAATTAATTTTAAAATAATAATTGGTCTTTTAAATTACATAATTTAAAAAAAATTCACATTTGATTAAAAATCAATATTTTTCACTATCAATTGAAAAATTAATATTCACTAAAAAATAAAAATATTTCACCCAAGGTTAATTTTAGGATGATGAGATTTTTTTTTAATTTTATCATATAAATTTTCAAAAATTTATAGAAATAAATTATATTATATTTTAATAAAAAAAATATTTGTTTTTGAAGAAGTTTTAATTTTAAAGAACAAAAAGTCATTAGGAAAACATTAATTGATTAGTTACTAAGAATATAAATTTATATTTATACGGGGTCTGAAATTAAGAAATATATATATAATAATAATAATTTTTTTAATACTATCTGTAAAAATAAATTTAATGGTTGGGATATAATGGTCATGTTAAATAACCATGCTTTGTTTGTGTTCAATGTTGCATTTCACAAACACTATCAAGAATAATTTTTCAATTTTCAAAACACAAGACCTTCTAATATATCCAACTTAGTAAATTGTTTCCTCAAAATTTAAAATTGATATTTCTAAGAAAATATTTGATATTTTAAAATATCATTATTTAAAACATATTTCATAAAATGGGTCAATAAAATATCTATATGAAGGTAATCACATAAATAGGATTCCAATTAGGATAATGCTAGTGGTAAGTGAAAATATAGAAACAAAATAAAAAAATACTAAAGAACTATTAGAGTGTGATGGAGAAAATGGATATGGGAAATTAAATGACCACAAAACCATAAATCACTGATAAGTGCGAAGACTATCAATTGATATGAAATTATCATAATATGACACCATTATTGTTTCAGGAACATTTTCTTAGGGTTAAGGAATTACCCTACCTTCTAGATTATAAAAATAATGAATTATATTTCCCTAAAAGTATAATCTCTATACATAATCAATTTCTATTATAATATCATATTTCTCTATAAACAATGAATACTCAAGATGTTTTTTTAAATTCCTCAAGTAGTTAAATAAGCTTCAAAAACATCACACAATCAAATAAATAATGGAAAGGTATTCCTTATTTATTTAGTAAATGAAAAATATTTAGCATTAAGTTATATAACAATTAAAATTAAAAAACCATAATTAAATTATCTTTAAAATTCAATCACCAATCCAAAAGGTTTAACATTGATAATTCCTTAAATAAAAACCCCTATATAATATATAACATCAATAACCTCAACATTAAATAATATTTTAACCTAAAGGGTTGTCTCATACCGTTCAAATCAAAACTCTAGAAACATAATCGATTGTTTATGAAACAATCATTATTAATCCAATTGGATATATATACCTCTACCCAAATAAACTTCTCCAGGAATATTATAAATCACCTCACAAAATGATCTGATAATATGTCTTCTAAAATATCCTTAATCATGATAAATATTCTTCACAAAAAATATCCAAAATTGTTATCAATGATTTTAAATATAATATTAGTCTTAAATGTATCATACCAAAAATATTTAGATTTATCCTGATATCGAACACATAATAAGGGTTATAAGTCCCTGAGTAATGTGTTTTCAAAAAACTATCACCTTATCACTAAATCTCATTTATAGGTTTTTGTACTATTCAAAATATGTTTGAAGCCCATATTGAAAAACAACTACAGAAAAATTCATATCTGTTTCCTCATTATTATATCTTTAGTTTCATTGATATACTAATTTTAAAACATAATCCCCTATTTCAAAAACATAAACAAATTAATCTTTACACTTCAATGATTTTCAACTCATAGGGCTTTTATTAGTATACGATTTTCCCATGGATTATTAAATTAACTGAGATAATCCCCATATTCTCTACCCATAACACATTTAACAAAGAATTATTTCAGAGGATGTAATTTTCTCTACTCAAATGTATTATTTTTTATATAAACTAGCTACTTTATGGCCTATTTTTTCACACTCAAAACACATTATATTTCCTTTATGGAATTTCCCATGGTGAATCATTCCACATTTATTATATTCATTAAATTGAGTCATATATCTTTTATCACCTTTATCATAAAAACATCATTAAGAATTTGACCTCCTCATCATTGATATCAGTTGATATGAAACTATGTTCTACTTTTAAATTATGATTTTTGATAGCTAGTTTTTCAAAATCACAAGCTTCCTTAAATGAGATCCCATTATGTTTTATATCTCATTTTTCAAGTAATCGAATTTATCATGAAATTATTGTTTGACTTGGTTCCTCATATTTTGTTCCATTAAATATAATAAAGGGTAAATTAGAGAATATTGATATTAATCAATTAAACACCAATATTTTAATATAATAATATTAAAGAGGAAACATCTAAAAGTCTATATTTCCTTAACTTTTAAATTTATTTTTTTCAATAAAATTTTTCAATGATATATTTCCTAATATGGAATTTTATGCGACATTTATTTCCCTTAAAAATGGTTCATAATGAGCCATTGAATTTTAAAAAGCATATCCCTCAGGAGAGTCATATAATGGGTGTAGAAAGGCCCATTTTGGATCACAAGTTCTTGATCTAGTGTAGCTCAATATGTTTATTTCAAGTGTCACACCTATTTATATCATTCCTAGAACCCCATCCACATGTAGTATTTAGAAAGATATTTATCTATTTGAATCCAATTACTCTATAATTTACCAAAATAAGGGGATATATTCTTATGTTTAGTCTTATCCATAATAACATAACATGAGATTTTTTATCCTAATCCCAAAAATAATTATACATTCCTTTGATACAAACTATAAAAAACATTGTCTTTATTATATAATAATTCATTATCTATTACATAAAAATACACATAATACACTACAAAAGATTGAGAAATCCAGTTTCCCTGAGAAATTAGTTACATTAAATAATATATTAAAATAAGGGGTATATCAATATTATTTAAAACTTCCATTAAATTATTACAACATTGAATAGAAACTTAAACTACATGGGATAACCTAGGGACATAAATAAATTGGGTTGAGTTATAAATTATAGTATCATAACAAAAATGGAATAATATGAAGAAAGTATTACATGTTCGAATATATGTATTTCAATGGGATACAAAATGGTTGAGAGTCATTAAGAAGAAAAAAATAGGCATGATATAGCATGATAACATAAAAGAAATATGATAATGTGACAATGACATTAGACGTGACATCATTAAAATAGGTCAAGGATAACCGTAAAGAAATTATAATGTGGTGCAAAATGTCTAATGATATATTAGGTAACTCTTTAATCACTGGAATGATTTATCATTAGACTAAAGAATTATCCAATACATTAGAGTTATATATAATTCAAGACACACATTTCAATTTCATGTAATGTACATTTATAAGTGTGCCTTGTAGATAATTCGTCGTAGGATCGTATTTCATCAAGTTTAATTACACAATCAAGGAGTATGGAATAAAAATAGGAATTCCATACTAAAATAATTATAGGTATGATCTATAATGATTGATATTGATCCATGTATTTTATGATGTTTCACAAACATCCTTTAAGGATATGTATGTATTTAACCATACTTTAACTGACTGTATGATAGGAATTTTGATTCTAATAAATAATATTTCATCAAAATAATCTATTAAAAATTTTAGCACACTCCCACTAAAACACATAGAGAAAAATTTATCACAATATTATTTAAGAATATATATTCTATTATGGATTCTTAAAATTGAATATTCCATGTAATATATTATTAACATAATACATAAATGGATATTTTCAATTTTCATACGTTTTTGGCTTCCTTTGAAGTGAAAATCCCATTATATTATTTCATACAGATATCGTCTTGATGGTTCACATTAAAGAAGGATGTTTTGAATTGCATTTTTAAATATCATTGTCATGGTAATGAATCATATAAAGTAAAATTCAAATTTATTTCAAATTGAATCTTGTGAAATAGTTTTTTTAAATCTATTCCTTAAATCTTTTGAATTTTTAATCAACTGGTCAACCATATATGTATTGAATTATTCATCACTGTATTGTTTCTTCATGAATACCTATATGAAAATATTATTAACCAAAAATGGATACTCAACAAAAATCGCGACTTGGTTCTGACACATATAATCCATTTGAAAATTCATATACTATTTCCACTTGGGAAATATATATACCAATTAATAAATTTTTACTGTTTACAGTATCATTTTTATCAACTAATAATCGTTCACCATCTTCAGTAGATATAAATAAATTTATTTCAAGTTCTTTATCATCTATTTTACTCCTACACAGTACTTGTGTCACCAAAACATTTTCTACCATAGGGAATTGTGGAGTTTCATAATGTGTCAACTCATATGTAACATGAGCCTAAGATTCATCGATGTCTTTTTTATCTCCCACTATATCATTTAGAGATATTCTAAATTTAATGTAATATGGCTTCTCATTCCACAATTAATTAATTTTTTATTAAGTTTCATATAGGTAATATCCCCTTATTTACTTTGGGAATCTTATAATGGTATAGTTTGTTCCTTAGAGTTAATGTTTTTTTGCCAAAATAAGCATTAACAAATGATTTAGATCACAAAACATGCAAGTGTTTGAATACATGTTTCTTTCTATTATAAAATTTATATGTGATAGAATCTTAGAATTTATTTGGAACTCAATATATTGTGTATGTTTTCATCTATAATGTGGTTCCCTTAAAAGATAATTGATGACTCATATGACTCATTATTGATCTGACCATGTCTAAGTAGGTGTGGTTCCCCCTTTAACTATGACTATTACATTGTGGTGTTTAAGGAATTTTTATTTTTGATAGAATAAAAAACACCTATAAATAATTAATGAAGAATTTATTATGATATTCTACATCAGTTTTTAGCATAGTTTTTTAATATTATTACCATTAAGGATATCAAAATCATTCTTATAATTCTTCAACCTATCAAATGAATCTGACATTTACCTCACTAAGTAGAAATATATTTATCAATCTAAATCATTAGTAAAATTTATGAATTATGATTACCTACAAATTTCTTTAACTGGATGCGGTTTGCAAATATCAATATGAATTAAATGAAGAATATCCTCATCCCTTGAACATTATCCACTAAATTGGGATTTAGTAATTTTTCATTGAAAACATGTGGGATGTGAACCATGTTGTCTTATTTTAATGTAATATAAATATAAATCCTAGTATAATACAGTAAATGTATTTTCATTTACTTTAACTATCCAGTGATTTTATAGTTGGGTTTTTATAAGTCATGTGACCCATTATTATAATCTATTTTGACTACTTTGTTTGTTTAATCCAAAACAAAAAAAAATTATTTAAATATGTCAAAACAACAAACATTCATTCTTAATAATAAATAAAGATTTTTTTACCAAATTTCAAATTAAATCCATTTATATAATTCATGGATACAAATATAATGTTTTTGGTTTTATATGAAACTTAATAAAAATATTTAAAAGCCAATAACTTTTCGTCAAACAATGATAGTTGGCAGTGCACAATTTCAATTGCATCATGTCATACTATCTTGGATTATCGTAGATATACCTCTCATGGCACAATATTGAAGAATCTAATTAGTAATTATATTCAAATATATATCTGAGTACAACATAATGTATTCTCTACAAATTTTAAATAAATGAAAATTGAACTCTAAAATAAATGCACATAGAGCTTCCGCTTGTTTCTTTTCCCTTGTTTTATTTGTCTTCTAGTGAGAATTCTTACCACATGTAAAATAAATAGAATCTTGTTCCCTTGAATTTCCCTTTATCATTATCCTTTTTTAAGGTTATTATGATTAATATTACAACTTAAATATCATCCTCTATCCATTAAATTTAATCACTATAATGATTGAAGTGTTATTTAATGTCATATCCTTGACTATATGGAAAACTAGAGTTAGTTGATCTAGAAAAGACTTCCTTATGTTATTCATAATGAAATTAACAAAAATTTGATATTATAATAGGGAATAATGTAATAATGAGATCATTGCATTATTAATTAGGTAGTTTAAACCCTAGATCCTCTAGGTTTTCACTATAGCCAATGAGAATGAATTTGTGAGGCCTAGCTGGTTCACCTCCTCGATGTTACTTCGAAATAGAGCATAAGATATCTAAAATTATTCACATATAACCATATCATGATATTGACCACAGTAATTGTAGCGTATTATTTAACAATAATTGTTTTCATGTGACTTCATGAGTTCATTAGATTTGGAAGAAAGCATTGATCACTAAACATTGATCATAACTATATAATTATTATAATAGAAATCATACTCCTTATTAGTTACCTCATTTTTTGGAATCCCATTAATGGTTGATTCTAGAATATAATATTCCTTTTCATCGTACAACACTACTTATAGGTATCTGATCCATTCCTTGAATTTAATATTAGTAATGAGGTTATCTGTCCCAAAGAGTGATAACATGGATAATGTGGTTGATGAACATTACAATATTCTATAATTAGTAAGGATCATATTTTTATTACTCTATATATAAGAGTAATGTAATTTTAATGTTGTATCCCAATGTTTTATCAAGTCCAAAAATACCTCACAATTTGACTTGGAATGGATAGTGGCATAGGCAATCTTGTGTGAAGGATCCACATGCCCCTCCTCATAACACAAGTGAGGGATCAGTCAGTTTCTTTAATATATTTAGGATATCTGGTCTTTATCCACTACATTCTTGAATCTCTTTGATCCATTGAGAGGAATCCCCAATTTATAAATCCTATATCAAATATCCTAAACATTTTCCTCCATGTAAAATCAATTTTATTTTTGAGATATTTATAATGATGTAAATTGGTTAATTCAACCAAATAATTTTTTATGAACTCCATGATAAATGTAAATGTAACAATTTTGGTTGGTCAAATACCGAGTTATATTCTACATATTTCTAATCATATAATGAAAGTGTTAGTCTAGATTAATATTAAATAGCAGGATTTTATTTATTATGCATATAGTTTCTAATTTTATCTTCAACAAATCTTATCAATATAAAGTGGTTTTTTTATTTAGGGATACACGATGTTATGATTTAATATTTTTCCGTAACCAATTTTTTTAAATAGATTTTTCATAGTAAGATATTTATTTTTGTTGATGCAATATGGAACCAATAAAATAAATCATGTAGAAGACATAAATATAATAAATAAATTAATTACATGAAAATGATATTTATATAATAAATGATTTTTGAAAAGAAAATAAATCAATCTATGGCCTTGGGGATAAAATCCATTTGATGGTCTTGTCATGATTGAAAGCATCCCACCCATGAATCTGTGAATTTCCCAACATATCCTTATCATGGTTCCATGTTGAACCTCCTCCTCCTCAACTCCACCATAAAATTACTCCATGAACATCAAACTACTCCATTTATTACAAATGTTTTATAATTCACTTACAGGTGAGAAGAACAAAATTGTTGGTCAATGGTAATTACAAAAAAAAAACCTTATCCATTCATGTACAATATAATAAATGTGGTCAAAATGACTCACCGACCATAATATTTAATTTCATTACATTTATTTTCAAAAGCATGAAATAAAATTATATTAAATTCCAAAATACATACATTGGTCTATTCATACACTTGATCTTTCATACACATAAAATGATTATTCCTTTAAAAAACATTATAGAATTGGTATTATTTCAGTATGTAATTAAAAAATATACATTCATTAATTTTATTAATAATAGTAATATATTAATTAATTTAAACTTATTTCATATAATCATTTCCAAATTTTCATCCAATGTGATATCAACCAAAATATAATATTTTAATTAATTTAAAACATAATAAAAAATAATACAACATTTTTAATTAGAAAAAACCCAATGGATACTCGTCTAAACTACCTAGTATGGTATTAATTTCAAATAATTCTTTTAAAAATAATATTTTTTTCATGTAATTCATTTTAATTATGTGCGAATATTACAAGTCTATGAAAATTGTAAGTGTGTGATTATGAGGCATGGTGTGCCTGGAATGAATTTATGAACATTTTTTCAGTATGTTCAGTAAATGTAATAGCGAGTTTTTGTAACTTTTGAACCAGTTCTAGAAATTGTACTCTGAAGGAACCGTTGAATTTGCAATACCGATATTCACATAATGAGACTTTTACCTCGACCAAAGTAGGACTAAGGTGAATGTTAGTTTTCTTGTTTTGTTTGGAAATAAAAATAAAGTAACGAACAAACATTTATTTTATTTTTAACCTCCCAATTGAATATTTTGTGGTGGGGACCCCCCCCCCCCCCCCCGAACTAGAAAACCCCAATTATGAATGTTTAAAAATGGGGACCGCTAGACTCTAGAACTACCTATTTAATGAGGTAGGTGACCTTTGGTTTCCTATAAAATAATTATTCCAGGACCGTCATAATTAATGGACTAATCAATTTTAAATTAATAAAACATAATTTATTATTTTGGTGATTCATTTTTTGGGGGAATTGAGGGGAAAGTGTTTGTAAAGAGGAGATATTTTATCAGATCATTCCCTCCCAATGAAGACGACATATCCAACGAATAACACCTCTCCAACGTAGAATGAAGAACTGAACCCGACCCCAGATCGGAATCACCTACGGAGGCAATAAACACTAACACTCTCCAACAACTTCGACTTCTTCCTCATGAAATATTTCAACGAACGACAATGTATGTTTTTTTCGAATACCCCATTACTTGTTCATGAAATTCATCATCATTCAATAAATAATAAGTCACTTTCTACCACACGAACATGGAGGGTACATGCCAAACGAACATGGACCGATCTATCTGCAATCCTTTGTGGTTTTTTGGTTGTTATTCACGATGAATGAGGATGGTGACCAATGCCGGAGAAACCACGCCACCGAAAAAGAACTGTATCTCATCAGCCATGGAAAACTAAGGGTAGTGGCAGACACTACAGTTGGCTGCATGAATTGGACAGCAGCGGGCATCCGCGCCGCCCGACATGCAGGAGTCACGCCCCGTGACTACGCCACATGAAAGAGGGGGGTTGTCGTCGAGCCAGTAGTGGCGGACCGCCACACTACAGGCTGGGCCACGCCAATGGGCTGGGACAGACCAAGCGGGCTAGGTTAGACCGAGGGTTAGGCCCGGGTTGGGTCAGGTTGACTGGAACCGGGTCCGGTCTTCCCGAGCTGGTTGGACCAGACCGAGACCAACTTCAACCCATTTCGTTCTTTTGATCATATATTGAATTATGGGCATCCATTTGACAAACCATCTATGGCTCCAAAAACATTGGATTGAGCTGGTCCTTTTGGTATTCCCCACATTGGTATTCAATAATGCTGGGGTACATCCAGTTTGGATCGAACACGAATTCAACCCGGCCCTCAGGACTAAAAGGCTAATAACTTACAGACCGAGCATCCAATTGATGCATCGTCTATTGCATTGGCACCCCTTTTTCATGGAGGTCATTTGGAATACTTCATCATGCGACTTCATGGATTTTGTAATATCAACATGTGGTTTGAGTAGCGGACCCTCCCGAAATCAAGCAATATTAGTGCAGGAACCCTCAGGCTGGAAGTATCAAGAGAAAGGTATCCTATGTGGGTATGTACTTTGGGATCCATTTAGGGTCTGTGTTCAAGGGTCTCACTGGGATCTCATCTAGGAATCCAAATGGCCCTACTCTAGGATCCTACGCCGGTCTATTGTACAAGGATATTATGTGGGTATGATGATTTAATAAGATCATACGTGGGTCTGATGATTTCAGATCCTATGTGGGTATGATTATTAAGGGTCCTACGTGGGTCTGCCTCTCAATTGAGTAAGTTGATTCAGTAGTTACATCTATGCATCTTTACCACCGTACCTATGTTATACCTATTGTGAGTTGAGTCTTTACATTTTTTGTAATCTTATGTGTGGTGTACCTTTATGGTAATGACCTTTATGGTGATACCTTTGAGGTATTCTTCTGTGTGCCATACCAGTTTGGTACCTACCTACGTGGTGATGCCTATTTAGGGTCCTTCTATGAGGTGTTACCTTTGTGGTACATACCATTGTGGTGTTACCTACCTATTAATATTTCCATCATGGAACAATTGTACTTTGGCTTAGGAGTTGGGACTTGTGTTTCCTCTTGAATGAGATGGGTAATATTTTATAACTTAGGTAAATGTATGGTCATATACCTAAGTAAGGTTTTTACTGGTTTACATACTTTTTGGTTTATCCTTTGTGGATTTTGTTATTCCTTGAGGGCTTCAGGGTCCCTATTGAGTATCATTATACTCACCCCAACACCAGCTATGCCACACCTTGTTGTGTTTAGTGCAGACGACAGACAACACTGACTGAGGATGAGTGTAAAAGGACTAAAGGTAGCTTTGAAGTTGACCATAGAATAAGCGTACTACATAGAAGATAGTTCGAGAAGTGTACCTACCCTTCCGGTAGGATCCTTGGCTGGTTTTCACCAGATATATTCAACTTACTTGTAAAATCTATTTTTCTTTCATGTTCTAGTTATCCTTGTATTATGTCCCATTTTACTTACATTACACACTCTTTTTCCTATTCAGTTTACTTCTGTTAGTATCTCATTGTGTGTTCGGTTGCGTGAGTTTATAGGTTGTAATGGTAATGCATTCCCTCTTTTAGGGAATATGCCTTCGGTTCTAGTCACCATCCCTCGGCCTATGGAAGGCGAGCTTGGGGTAGTCACGGCATGGGCCCTGGTGGATGTGTCAAGAAAAATTGGTATCAGAGCAGTCGGTTATACCATAGAACATTGGACTCTGATATTTTAATGACAATTGTGTTATGTGTAGTGAGTATGGTTATCAGTTTAGGGAATCTAGTGGTTGTGCGGCGGCCGACGTATCCATACACCAGGACCCTGAATTCTGATTTTTAACTCAGTGCATGAAAACATTGATTTTTTGTGTGGTTTGAAAAGTTTTCATTGTTATATTTTTGAGTCAGCTCACTAGGTATAACTTATTTAAAATGGGGCACTTGTTTCTTTTTAGGATTCCTCCACACAGACAGCTATCTAGGGTTCTAGGTGTAGTAGGCAATGATGGACCATCGAGAGACGAGGCCTCGATGCACATCCCTATTTCAGTAGAGGCTCCAGTAGAGGCACCATCGGTACCATTACTCATTGGGCCACCAATGCCACCAGCCCCAGCTGCATAGGGTGCACGCCACTTGAGCGCATTTCACGAGTTTTATTGCTAGAGGCCACCCAGGTTCAGCGGTGAGACGGACCAACAGGAAGTTGAGGATTGACTAGAGGCCATAGTGAGAGTCTTTCTACTAGAAGGGACATCGGCTGATCTCATGGTGATCCCTGTCGCTAGTCTTCTACATGCAACAGTAGGCAGATAGTGGAGCATGGTGCTCTAGGTGCATGACGTGGTGACACTTCCAGGGAAGACTTTGAGAGCCTATTTCAAGCGGGGTTTGTCCCAGTGACCCTTCATGCTGTGCGAATACAAGAGCATCATCATCTGCCACATGGCATCATGACTATGGATCAGTACTTGGTAAAGTTTATCGGCATCTCATGCTACTCCACAGATATGGTGCGGGACCCATTCATCAGTGCCTGGACCTTCGAGTAGGGACTCATAAAGGTGATCAGGGCTTCGATGATTTCTCTCAGCATCTTGATGCAGGTGGGGGTGTTAGAGTGGAACCTCATAGTAGAGAGTTTTCTTACTGAGTAGTCACTAGCAGCGAGACACACCACCGGGAATCACATACCAGAGTCTTCTACAGCTGGTTGTAGACATATTTCACAGAGGTCTAAGAAGACCAGACATATAGGTGGATGGCCATAGGATTCATGGTCGGTTGAGTGGGGCACTGTAGACAGAGACAGTAATGTAAGGAGTAGGCAGTGTTACACATGCGGAGGGCTGGGTCACATGGCTCATGACTATCCGACCCGCCGAATAAAAGATCGACAGATGTTTGAAGTACCACCCTAGTAGAGATAGAGGTTTGACCGTGAAGGTTCGTAGGGAGAAGGTAGACGTGGCAGAAGAGCTGGCTGTGTAGCTAGCGGTGGGAGAAGATTCGAGATGTAACTGCCACCACCACCAGGTGGACAACCCCGACCATAGGAAGCATGTGGACAGGGCTGAGATCAGCTCTAGGCAGCTGAGGCCTACGACCATGGTGCTCCAGAGATGATACGAGGTACGATCTGTGTCTACTCCACCTTAGCTGTAGTACGTATAGACATAGGTTTCATTCATTCTTTTATTTCAACTCCCCTCATTCAGAGATCAGATATTTCGATGGGTTTGTTGGCTTGATCTTTATGGAATGAGACTTTTACCGGAGCCGATTTGATGATTACGCACTGGTGCAGGCAGTGTGACCTTACTCTAGGAGGAAAGATCATTGGTTGGGATCTCCCACTATCAGCTTCGAGGCCTTAAAACATCTTATTTGGTATGGACTGTTTATCTACAGTCTTTACACAGATTGACTATATTAGGAACAAAGTGTGGTGTATCCATGAGAATGGGACTAGGTTTACCTTCACTAACAAGAAGGGAGCCTTTGTAGCACATTATGGGCTTAACCAGAGGAGAGTGCAGCCGCTCACTCATCAGTTGGCTAACCATACCCACAAAGCGGTTGATGTGGAGAGTCTGAGCTATCCTATAATGGTGGATCAGTACTCGGATGTCATCCTAGATGATGTTTCGGGTCTACCTCCACACAGAGAGGTGGACTTTTACAACGACTTGTACCCTAGGACGACACTGATATCTACACTAGTTTATCAGAAGGATCTTGTAGAACTTCATGAGCTGCGGCTACATCCAGAGGACTTATAGGGGAAAGGGGTTCATTCGGCCCAATATTTCTCCTTGGGCAGCCCTGATTTTGTTCAGCAAGAAGTCGGATGGGAGCTTGAGACATTTTGTAGACTATTGGCACCTGAACCGGGTGATCATGAAGAAAAAGAAACCACTACTGAGGATTGATAACCTCTTGGATCAACTGAAAAGAGCACGGTGGTTTTCTAAGATGGAACTCAGATCAATCTATCACCCGCTCAGAGTAAAAGACGAGGATGTGCAGAAGACGACTTTAAGATGATGGTATGACCATTATGTGTTTTTGGGCATGCTGTTCAGTGTGACCAACGCTCTAGAAGTGTTCATGGGACTGATGAACAGGATATTTCTGCAATATCTTGATCTCTGTGTGGTGGAATTTATTGAGGATATTATGATCTACTTGGCTAGTAAGGATGAGCATTACTATCATTTGAAGATAGTTCTAGATGCACTCCAAGAGCATCATATTTATGGTAAGATCTTGAAGTGCCTGTTAAGAATCTGATAGGTTCACTTTCTAGGACATGTCATCTTGGAGGTGGTAGTTTCGGTGGATCCAGAGATGATTGAGGTGGTACTTTCTTGGGAGCCACCCAGGAGTGTGATGGAGGTACAGAGTTTTTTGGGTTTGGCCAGATACTACCGGAGATTTGTGCTAGATTTCACCAAAGTTTTAGCACCATTATCAGCATTGAAGAAGAAGAGGCAACCCTTTGTGTGGTCAGAGAGATTCCAGTAGAGGTTTCAGGAGATGTGGAAGTGGATGACTAGTGCCCCCATCTATATTCTACTGGAGGACGACGTTTGGTATGTAGTCTACTGCGATGAATCATAGACCGAGCTCGGATGTGTCCAGATGCAGGAGCATGCAGGTATCACATATTGTTCTCAACAGATGAGACAAAATGAGCATAACTATGCTACCCATTACCTGGAGTTAGCTGTAGTGGTATTATATTTGAAGATATGGAGACATTACATGACGAGACAATGTATTATAGTCTACTCGGATCACTAGAGTCTCAGGTAAATCTTCTCTTGGAAGGACCTAAACCCGAGACAACAGTATTGTCTTGAGTTCTTCTAGGACTATGACTTCGAGATTGTCAATTCTCTTGGGAAGGGGAATGTTGTAGCAGATGCATTATGTCCATGATCTAGAATACAGCTACTAGGTGAGGCGGCATAGAAACATGCCACTTTCTAGATATCCTTTATGGAACAGGATGAAGTAGTTTTTTTCAGTCCTTTACAGTCACTCCACCACTTCATCAGTGTTTGAGGGAGGTGAAGCATGGGGACACTAACTGTGAGGCTTGATGTGCTAATATATCCATAAGACAGGAACCTGATGAATTTTTGGATGTTGGGGAGCACGTCAGTCTTTTCAGAGGACGTACCATTGCACCAGTGTCACTTTAGGGGGAAGTGTTGAGGGAATTTCACAAATCTCGTCTAGTGGTACATCCAGAAGTGGAGAGGATGTACCGAGATCTCTGATGACAACATTGGTGTCCAGAAATGAAGAAAGAAATAACAGAGTTTGTTTCTCGGTGTCTCACATGACAGTAAGTGAAGGCGGAGAATCAGGTACCTGAAGGCTTAGTTAGGCCTTTGGAGGTCCCATAGTGGAAGTGGTATGGGATATCCATGGACTTCGTGATAGGACCTCCACATACATATAGGGTTCATGAATCTATGTGGGTGATTTTTGACAGACTCACTAAGTTAGAAAACATAATAACAATCATATAAGAGGGTTCAGTAGAGAACTTGGAACACCTCTATGTGTCGGAGATTGTGTTGTTACATGGAGTACCCTCGACGATTTTCTGTGATCGTGATTCACGTTTCACTTCCCAGCTATGAAAAGGGTTTCGAGAAGCATTCGGGATGCAACTTCATTTGAGAACATCCTTCCATCCTCAGACGGATGGCAAGACTGAGCTGATAATTCAGACACACAAGGAAATGTTGCGTGCATGCGTCCTTGACTTCGGTTGTCATTGGGATGATCACTTTACCTTGGCGGAGTTTTCATAGAATAATAGCTACCACTGCACCATTAGGATGACACCTTTCGAGGTGTCGTATGGCCGACCATGCAGATTGCCTTTGTGCAGGACTAAACAAGGGGAGTCAGTAATTGTGGGAATAAATAATGTACTAGATACCACAGAGAAGGTTCAGATCATCCAGGAGCGGATGAAGACTTCACAGAGAATGAATAAGTTGGAGAGATTTGTGACCATGTCATTCTACGTGTCTCACCCTGACACCCTTTGCAGAGATTTTTCTAGGGCAACAAGTTATCTCCAAGGTTCAACAGACCTTTTCAGGACCTCAGCAGAGTTGGTGTGGTGGATTACTGCTTAGCACTACCACCTCATTTGCACCGAGTGGTCGACATTTTCCATGTATCCAAGTTGAGGAGATATATACATGACACATCCCTTGTCATTGACCAAGGAATTCCAAACAATGACGATGGGGAGATATTTATAGAGGTTCTAGTTGAGATTGAAGATTGATAAGAGAGCGTTCTTCATGGGGGATCGATACCTTTGTTGTGTGTAGGTTGGTAGCACCATAACCTCTAGGATAGCACATGGGGGTGGGAGGCTCAGAAACGTGCTTAGTACCCCCACTTGTTCCTTTAGATTGATTTGTGGCTTATGAGGATGCAAATCCATAAGGTGGGGAGAATGTAAAGATATAGACTTTTCCATTTAATTATTTCTT
This sequence comes from Viscum album, assembly GCA_963277665.1. Classification (NCBI taxonomy): domain Eukaryota; kingdom Viridiplantae; phylum Streptophyta; class Magnoliopsida; order Santalales; family Viscaceae; genus Viscum; species Viscum album. The sequence goes on from OY728156.1 coordinate 625,381,171, forward strand.
TAATTATGTGGGAATATTATGAGTCCTTGAAAATTGACCACGTGTGATTCTGAGGGCCGGTGTTCCTAGAATAAATTTCTGAACTTTTTTTTGATACGTTCACTAAATGTACGAGTGGGTTTTTGTAAACATAGAACTAGTTCTCAAAATTTAAATACGAGGGAATCATTGATTTCACTGCTCCAATATTATCTTAACAAGCCTTTCTCCTTGACCGTAGTAGGACAAAGGTGAATGTTAGTTTGCATGTTTTTCATGGAAATAAAATTAAAATAATGAACACCTTTATATTTTATTTTGAACCTCCCAATTGAATGTTTAGTTTTGGGGACCACCTGAACTAGAAAACCCCCATTTTGTATGTTTAATGGTGGGGACCACCCGACTCATGAACTCCCTCTTTAATAAGAGAGGTGAATTTTGGTTTCCTATAAATTAATTATTCCAACACCATCATTATTAATGCCCAACTCTATTTTAAATTAATAAAACAATATTTAATATGGTGGTGATTTATTTTTTATTGAATTGAGGGTAAAGTGTTGGCATAGTGGAGATATTTTGGAGGTTCATTACCTTCCAATGAAGAACACCTCTCCAATGAAGAACGCCTCTCCAATGATGAATGAGGAACCAAACCTGAGCCTGGATTGGAAGCACCTTACATCGAAAATGAACGTTGATGTTATCTAATGACTTCTACTTCTTTCCTGTGAAATCCTCTAATGAAAAAAAAGGTAGGGTTTGTTTTTTTTATACCCCTTTACCCATTCTTGACATTCTTCTTGATTCAAGAAATAATAAGTCACTTGCTACCACTCTAACGTGGAGGGTACGAGAGAAAAAAACATTGCCCGACCTCTCCGCAATCCTTGTTGGGTTTTTTTGTGTTCTTTATGATTGAGGAGGATGACGACCGGTGCTGGCGATTTTCATCGGTGGGACACAAGAGCGGCGGCAGACACCATGGTTCGATGTGATGTCGGTGTTGGCGCAATCGCGCCACGGGAGAAGAACTGCGGCCCGTCAGCTGCAGTAGAGCAAGGGCATCAGCCGATACACTAGTTGCTGACACTAAGGGGATGTCAGAGTGTGTTCATGCTTCCCGGTGTGCATGAGTCGCGACCTTGTGTCGAGACGGTGAGAGGTGGGTGGCAAGCTCACTATCAACTGCTGGGGAACGCACGACACATGACTACGCTGCGCAAAGGAGGGGGTGGGCCAGCCAACCAGTCACGATGGGCTACCGCACCGCGAGCCACCACACCACCATGGGCCGCCACACTGAGGGTCGCCGCACCTCGTGTCTCCCCACCACCACATGGTGCCCAACCGGAGGCTCCCTGTAGTGGGCCGCCACACCATGGGCTAACACACTGTGAGATGCCGCACCGCAGGCCGGGACGAGTCGGCGGGCTGGGCTAGACCCAGCAGGCCGAGTCAGACCTAGGGCCAGACCCGAGTTATGCTGAGTTGACACGAACCGGGTCGAGTCGGACCTGGTCTGACCGGACCCAGACCAACGTCAACCCTTTTTGTTTTTTTGGCCATATCTTATGTTATGCGTGTCTATTTGACGAACCGTCTACTGTGATAGAAAACCTGTATTGGGATGCTACATTTTGTATACCCCACTTGGGTTTTCAATAATGTTTTGGTATGGCTGGGTTGGATCGAAACCAAATCCCACTGGGCCCTCGGGGCTAAAAGGCTAATAACTTATAGACTAGACATTTGATAGATGCTCCATCTATTGTATTTAGACCCCTTTCTCATGGTGTTCCTTTGGGATAATTATTCATGGGAATTTGTGGCTATTAGAGTATCAACATGTGGCTTTGGGAGAAGACCTTCCAAGAATAAAGAGAGCTTAGTGCGAGAACCCTGTAGCTAGTTGTAATATGAGAAAGAGATCATATATGGGTCCGCACCATGGGATCCTTTTTGGGTATGTGTTTGAGATTATCCCTGGGATCCGCTCTACGAATCCATGTGGGACTACTCAAGGATCATACAAGGGTCTGATGTATTAGGATCCAATGTGGGTCTGATTAATTAGGATCCTATGTGAGTCTGAGGATTTAGGATCCTATATGGTCTGCCTCTTAATAGAGTAAGATGATTTACTAGTTACATCTAATCATATTTACTACTGTACCTATGTTATACATGGTGTGAGTAGAGGCTTCACATGAGTGGAAATCTTTTGTGTGGCGTTCCATTGTGTTAAATACCTTCATGGTGATACCTTGGAGGTGTTCATCAGTGTGGCGTACTAGTGTGGTACATACCTTTGTGGTGATGCCTTTGTGGTATCCTTGTGTGAGGTGTTACCATTGTGGTCTTACCTTCGTTGTATTATCTACTTCGTGGAATAGTTGTACTTTGGATAAGGATTTGGGACTTGGGATTCATCATGAATGCGATCATTAATATTTGATAACACAGGTATATTTATGGGAATACACCTAAGTATGGTTGTAAATGGTTTACATGCTTTGTGGTTTATCCTTTGTAGATTTTTTGAGACCATGAGGGTCTTAGGGTTTTTACTGAGTATCATAATACTCAACCCTACAAAGGTTATGCCCATGTATGGTGCAGACGATGTTAAATGTTGGATTCAGATGAGGGTACTAGGACTATAGGAAGCTCAGAGGTGGACCTTAGAAGAGGCATACTATAGAGACGACTATTCAAGAGTTGTACCTACCGTTCAGGTAGGATCCTTGGCGTGTGTTCACCGGAGCTGTTTAGATTACTTGTACATTCCATTTTTCTTGTACTTTCCAGTTGGCCTTATTTTCTGGCCCCTTTTACTTATAGTACACACTCCTTTCACTATTCAGTTTACTCATGTTTGTATCTTATTGTGTGCTTGGATGCAAGAGTTTACATTTTATAAAGGAAATGACTACCCAGATTTAGTGAATACGTATTCGGTGCTCGTCACTAGCCCTTGGCATATGGAAGGCAGTCTTGGGGTAGTCACAACATGGGCCTTAGGGGACGGGTCATGAAAATGCACTCATATGACATACTATATACATAGTATGTGTCCAAATTTGAAGGCATGTATGAAAGATTTAATTCCACATGAAACAAAAAAATTATTTAACATCTAAAATAATGTGGAAATCATTTGTATAAAATTACCCAAATGATTTATGTGTTTCAAAATTCATTTGGAATTAATCAAGAATTTAATATTATATATAAAATTTTGGCTGGTGTTAACGATCAACTTAATGACTGATAAATCTCATGTAAGTGAGGTTTAATGGAATAATTAATTATATATAGTATTTCAGCTTAAACAGGTGAAGTACACTGGATGTGAAAGGCAATCACACAATGTGTACTTATTTTCAGTGGATATCAACAATCCATACCATGGGAATCAGCAGGTTATTATTATAGAAATTAATAAAATATATAGTGTGTATAAATGACACATGGTGTTTTGTAAAACATTCGTGGTTAAAAGTTTTTACGTGTCATATATAACATACATGTGGTGTATTAGTTACATGATTCCCTTTTAACCCCAATTTTTCACCCTAAATGTATAGAGAATATATGATGTGTAGTCAATCTACATGACATACACTCTTGAAACAATGTATTCCAATATTTCTAGTATACCCAATGTATGATGTCCCATCATCAAATGATTACTCACACATAACAATCAATATACTATATCCCCCAACAAATAATGTTATCTGAATGTATAAATAGTGATATGAAAATTTTCAAAAAATAAAAATGTTCTAATCATTGTAGGGAACTGGTATTCCCTTTTAGTGGTATTGATTCTCTAGGAATGTGCTATATAAATTCATGAATAAAAATTAACACTATATAATAAGACGGTTAATTAAATAAACATATTTGATTATACATTTAATTTAATATTAACATATTTTTATAGAAAACCAACTCCATGGAATTATTGGTCATTTACTTGTATGAAACTTCTTGACATTACTTATTGAGATAATATTTTAATTAATCCATATTTCTTGTTTTTTTTAATTTCACAGTTAAAAATGTGATCATTGGTTTATCAAAGATAAAATCTTATGATAAATAACAATGTTAAAAGTAAATGAATCATTTTATTCAATAATCCCAAATCTATATGATTTTGAATACTCTACATATTCAATAAATATTCTATCAATTCATCATTTAATAACCTTTTCTATTTTATGTTCAGGTACTTTTATAATTGCTTGAGATCCCAAAAACAATAAATAATTATGTTTTGGTATCCCATGATTATATAATTTATATAGAGTCCAAGAAATCTCTTTTTTGGGACCCTAGTTTTGGATATGAAACGTATTTAACAATTAATCTCCCCGAAATCCTCTCAAGAGACCTGAAATAGGCATCTTGAAAACAATGATTTCTATAAATATTATATTCATTCTATTACTTAAATTTTTTTATTTATTTCTATATAGATTTTTCACATAAATTATAATCCATTGGGATTCAAACAATGAAGGAATATAATATTCTCCTCAACTACAAAAACAATGGAATTCATTTGAATACCCATGTTCATTTCTTACCTCATGTTAATAGATACTAAATTTGACTATAACATAATATTTATCATGAAATATGTAAACTAGAAAATATATTTAATAATTATTAATAAATGTTTGAATGTAATTTTCATTACCTTTGGTGTGTGTATTATGAAAATTTCACACAACACTACATAGATGTTAAAATAAGTTTTCTTTTCTGTTATGTAGTTTCAAATGGTTTCCTTACTATTTCAGTTTTCATAAAATTCATCCATTTATGATCATTTATATCCATACACGGTAATAATTAAAATCCATACATATCATTCATATTCTAATAATTTTTATGGCCGAAATTATTATTTAATAAATTGAATGAATCTAAGAAAGAGATAATAAAAAAAGATATTTTTTCAATCAATAATCAATCATACAAGTGAATTTATCCCATAATTACCCCACCTATAGAAAATAACTCTGTAATGTTTCTAAAACACCAGATGAAACCCATTATTGTTTAACTAGATCCCCAATAAAATTCTCCTATGATCTCAAACCAAATACAAGATATTATTTAGTAGAGGATATATCTTAATGTAAAATATAGATGAATCACACAATTATAATAATTTCTTATTCTTGTATATTTAACCCTTTAGTGTAATGTTTCATTTTTATTTATTCTATCCTCTTGAAGGTGTATTTTTTATTACACACATATCTTGCAGCTCAACAATAAGTACACTAAGAATATAAATTGTAAATCAAATTTACATAATAGATCATGGTCAATATTTTATCCACCAATGTTTTTTCATTATTTCCACTTATGGAGATAAAAATTTATTGGATGTGTCCAAGATTTTCATACTTGAATAATGTTCATTTCTAGGTCATCAAAAATACCTTAACTTTTGAAGAATGATTTTTATTTTTCCGCAATTATCAATAATATGATCCCACTGCATACACCTCAAGAAAAATATATTTATCATACATAGATTTTTTTACCACATCATTCATTTTATAGACCACCTTGGTTTATGAGAGTTGAGTAACTAACTAAGGGATATATATTCTTTCTCAAGTTTTAGAGAACCATTAATGTTATTCCATGAATATGTGATATCTATAATGGTTGTTATAATGAAATATAATCCATGTTTATCTTAGGATAATTTATATTTTTTAAGACATGTTTCAATTCATTGAACTACTCTATGATAGATTTATAACATACTAATTTTTAGTAAATGAAAATACTTATTTGTAATTTCTTGCTTGTCACATCAATAGTGATGTATATTTTTTCAAAATCATCATAAATAACTATTTTCAACCGAAGGTGTTTGTAATTTCAAATAAATCATTATCGAAGGCATTATAAATATGTCCTCAACATTTGAGATAATCTCTTACCAATTTCTTTCCTCATGCTACAATCTTGGAATATATCACCTTTATATGTGGTGTGATTTAGAGTATAAGGAATATAAACCACTCGGAGTGTTTCACGAATAAGGTATGTCAACTTTTACGACCTCTTAAAATTGATATCTTCTTATTTCCCAACATTAATCACATTTTTGACTATTACCAAATCCATGTTAAAGAAATTATACTCTTAATATCATGTTAAATATGGGTGGGAATTGATATAGAAATAGTTGGATGTATATGTATGGAGCCTACCATGACATATTATAAATTTTATCATCTATAGTGTAGATTCCCACAACAAAATATGTTCAAAAAGTGTTGTTTGCGGATCCTCTTTAGGATACAATGTTAGACCCTTACTCTACACTTGAACATAATAAAGATTAAACATTGAAGAAGCTATGATTTTTTGTAGTGAAAGGTATTTGTTATTGCACACCAATTAGATAATCCATTTCATAAATCCTATTTCATATAAATTATAGTACAACTTCATATAAAATATTATATCTTATAATAGGGAAGAATACTTATTTTGGAGGGAATTATCATATGTGGATTAATTATGTTCCTACATAACACCAAATCAAATAATTATCCACGATTTCACCAACTAGTGAATAGATATGTTTGATATATTATGGATGATATGATCAATGATATTTATCATAACCATTCTTGTCTCCGGGTTAGTACACTAGAACAATCTGACTAACTTAGCCACACACAAAAAATAACTCAATACACCCTACACATACATAACATTTAGTGTAAAAAGTGTCCCATAAAATCAACACATTACATGATCTCACAAACATTCATGTAGATGGTGTGGTGATTGATCCCCCATAGGATTTTTCTTCAAACTATTATCATTAAAATAATGTTAAAAGTTATCTTATTTATAAATAATAACCCATCTAATACACTTTTCTATGTGGGAATAAAAAATAATCCCCTTTCCAAAAAACTAATATAAGAAAATTATGTATTTTTTAAATCAATTAATTTAAACATTTCCTATTATTTTGAAATATTTAAAAACACATTCTGAATATCTAGAATCATAATCACTTGTAAAGAACTTGGATAAATTAAGGTATCAATTAATTTGAACATATATATAGTAGAGAAAAAGAAAATATAAAGAGATAAATGGATAGAAACATTCATAGATATGTATCTCTTATTATAAAATAGATTCATCATACATCAATATATTCTATTTTTATTGAATTATATTTAATCATATATATAATAAAATCCATGTGTCTATTATCTTTTCTATTATATTTAAGATCAAAATTAATAATATCTATTGATAATTCCATATTCTTTATCTAGATTAGTGAACTAATAAGTGTTCTCATTTTTTGACAATTTTTTTATTTCATTGGTTCATTAAGATTTTTAAATTCACTAACCATTTATTATAGAAACCAAACAATATTTTCCATTTATTTAATATTCTTACGGTGTTTCCTTCAAATATATGATATAATTTCCAAAATTTATCTTATATATTTACAGTAATCACAAGTTAATTTTTTGTCCCATTACTGATATATTTATGAGAAGGACATTAATCCCTTTTATGAAGAATATAATCACATTAAATTCCTTCAAAATATGATTATTTTTAGATACTCCAAATTATAGTTTGATCAAACAATGCTTAATGCAGTTAATCCATCATGCCTGAACATCCACAAATAAATTTTTTGGATACAATTATGCCTTGATTTTCCATGATATGTATTATTGTATTCCCTATAAAACGTTTACGGAACATCAAAACATATAGAAACAAAATGAAATTTTATGGTCCATAGTGGTAGATATGAAAAATTATTAACAACCCATTCTATTTATTTACGTGTACCTTCTAAATAAATATACTCTATATTGATTAAGGATTTTTATACATGTTTTAATGCTTGAAACATAATAGATCACTCCACAACCAAGGGAAAAAACCCCATCCAATTATTGAAGAGTTATCCTCTTGGATAATTATCATGATTACATTAGAAAATGAATCTAACTCCATTGGTTTTCAATATATATATATATATATATTACTATATTTTACCCATAAAATAATCTTGTATTGTATTAGCAATATCATATTATTCATAACATGGATTAATTTTATTCATTATCAACATTCCAATAAAACATGTAATATGTGGTATTTTTCTTGTTATGGAATACAATATATTCCTATTAACCCTTGTGTATTCTAATTTAGAAAAAAACTACCAGGATTTGTTAGTATCATGTTCCTAGAACCAAATGGAGTACAAAACGATGATAAATCAAATTTTACTACTCTGTTTTGGACCTTATCAATATAATGAGATTGAGTAAACATGATAATTTTCTTATTCCTAAAAATTCCAAAAATTACAGTATCCATAAAAATTTATTTCTTATCAATGTCTCTATATAAAATATTCTTAACCACATTTTCATGTTTTACATTAGTTCAAAAAGATATCATATATTAAACTTATAAAAAAATAACCATAACATGGTTATTTTGGATACTACTATAAATAATTTTCCATCATGGTTAAATACAACTCTATATGATAAAATTACATCATAAAATATATCATGCTTTGATTCTGGATCTTATTTTGTACCATATATAGACCACACAAATTTTCCAATTATATTATTTTTTGTATTTATATGAATGATTATAATTCTTCCATTTATATTTCATTATATAATTCCCCATTTATGAATGATAATTCAATATGATTTTGTGATATTTAAAATTATATATATAGTGTAAATTAATAATTATTCAAATTTAATCATTACTTATCATGGGAATATATCTATCAAAACAGTTAATGCATTTCCTCTCAATAAATCTCTAAACAAAAAATCTAGAATTATATTTTCCAACTATACCATTATCATTTTTTTCTACTAAATACCATCTAAGATCCTACAGGTTATGACACTAGAGGACTAGAAAATAATATATGGGTACTGATTCTAGTTAGAGAATTTATTTCATTAATTATAGCTTCCATCCAATGAGAGTCATTATAGGATGACATATAATCTTTGACTATTATTGGATAAAACTCTATATTATGAAAAAATGATGAATGGGTAACAATATTATAATTAGTTCCTTCTAAAAAGTACATGTAGAAATAAAATCCCTATTAATTTGTTAACTGATGTTTTATAATTTTAAAAACCATCGAAATCATAACTCTTAGAGATTATATTTTATTTGAGAAATAATTATTTATTTATATTTTATTAGGTAAATATGTAAACTTAGGTTGAGTAAATATAACATAGCATCATTCAATAAATATATTAATAACCACTAAATCAATTTATTGGACAAAAATGAATACATATGTATTTAATTTATCCACATATCAAATAAATATGCAATCAATACCACTTTTACACCACATATCTCTTTTTATCTCAGGCACACATATAATTGTGTAACAAATCCAAAGCCATAAATAATTGCAGTTTAGAATCCTATGCTTCCCTAATTAATATGAAATTATAGACTTCCCTTTTATAAAATTACATAAAATATAACTTGTATTTAACAATCCCACCCCCAAAATCTACTCAATAAGACTTATATAGTCATTATTGAATTAACCATTTCTATTAATATTCTACTCTTTCACTGAAATACACTATTGTTTTGATATTTAATAGATTTTATTACAATAGTCATTACTCCAAGGGATTCCAACTGTTATGATCTATAATATTATCACTTCCATCGAATTTGAGGAATTTAATTTTTGTCATAAATGGTTGTCAACAACATTTTAAAAGATAACAATTTAAATATAACTTCTTATTTTGAATATATATTATACATATGAAAATAATTATATAATAATCATTAAAAGATAAAAATTAATTTGTATTATATATCGAGGTATGTTCATGAAAATTACATATATCTCTATATAATAATTATAACAACTTGATTTTCCTTTTTATAGATATAAATATTTCCATAACTATTTTTGGTTTTTTGAACATTATAATTTTATGATTATTTATATATATTCTATGTAGTAATAACATATATTTTGATGTCATAAATTTTATTATAATTTATCTGAACATAATTATATTACCATAAAAAGAAATATTATAGCTGGTAATTTGGATAAATATTTATATTTAACATAAATAATACCCCATAGAAGTGAATATTTTCAATAAATATACCAACCATAGACAACAGAAAGTCTTTTTTTTCTTATAAATTATCTTAAACTCACTCATATTTAACATGAATTATGAAAGTAAATTATCATGAACATTGGGAACATACCAAACATCATAAAATTTGGGTATCTTTCTTGAGGTAAATTCAATTTCAACTACACCCTTCTATGGTATGTTTACTCTAATAGGGTCCCCTATATAAAGACACATAACATAATTTATTGATTTAGTCCTCTTGAATTACTATTGTTTTTATTTCAAAATATCTTGTAGCACTAATATATATTCAACATAAAGATCCATCCTTTAAAAAATTATTTTATAAGATCATATATGCAATTTTATCATTTAAAATGTGTTTTATATCATTATGTATTGATTGAAGATACCTTGTTTTAAGTGTCCTATATTTTTGTAGATGTAACATGTGCAATTATTTTCCATGAATAGTACACTTATTTTTCAAGGGATAATTGTTTTCTAATACCATTTTAGGATTAGGATATACCCACTCTCTCTACGATAAGGACCATAGATTTATCATCCTTATGTTTATTTTCCTACTTATGCAATTAAATATTCCTCTAGAATTTTTAGGTATTTGAGTAATGGATTGTGAGAAATATCTTCTTTCTTGGGTTTTATATAATTATTCCCATTGTTCCAATAATGGGGGGCGGGGTAATTTTGTTATCATAGATGTGACAAAAATGGAATCATCCATAAACTTCTTGTTTCAATTTAGTTTTTTAAGATGTATTTAATTTCATAAATTTTCTCTATCACATATCCACTATATACAATTTTCTATGGGAAACAAATTCCATTCTAGATATATATTACTTCTCGTGTCCTTGGTGATTTATTTTTCTTTAAAAACATCCAATATTTTATATCTTTTTGATAAGTTTTGGAATGTGTCAAAGAGTCCATCAAATAGTGTCTTTAGTACGTATCCTGATCATAAGAGATAATTGTTTTATATTCATCCCACATTTTGTAAAAATGGAGTGTCTCCTATTTCAATATTGTGGGATTTTATGTTGAGAGCCCAAACACAATATTAAGCATTGAAAGAAGAAATTAAATCCTCTTTTTCAACTTTTCAAAAGTGACTACCATCGAATTGCTCCATGTTCATGACATTATTAATCATTTATATATTCATGATGATGAACATCAACTCAATAAATTATTATAAATTTTAGTGGGAAGTGATATGGACTATCTTGGATTGTAGTAAATAAAGCCAAATGATTCACGTTACGTTATTACACTACATTATAGTAGATATGATCCCACAAGATTGAAAGTATTGTGGGTTGAATGTGAATCTCTATTACAATACAATAAAGTCTCATTAATCTATAATATTACTTATTATAGGTTAATCCTTATGGATACATTAGAAATAAGAAGCTATGAATGATCTTTCCACCTGTTCACCAACAAAGTGCCTTAAATTCTTGATAAAGAATTTATAGAACATAAAATACTCTAGTGGGATTTGAGTTATTGGAGAGTGATATAATTGAATACAGTTTCCTTTCTAGGGATTACGTTTATTGGAAATGGAATACCTCTTAAGATAATATATCCCACCCCTTGGATGTGGGTTGGCACCAATTTCTAAAAGGCATATCTTAATTAGAATTTTCACTTCATTCAGATCAAACCACATAAATTATTCAGTTCAGATAACACCAAATAGTAAATGGGAATGTCCATTGGATGATGTGTGATATGATCAACAATCTAGATTACCCCCATTCGGTGAGATGGGTCTGCCCATTGGATGCACTAGTTCAGGCATGGTCTCAAACTAGTGTGACCAATTGATTCATAGGAAACATGAAGGCACATCAAACCACGTTACACTAAACAACAAAACATTTCCTTAGAGAAATACATTATGGGATCATGCATGTGGACATAGAACCACCCCCAATAGGATATTTTATGAAAACTTAATCATATTAATTTCTTAAAAAAGCATTCACCATTATAAACGAGAACCCACTCAAACCCACCTAACAATTTGTGACTCCAAATGTTTTTCCATTTTAAATATAATTTTTATTTTTTTAAAATACTTATAAATCCCTAAAAATAATACATAGGGTATTTTTTATCATGTATGCATTGTCAAACCCATGTGATATAAAATATTTTTCAAAAAATACCACTTTTTTAAATTATTTTTATTATCTATTTTAGTATTATTAAAATAATTGGTATGTACTGACATAAAGTTTTTTATACAAAATATATATTCATTATTAATGAATAATTAATACATATATTAAATATCACTATGTTAAATTTATGTACCATCATTTATTTTTACCAATATATGTATGTGGTTATTAATGATAAATACCAATATATATATATATATATCCAACCATTCAAAAAATTACATTTTCATATTAATACTATTAGTTTTTTACCAACAAATCAATATGTTATTATTAAAAAATGTAAATAATTTTTTCTATGATTTAGTTTATTAATTTAAAAAATAAAAATACCTTCAATACTCTCAGATCGTCCAAATTCCTCCCTACTCCCCACATATGTATTACATTCATCCCCGCATAATTTATTTAACCTAAATTCAAAGATCAAATTCATCATCATAGCCCACACCTTCACCCACAACACCTAAGATTCCCTACCATCACCTAAAATTCATTCTTCTAGCACTCACATTCTTTTTCCCAAATTATATTTAAAATATTTGGTTCTATATGGATCATGGATATAAAAACACTTGTCAATCAATTAGCTGATTAATTATCCTCTTCACATTCAATTTATTTTTGGTTGTTTTTACCTTTTTTGTGATTTTATATTATTAATTGACAACTTATCTATAACCAATGTAGTTATTTAATACAGGAATCCATGAATATATATATAAATTCACCTTGTATACTTTTCTATTTTATTCTCGTATTGTAGAAATACAGTGTCAAACTCGAACATGCGTGTAGGGAAATCATTTGATTAATAACATACCCCTATTAATCAAATTGTAAATATAGATGTCCTTGATTATAGTTTGTTTTATATGAATTATGTCATAATGATTTTGTTTAGTTTAGTTTTAATTAATTTTTTTATGTGATGACATTTGATTGTATCATTCTTTATTATGAAATTTTTTGTATCAAAATGTTTTTATGAAACTATAATTATTTTATTTGGTTATTATATTAATTTTAAGAGTATTATCCTTGATTTTTGGTTACATTTCATTACATTAAGTGATAAAATAATAGATTCAGTTTTATTGGGTAGTGTGGAGTCAAACTTTATATATTGAAGACAATCTCAATTTTTTATGACAGTGATCATCTTTAAGGTACATTGTTTATTATTGTTTATTAATACACTATATATTCTAATTTAATCCTTGGGGTTTTTATATTATAATTTAAAATATATTTTTCTCTTCTAAATACTCTTGATGTGTTGAAAAATAAGTGTTATGGGGTTTAGATAGATTAATTCTATTGAAATGATTACTTATAATAATTTTTATATTAAAATTATTCTAAATTATTTGATAATTTATAATTTATATTATTTCATGTAATGGATATTCTAATTTATTTTCATGCCTAATTTTTATACAAATATTCAAACTCTGATTTTTTAAACTAATTATATAATCATACATTAAAAATTACTCTATTAGAATAAAATATTATAATTTTTAGATATACAATGATTTTTCATATTTAAGACACTATAAGAAACATTAGATGCTATTTATTTTAATTATTGTGGTCAAGAAGATTTATCCACTTCCATGTTGTCTTAATATTTTAGAATGATTTTTTGTGATGCCTGATTTAATCTCATGATTGATTTTGAAGACTGGTTTTTTAGAATGAATTTTTTGACACCTAATTTAATTTCATGAATTATTTTGAAGAGTATTTTTTCTTGTAATTTATATAGTTATAGTCAATAAATTTTGATAGTATTCATTGTTATATAGCCATGCATTGATTTAAGAAATAAATAATCAATTCATATAAATATCCACTTCTAAGATTATAATTTAATGTAATATTAGAACGTATTTTAAAATTTTTGAGGGTAAATGTCATGTTCAAGGTATGCAATTTCATATTTTAAGGAACAAATTTTGTGAGGTCATGAGTTTTAGTTATCATAAAATATCATAGGGATGGAATAACTATTGTAGTTTATTAATTCAAAAACTACTTAACACCAAATACCCACATTCCACTTTATTAATAGTTCAAACAATTCATTATTATTCTTGAACACATCTGAGAAATTGGTTAGCAATTAAAACTCTTTAAAAAATAATAACTCTGTGAAAGGTTAATAAAACATATTTAGATTTTTTAATCATTTTATATCAACATAATTTAATTGTTTTATTTTTTTAGGATGATTATTTATGGATGTGTTTTCTCTCTTATTTTCACAATTGATAAAATTTGAATCTCATGTTTTTCAAATAATTGTGTTTATTCATCCATTTTCCAAATAGATGTTTTTATGAAATTTAGTGATTATTGGTTTAATGAATATACTCTGAATTTGATATATTACATTTTACATTAATATTATATGTTTCTCACATTCTACACTAAATTATAATTTAAATTAGTGGTAAATAATTTAATTAAAATTTAAATAAAATAGGTAGAATACTCTTAATGGGGGACTTGTTTAACAAAAAACATAGATTCTCTAAGAATTTATATTTTTAACTATATTATTTTTCATCAATCATGGATTCATATTGTACTCAACTATTAATATATGTAATATCCTCTTGTGAATCACATATTCTGATAATTTCTTCTTTGTACATAGACATTACATTAATATGTCTTTATCTACTTTGATATGAAATTTATTAACTCATTCATAATTTTTAGTTCATCTAAAATTCCTCTCTTTAATTTTTTTCCAATTATTTTATGATCCATATAAGAATATATTTTCAACGAAATTTGAGTTCAACCCATTTATATTTATGTCCATATATATGTTTAGTTTCTACAGTGGAATATATCCCTTTTGGGACACCAGTGTTTCATTTAAGAATATGTAGATTTTATCAGAAATCATATTTCCTATAGAGATAAATTAAAAATATAGTTTATTTTATTTATTGAACCAAATATTTATATATTCAAATGTGTCACTTGATAATGAACATGTATTTAACTAAACTACAATTAAAGGTTACAATGTGAACCCCTTCGAAAATATGAATTAAATTCAATATATCTTTAATTGATTCAATGAATGATGTGATTCCTAAGGAAAGAATTTTTACTTATCAAATGAAAACCTTTTCAAAAAAATTGTAATATATCTACTTCATAATCCATTTCAAGGTAATAAATCATTTAGTTTTCATTCACGTACAAATGAAAATTGTAAATTTTGAGGAATTACTTATAAATTTTACATTATATATATTTGGTTCATTGTGTATCTAGATACATAGTAAA
Source organism: Viscum album (assembly GCA_963277665.1). Classification (NCBI taxonomy): domain Eukaryota; kingdom Viridiplantae; phylum Streptophyta; class Magnoliopsida; order Santalales; family Viscaceae; genus Viscum; species Viscum album. The sequence goes on from OY728156.1 coordinate 625,396,907, forward strand.
TTATTTTTAGTGATTATATATATCTTAATTGGCCTTTTTAGAAAATAATTAATTTTATTAAATTATATATCTACATCATATTTTAGTGATATTCAAATTCAGTAAGCATTAATTGTTTATTTATAATAATATTCTCAACCAATACTAAGTATAATAAATACTAATATATTTCATATAGGATAATGCTTACCATATTTTGAACATGTAGATTGAATACTTCATTGAAGTATAACTTCAATGTGTTTTAACTACAGTTATTGTTATTATTATGTGGGATAAATTATGAAATAATCAGCTCTATTATAGGTTTATTGCTAACTAATCGTATTATTTTTTTCAATGAATCTTTTTCCTTTATCACTTATGATGTCTAATTCTAAAATGTTCCTATATTATTTATGATATTACACTATTATTTAAAAAAAAATTCTGTTATCAGAAATAAACCTTTAAGGAGTTCTGTCTGTATACTAATTATATACTAATATTTTTTTGTATTATTTCTTGCACAAATTATATCATAATGCTATGATTTTAATCTTTTTAAATAAGTGGGTAACAAAGTATTAAAACTAATATATTATTTAAAATTTAATATTAAAAATAATTAACCTAACACTACATTGGTCATGTATTTGGTATCTGACATTTCATTAAACAAATTATGAACCATCTATTGTTCATACGGTTCTTATCAGAAATATATATTATTTTAAATGTGCGGATTATTTATTACATATATTCATTATTAAAATATTAAGATTTAAGTCTAGATTTAGTGTATTAATTTTTTAGACCTAGTTATAACCACTATTTCCATGTATGTTTCAATATGTAATATTGTTATTTGATTTTAAACTTCAATATGATTGTCCTATAATAAATATAATGGAATTAAATAAATATATGATTCAATCAGTTAAATTTCATAGTGAAGAATCATATGACTATTATCCTTATTAACATTAATACATATTATATAGGGAGTAGAAGATATTATCATATATATATTTAGCAAGATATATATTTTTCTAGGCCATCTCTATGTATATTTGATGAATAATATGATTATGGGATTTGTGGATGTTTTTTATTACACATTCTCAAACCCTTATTTAAAAAACAGTTCCCTTCTCGGGGATATTTTATTTCTCCAATGTATACATTTTACCAAACATTAATATTAGAATAATCCTTTTTTGTTAGGAATTTCCACCCACCAAATTTAGTTATACATCACACAAAATCCTAGATATATGTAAATCCATTATTAAATCCAACCCTATTAGTATTGGGCATGTCTACATAGGGTATATTGATAGTATGAAAAATGATCACCTTCTCAAAGTGATTTTACTATCTTAACAAATTAGATTATGATTCTTCTATAATTATTCCATAAGATTTTACTGTTATGTTTATGAAAAGGAAAATTATTAATTGTGAATTGGGAATTCCTAATGGATGTTATTATCTTCATCCTTCATCACCCCCAGCCTCTTTCTTATGCTTTAAATTCCATCAAGTCCTTTATATGATATCCAATTTATAGATAAATGATGTTGGAGATGATGGAATCTTGACAAATTCCATATATAACATATGATATTTCTAGGTATTTAATGATCACATGGATCCTTAACTTTTGTGTACAATCACATTTATTTCGACTTATTTCAGAAACTAATATTGTAAAATTTCATGTTCCACTTATCCTATTAGAATATAATAGCATCATTAATGTTAATATTTTTTTCAACTATGTGACCACATTTGTTTTAGATTTTAATTTTTTTAGTTTTATATTAAATTTTTAGAAACATTTACATACATTCTACAAAACTAATCAAATAAAGAGAGGAATGGTTTTATTTTAGTTAACATTATGTTGAATTATTCACCAAATGTTGACTGGGGGGATTTTTTTTATTCTAAAAACATAGTATCTGGTATCCATTTGGTCTAGAAGAAATATAATTTAAATAATTAAATTTTTTGGATGAATAGTGTTGCAAATGATATTTATATTTTTCTAAACATACCAATGCCATATATTTTTTATTTTCATATTACATCATATTCTTGATGGTTGATCCTAATAGTAAAATAAACATTTATATATATAGTTTAATTAAGAAAAAACATTTGATGACTATATTTGAGATTATGTGACTGGTATTGGTCATTGGTATGAGACAATTTCTCTTGAGAAAAATCTATTTATTGAGACACCAACAGCTTTCATTACCAATGCATATTCAAACAACCATTAGACTGGTAAATTCTATTTATATAATCTTTTATATACATTATTTCAATAAAATTTAATAGATTATAAGTCAACAATTTATTTCATTAACCATGTTATAAAAGAAAACCTATAATTATAGGATTCAAAACTCATTCATAAGATTTCAATTCAAACAGTACCCAGAGAAGAAATTCCATTATTGGATACAAAATATGGTGTTTACTGATCCATTAACGATTTCACAAGTATCCTCCATAGGATACATGTATGAAATTCTCACAAAATAGTGTCAAATATTACTTGATATCACATATATTGTCTCAAAAAAATTGATTAGGTACTCATTCATGTTCCTCGTCTCCTTTTATAATAGAAAGTCATTAATTAATTTAATTAGATTAATATTTGTTGTTGTTGACCCATATAGTTTTATATATGACATCCATGGTGTTTTGAACAAGATATAATGAAATATTTTTGAACTAGTGATGATAAGGTGTTTCATTCCACATACTTTAGAAATTGGGGATTATTTTCTTCATGCTTCCAATGCGAGGATACTATATATGATCATCTCCAATGTTTCCTTGTAATGATTGACTAAAGGAAATTCATCCATGGATCATTATAATAGTGTGAAACACAATATTCATAACCAATTTATAATTGAAAAGTATTATATATGTTAGTTGATTGAATTTTATGTTATGTCTCTTGGGGATTGGATGTGTATTTAAATTATGTTTAAAGATGTTTTTTTAAAATAAATAAATATATTGTTAGAGTATCATATAAGATATTTGTATAATTTTTATACAATATATATTTCTTCATTTTGGTATTATTTTTATAATAATATATCTATTTTATCAATCTCAATAACATTTTGCAATAGTGTTCTGAAAACAAAAAATAGTGACACGGATATATCTATGAGTAAAATGATTTTCCAATAGAAAATTATCATTTACCACCTGATTCACCATTATTGAAAAGTGTTCAAAATTTTGTATTGTATAATTGAAATAAAATGAAATAAATAAAAACTAAATGAATTATTATGTAAAATTAATAATAATAGTAAATTCTATTAATACATGGGTTTGAATAACCTTGACCTTACTGAAAGACTAAAAATTTTATAGGTTTTGGTGTTCAATATACAATATCCTACTATTTTTTATATTTTTTTATATCAAAAAAATATATTAATCATTTAATCACATTATCATTATATAAATTTTTAACTACTCTTAATATAATAGCTTTATTGGTTACATTTGTGGAGTTGCTAAATTCTTTTGCAAGTATAATTTGGTGTTCAGTATAATTACTCAAAAAATAAAGCTTTGGGTGTAAAATGAAGTGGAAGACATGGGGGATGTATGATCCTAGATGTGTCCTTAGGCGATCATATGGTTTTCATCCAGGGAGGATCTATAGTATCTGGTGAACTATTAGAGGGAAGTTAGTACTTCAGGAATAGTATGTGGTAGAAGGGGTGTCTATTTTGAGGTTGTTGTTGGTGGATGGATTGGTTATTGGGATTAATTTAAATTAAGGAAATGTTTGTATGGAAAATTGTGGGAATTTTTTCAATGTTAAAAAGGGGCTACCATGTTAATATGAAAAAGGGGATATAAAATTTATTATTTATAGAAAATAGACAGAATCAAAATTTGTGGCAAGCTGAAGGAGCGAAAATGTGATTGTTGATAAGAGAGGGCTACTGAGGAGAATGTGAAAATATTGTCACAGAAAGAGATAATTTTTAGGGATACCAAGTTTTTGGTATATTGTGAAATGATATTATTAATATGATAGTGTGTGATGCTAGATTAGGAGTTATGAATAATGACATGAAAATAGGTCCATAATGGAGTGACATGTATCAAAATTTATATTGGTTTTGGAGATCACATGGTCTGCCCTGATTATTATGATAAGTGGTATAAAAAATGGTACATTCATAGATGAATTGTAAAAATTCCTTCAGGTGTATCATAAAATCCATTGGGTATTAGATATGTATGAAACAAATTCTTTTATGTGCTAAAATTATTTTTAGTGATTTTTTTTGTGTTTTTATGAATTCTTCCATTGTGATGTAAGGGTCCCCCAAAAAAATATTGTTATAATTTGGGTATGGTTTATTCTTGTGATGATTGAGATAGAATGATGATGATATGGTGTAGGTGGATATGATTTATATTTTTTTGGATTCAACAAGGTTTGACCAAGAAATCATAAACCCAATTTTTCATATGAGGGTGATATTTTTTAAAATTTCAATAACGGTGGATATTTTTTCGATGAATATGAATTATAAAAATTGTTCATGGAAGTATAGTGGTTAGTTATTTTATGAGAATGTGGGGGTACCACCTTGATAAGATAAAATGTATTTTTTTTTATTATATATAGAAAACATGAAAAATGATTATTTTTAGCCAATAGAAATA